>CM077113.1:6794487-6811598 GCA_039619505.1 Cimex hemipterus
AATCCTCTTCTGATCCCGTCGTCACCGCTGAGCCTATAAATATTACAGTCTGGTACATGCTAACTACATCAACCCTAATTGGTCATTCCTTCCAGTTCTTCAGTCTGCATAGAACGGACCATTTGGTATATCTACATCAATCCTATGGTATGTCTAGGTTGTAACACCTTGACAGTTTAAACATTTTTTCCTACAGTCTGGTACATGTTAACTACAGCAGCCCTTCAGTCTGCACACAACGGTCGACTTGACAGTTTAAACATTTTTTTCCTATAATGCCATGAAACGTACACTACCCCGCATATGTTTAATCAACATGTGGGAACATTAGTCTGAATATTTGATATACAAAATATTCACAACATAATAGTGATCAGTAGTTCTTTTCATACTTTAATAACTATGGTACAGTGCAGACCTCTTCTGCTTTCATCATTACCGCTGAGGGAATGGATCTTTCCTCATTTTGATTTTCCACGCGGCAGTCGATACACACTTCAACTGTGGTCTTGGCTGGCGTTTTACCAGATACCAGTGACCAGCATATGGCCGTATAACTTGCCCATGTCTTAGCCACTGTAGCTATGTGTTTGACGGTTTTCAAGAGTTTCTTTATCACTAGTGCCTCAGTATACCGTGTCTACTAAGATGTACTGCTTGCAGAAGATCCTCCTTTGGCCAGTTTGTTTGATTGTTCATCTCCCAAAATTCGTTTATGTCTAGGTCTTTTCAGTGCAATGAAATTACCTCTTAAGGATCAGCCATGGTGTAAGTACTTTCGTTTTTTTTGTTTTTTTTTGTTTTTTTTTTAAGGAAAGGAGTTCTCTAAAGAGAGATTTTTATCATCGTATAACACTAGGTTATGTTAAGGCCCTCATAATTTTCTTGATCCTCCTCATTGACCTTATAAATGATACCATAATTAACTCATACCAAAGATGCCAGTGGCCGGTATATAGCCCTATCACTCCCACCAGTTTTACCGTTTGACCTAGCGGCGTCCATGTACGTACGGCACCCCTAGAGTTCGTCCTTGTCGCATGTTGCAAGTAATAGAAATAAAAACAGGGTTACTTGAGATATATACCAAAAACTAGTTGTAAAAATCGCTGAGATTAAGACAGAAAAAAAAATTTAAAATCGAATGATGATTTATTACGATCGTCTGCCATGTTTTCCTATTCATAAGCTACAGTTCGAAATCACTTGTCGACTTTGTAAAAATCTGCTTCGTCCTTAAATTTTAGGTGTGCTTGTCCCTCACTTTTTTCTTCGTTTACTTTGTTGTTAAGTAAAAATTAAAAAATTACAACACAAATAAATTCTATAGTCTGGAGGAGGAACAATGTGTACAGGTTGTTCCGGACCGGTGTTTCCAAACTGTTTAGAAACAATGTTCAATATTGTTCAGAAACATTGTTTACAGTTTAGATTAGGCTTAATGAGCCAACGTTACTCATTAATATCGACTTGCATTACCACACATGCAGTTACGCCCCCTGCCAGTGTTGATTACCTGCTTGTCAATCTTGAACTTTGGTTGGAGAAAAAAAAATTCACCAGCTTTTTCACAGTTATAGAAAGCATTTTACAATTACATTCCAAGAGTAAGAAGAAAGGTTGACAGAAGACATTTATTGAAAATTCCAATGGTTATTGTTGCCAGTGAAGTCTTTCCTTTAAAAGCTTACGTAATGAGACCTTCCAGTGTATTTTAAGGGAATACACAACTAACTTTTCCAATACACCATCCGGTCGTGTCCCTATGGACAGAGGATTTCAAATCACCAGAGACCGTAAAAAAAAAAATCGAATGGGTTTGTGAAAAAGCATTTCCCGTTTTAGGACGGGCATTTCGCATATTCTCTATAACGATTATTGTTTACTTTTGTAAGTTTAAGAAAGTGACGTTAGAAGTGAAACAGGAGCTGAAGTGAAACTGCCATCCGTGACCACACCGACGAAAAGTAAACTAAACCAATTGGAGGGCCCCTACTCACGGTAATGTCCCAGTCCTTTAATGCGGTCCACAAGGAAGTTCAGACATCACATCTTAATAAATGAATCATTCAAAGAAGAACAAATTCATGTACAGATCGTCGTAATAATTGTACATTCTTTAAAAAAAACTTTATATTGAAAAATCCTTGGTAAGATTGTTTATATTGGACAGAACATACTCCGAACTTTTTCCCTCATTCTGGTACACAGTCTAAGTTTATTTTCAGGCGAAAATAATTGATATGCAGCAGGGTCCTAGTACGGACTTACAATTAATTCGTAGCCCTGTTCGGATAGACCAATAATGCAGCCACAACAATCTGATTTATCGAGGAATAAATTTATCCAGCAAACGTGATACACACATTGAACTACTTTGAAAAATAAATTTCTTTGAAAAACAAGGTTGATGTACTTGTTTCGGATGAACTATCACTCCTCCCTGTTTTGGTCTTTCAGTATCAGCTTCTCGCCATATTCAATTGTTAATATTTTTATAAAATTTTTCGTAGAAACCAACACGTACGGAATTTATTACCTCGTAAACCTTTCATTTCAAGAGTGCAGCAAAATCGTCAGTAGAGTTTGGGGTGTACAAAGGTAAAAGGTTCGGAAGGACCTACAGGTTCATTCATCAGCTGGTAGCCCTGTGTGATGTCGTTTCTTATACATTTGGTCTGTATACCCTCATTGTTTTGGTCTGTCGGATGTGGCTTCTCGTCATCTTCAGTTTTCTGAAAATCACTCGATCAATTATCATTGAAGATAATTTTAGTTAAAACCAAAAAACCAAAGATGGTTTGTCTGGCAGACCAAAGAGCTCAGAAAGGACCAACTGACAGGTTCATTAGCTCGTAGACCTGTGTTATGTCGTTTCTTGAAATTTGGATCTATCTACTCTTGGGTCTGTTGGATGCATTTGTACTTCTCGCCATCTTCAGTTTTCAATGATTATTTTAGTTAAAATCAAGCAACAAAGGTGGGTTGTCTGACAGACCACAGGACTCCGAAAGGACTAACCTACAGGTTCATTAGCTCGTAGACCTGTGTTATGTCGTTTCTTGAAATTTTGATCTGTCTACCCTTGGGACTGTTGGATGCATTTGTACTTCTCGCCATCTTCAGTTTTCAATGATTATTTTAGTTAAAATCAAGCAACAAAGGTGGGTTGTCTGACAGACCAAAGTACTCGGAAAGGACAAACCTACAGGTTCATTTGCTCGTAGACCTGAGTTACGTCTTTTCTTGTAATTTTGGTCTGGCGTATGGGGTTTTGCTTCTCGCCATCTTCAGTTTTCAATGATTATTTTAGTTAAAAACCAAACACCAAAGATAGGTTGTCTGGCAGACTAAAGGGTTGGGAAAGAAGACCAACCTGTTTTTGTCTTTTATTGTAATTTTGGTCTGGCGTATGGGTTTTGGCTTCTCGCCTTCTTCAGTTTGCAATGATAATTTTAGTTAAAAACCAAACAACAAAAGTGGGTTGTCTGTCAGACCAGAGGACTCGGAAAAGACCAAACTACAGGTTCATTGTTTTGTAGATCTGCGCTCTTTTCTTGTAATTTCGGTCTGGCCGATTGGTTTTGGCTTTTCGTCATCTTCAGTTTTCAATGATAATTTTAGTTAAAAACCAAACAACAAAAGTGGGTTGTCTGTCAGACCAGAGGACTCGGAAAGGACTACCTTACAGGTTCATTGTTTTGTAGATCTGCGTTCTTTTCTTGTAATTTCGGTCTGTCCGATTGGTTTTGGCTTCTCGCCATCTTCAGTTTTCAATGATATTTTTATTTAAAACCAAACACCAAGATGGAAAGGACAAAACTATAGGTTCATCATCTCCCTGACCACAGAATTTAGTATTTAAAATGGACCGAATCGGTAGTAGAAGGGACAGAACAACCGGCCATTGTTATCTGTTAAATTTAACTGAAAATGTTCCTTTCTGCCAACCGAAACATACTTGGGCTAGACGGGCTTAGAATACCCTGTACTTTTCTTGAATTATTACATTTATTAATGTATTTATTTGGAATTTATGTTGACTTTTTTCACTATTCAACACTGATTCATCTGAACGATGGCGCCGCCTCAGTCAGCATTTTCTTTCTCGAAAGACCTCTCTACCAAACTTACGAGCGGTCAAGAACACGAAATTACGCTGACGTAATAACTCATAAATAATTTTTTGTTTGTAAAGCGAAAATGTTTTGAACATTTCAACTTAGTCTTGGCTCCTCTGTGGGTTATTTAATAATCCAGCAGGCTTCAATCATTCTGGCATCAAGCAGTCTCTAAAAAACAAACGTAAACATTTATATATTCTTTATTATAATTGAAGTTCATAAAAAAATTACATTGTTATAATTTTCAATTGCAATATTACCATCACATCCAATTTTCCTTTTTATGTCTACGTTTTATTTATTGAAAAAAATTAAATTAAATATTTTTAGAAATTCGATTTATCACAATGCACTCGTTTGTGGCTTCTTGTTATGGGCAAAATTCCAGAATATCTAGACTCCGTCTCGCCAAAGCCAAAGCACAACACGTTTCAAGATTGGGGCTTAATTTATATACTTTACACTAATAGTTTTTGTTCGAAAACTATTTGTCTTGTTCTTTTGTGTTTTCTCACGTCTCCATTAAGATTTATATCGCTTTTGCTAACAGCAAGAAATTGGATTGCTTACGAACAATGAACTAAATTCGTAGTCCTAATTGTAAAATGCCTCTTGTTTGTAATAGTAATTTTGATAGTTCCACCTATTTAATTGGATCTTAAACCTCAACGAGTGCATTGTGAATTGTCCAAATCCTAAACCTTTTCCGAAGGTGTAACGTTTAAAATAACAAGGTTCGTTTTGTTGCTGTTTAAATATTCAGGTCAAGTTTAAAAGGATTAGTCGTGATAAAAGGGAAATTCCTAAGCTTCTTTCTGCGCTTCGCGGGCTACAGCAGTGGGCTAAAGTCAAATTCTGAATTTAAGTTTTGTTTAAAATAAGATTTTACAAAGGTTACTATTTTCGATTGATGCTCCCTTGAGTTTAATTTTTTCGTCTTTTTCTAAACTTTAAATGTAAAGTAGCAGTTTTTTTTAAACAGAAAAATGCTAAATATCAGCTCTCAAACTTCTCTTTATTGGAGATTGGGCAAAGTATCATCAAATAAGACGGCGTCACTTTGGCAACAAGGAGTTCCGCAGGGAAGCGTATTGAGGCCTTTTCTTTACTTGAGCTACATCCATGACATCCCCAGGTCTAAATTGGCAACGACAGCCATGTGATCTTGCTATACTAAGAAGAAGCAAAGATGGTCTAATCGGATAAAAGACCATATTGACTAAGAAAATTAAAAAAAAATTAAGAACCACATTTTGGAAAATTCTTATGAATTGGGATGATGTTGAAGCTTGCCGCAGGTACGGACGTTTTTGAATTAATAAACGGTTCTAATTTAAAAAAAAATCAAGAACAACACACATTATGTGCCCTATAGCTGAATTATGTACGTCCAAACTGGTCGCAGTAATAATGTTTTGGTACAGACGGTCAAAATAGATTTCGGTCCTAAAGTTTTCGTTGTTAAGTTTTTGTCTTTTAGGTTTTATGTGAGAATTCCAAGTCAATCTACTGTCCAGGTGTCTAAATATCTGCCAAGAATCGGAGTATGGTGTGGAGGGCAGAACTGTAATTCTTGAATGTGTACAATTTTCTTTTTTTTCAGTGTTTTCCTACACTTTTCACCATTTGAAAAATTGAAGATGTTCTCGGATGTTGGGAGTTGCTTGGATAGGATTCGGGTTGATAGTTCGGTAATGATGGTGTTGGGATTTATAGAAAAGCAATGTAAATGGACAACAGGATGGGACCAAGAATGCTCCCTTGTGTTGACCTGAAATTTGATTGTTCGTTGTTTCACTTCACTCTGGAGCATAAAAGATTCCAGGATAACGGAATTCGTTGTCAAGGTCACCTGTCGATCACGTACGAATTCACCTGGAAAAACACTTGAAACAACATAAGACTAAAACGTAATGAACTAAATAAGCGACAAATTGTTATCACTACTGCTTGACAGGCGAGCCAATTTTCCACCAAACTACAAAAAGTTGCCTTATCGAGTCGAACTTTGGTGTCAACTCCCAACACAACTAACGGTCCTAAGAAAAATTATTAACCCTAATTTTTTATGAAAGACATTTTGTTTGTTCCAGCAGTTGTAAAGCCAATTGCAAAAACTTCCACCAATCCCTTGGTCCATCAGCTCAGTCGTCAGATAATCAATCATCAGCCGATGGCCACGTAATACCATTGACGAAAAAATTGATGAGTCAAATAAAACATGTTTTCTATTCTTTATTTGTTTTTGAAGAGGCTTACAACCGCGCTTTGAGCTGATTCGAAACAATGGTTGCTCTACCTCCTGGTTTGTACGGACTCCCTCAGCTCGGTCACTCCTATCCGTGACAGGTGTGTTCTGCTGGAGAAATACCTTGAACTGGACGGTCTTGGCAAAACGATGGTAGTTTTCTGGGTATACGGACACATAGGACTGGAGGGTAACTAAAGCGCGCACAATACGGCTAAGGCTGGGACGTCCCGACGTTCCGACGCGATGCGGCCCTCTGACGCTAAGCATGTAATAAAAATAAAAAAATAAATATTTCGGTGGGCTTGTACGGTAGAAAAGCGATGATCAAAAGAACTGTCGATAGGTGACCCTCGGAGGACCTGACTCATAGAAGAGTGGTCATACTCGGCGACGTCTTGACTAGTAGAAGAAGGGTTCACCTGATTAAGAATAAACCATGCGAGGTTGACACACCGAGACTTACTTTTGGGCCAAATCCGTGTATGTTTCCCGTATGTTGAAAAAGTAGCTCGATATGTACACCTAATGATGAATGCAATTCCTTCCCTCAACGAGAGTGTAGAAATTACAACTGATCCGTTGTCCCCCCCCCCCAAATTGCCTTGAGATGAGTAGTGTAGGAGGATCGATGGCGGAATATTAACCCATGACTCTCAATTAGATAACAGGTGTAAGTAAATAAGTAAAAATTTATTTAAGAGTGTAGATGGATTTAGAACTGTGTTGGGGGCTGAAATAATTTTTGCTAGCCCCTGGAGCCCAAATTCAGCGGCTAGACGGATACGACCAAAATCTGACTCCAGATAGCCGGATACTTAGGTGGTGATTCTCAAGGTCTGCTGGTAATTTATTATAAATGACAGCTGGGACTGCGAGAAATGGCTCAACCCAGTACACGCGTTTAAATATGTATATGCACGTTCAAATTTGAACTTATATAAATCAAAAGTCAATATTTTTAAATTTAGAAATTCGTTTGATTGTTACAAGGTCCTGGTCTAACTTATTTTGCTGGATGTTCAAAAACGAGGAACAAACTAACCAAGATTAACTGTATGACGTCACTTGAAGGTGTCGAGATTTTCAATAGTAACCTCTTAGTATATAGTTTGCACAGGTAGGTTACAACATTGTTATCCTTAGAAAGTCGCCAATCTCTGAAAGTAAACAAGGGTTCGAATAAACAACTGCCAGTGCTGTTGACGTTCATATTTATAAGAGGTCCTTCAATATTAATTAGTACGTACATATTTAATTACACATTAAACATTGATTATATTGCATTAAATAAGACATGCACGATAATAATAACAAGAGGTTTAATTGCTACCATAAAATTGATTTTTAACTTTCACAAGTTACCATGACCTTGTAGGCTGGTAAAACATCACATTTTTGTTCATATTTGCCATTAAAAAGTCTTGCTTTAGATGTCTCAAAAAGTGATTCTTGGGTGTTCAAGGCTAAATAACATGAAAATCCGTAAAATATTGTTCTCGGGGGACACAAATAAATTCATAGATTTAGGGCATGAAGACCTAGAGAAATACGCTCAAAGAAAAAAAAAACGGCATTTGAATTTATTTATTTTTCTATAAAAACAAGATATAATGATTGATAGTTGACTTAAAACGTAAACACAACATTAATAACATGTTTAAAGAGTGTTACTAATCCTTTGCACTCTATATTAAAAATTAAGAAAACCTGTTATAGTTCCTCTTTTCTATAGTAAACCTGTGGAGTAAGTTAATTGGTTGTTTTAAATTTTCTTCTAAGAAACAATAAATATGAATAAAAAATTATTTTGTTTTTAAAAACATGGTTTTAAGTCAGGAAGAACTCCGGGCAGATGCTTTGTCCCACGATGGTTCCACAACTTATGCCCTGGGTGTACAGTATTGTACCATCCATGATGGTCTATAGCAGTTTAAGGCAACCAGAAGTCTTAATCGAAGAGAAGTTACTTTTGTTTTATTGCTTTTACTGCACTTCAGAACCGTCAATCCAATCGTTTCCTTGGTAGGTAGTCCAAATTGTCCGAAATGGTAGGTCAGAAGGCTTGAGAATAGTTTCTAGACGGCCTGCGTCAGGTTCTATACTATTATAGAGGCATCAAGTAAAAAGGTGATTATTTGCGAATTAGCAATTAAATTGGATACTTGAGCATGGAGGGCTTTTCTCTTCACAGATGACATTTGGCTAGCTGCACCCAGATAGCTTGGGACAGGGTGTGAAGAAAGGGTGTTTCGGTCTCAGCCTTTTCAATGATGGCCATTTATGGTATGGGGTAAAATCAACATCTGTACAAATTGATTGTCATATAGTATGTATAGTATAGTATAGAAATTGTGGTCCCATTTTTTGGCGACAGCTTCGTGTTAATACGTAATAGTGCTTGACTAAGTTTTCATCCATTACTGGAGGATGGAGTGACTACCGCATTGAATTAGCCAGTATGTTCTCCTGATATGTGATAAAAAGATGATTTTCCTTCTCCTTGTTGAACTGCTTCAAACTGCTCTTGTTGAAAAAAAGGTAGTCTGATGAAGAAAAAATTTGATCACTTATTTACTCAATGCTTAAAGGACCTCTGCACGGTCAGAGGTTAGTTTAATTTTAATCAACCAGTAAATGATTTGCCGGTGCTTTGATGAATTTTCTTTGAAATCAGCATCATTAATTATTATTAAAACTCTTGAATTTCTGAACAAAATAAAAAAAAAATTATTAACAATGTACATAAACATTATCACATTCTCCTGTCTGCTCAAATTATGACATTAATTTTAAAATGAAAATAGCAAGGACATTGAACTTTTTGAATTTTTTAAAAATGACACCATCACAATGCCATACCGGGAATAAAGTTAGGGTGTTGGGGAGGTTGTTCTAGTCAGACTTAAAATAATACCCAAAATAATTAAAGTAATACAGTGTGCTGATGATATGTGTATTTATGTCATGAGCGATTCCAGAACCCAATGTTTGAACAAACTTGTTAATTTTATTCCTGTTTTAAAGGACTGGTTGAACAAGAAAGATTAGTTATATCTGAAAAAAAAAAAAAATAAAATAAAATAAAAAATCCGTGTTAGAAGAAGAAAAGTAGAGCAATGTAAAAATAGTTTCATATAAATTCCAGGAAAACTTTTATGTTTAACTCTAGATCGCCGAATTGTCTTGGACTACACATATTAAGAACACCCTGAAAAAATTCAAAAAATTGTGTAATGTAATTTGCAGTTTGTGAGGGGGGGGGCTGAATTGTCGATAGGTTTACTATTTTACAAATCTTCGATTAGATCAATTTAGGGTGTCAGTTCACTTTTTTTACGGACTTGAAAAAAATTCACACCTTTAGACGGACTGTGGGTCTGCACATCTAAGGTAGTCATTTCTATGGAAGCAGGGGAGCCGTTTCCTACTGCACTTTATAATGCAAATATTAGCCACAAATAAATTACTAAATTTACAACATTCTGGGAGAGCCCTTTTGCCAAAAATTTCCTCTTTGACTGAGTTGGTTCAGACAGAAAGATATCGGAGAAAAATGTATAAAAATCCATGTAAAAATTCAGCCGCACCTCGTTTATCAACTTGATTATAAAACAGCTAATAGTAGCAAGTACGCTTTATTTACAAGATTACTCAGAATATCCCCTGTATATTGCAAATTTTTTATTCAAAGAGGAAGTGAATCGACTGTCCAATAACCATTTGATTTTTACAGATAGTTCGTTAATGAGTGGTAAAATCAGTTTTTTTCTTCAGATTTATGATCCTACAAAGCAATTTTGTAGTAAAATTATGCTTCCCTCAATGATGTCTATAATTTTGTTAGAAATAGAATGATCTAAATTTTTTATATTATACACCAAAACCACAGTTTCGCAAAAAAATTTTCCCCTAAGGCTAAACATGATTACCTAGAGACATAAATAGCAAAACCTATGACCTAGATAAAAAAAGTAACATTTGGTTGGTGTCATGGTCATGTGGAGTGATGCGTAACGAAGTAATTGATAAGTTGGCTAAGGAAGTCCAGAATATCAAATTGCTGACATCTGATATAAGGAAAGTATTAACTAAAACGCTGGCACAAGAATTGAAAACCATTCCCGGACCCTAACACATTCCCTGGATTTTCAAGGAGTATTTTAAATAAATACATATTTTTTTATTTTTTTGGTGAGGGGGTATTTAGAATTAGAACAAATTTCAACTACATATGGACATCACCATGTTGGCACGATAATGAAAATGTTTTTTGTAAAACTTACATCACACCAGACCACATCTCACGATTTACAAATAATCATTGGCTAATCACCGCACATTAGGAATGTGGGGGGGGGCTTATCTGTATAATATTAGTTTAAGACCCTCCCAAAAATGGTGAAACATGTGATGAAATCAAGACAGCACAACATATTAAATTTGATTGTCTGAAGTATGAAGTTGTGAGAAATAACATATTCGAACGAATCTTTAGTTGCAAAGAGGTCGACCCTCCACCCAGAGGAATATTGAGTACTCTGGGGTGAGTATGTGTTGTCTGGGGAGTAAAAGTAATTTATCAGCATGAATGTAAGGAGTAGTATAACCCACATCCCCAAGAAATATCAAGTTTTCTGGGGTAAAATATCATTTGATTGTCCGGATTATGAAATTGTGAGAAATATCACATTTGAGCGAATCTTTAGTTGCAAAGAGGTCGACCCACCACCCAGAGGAATATTGAGTACTCTAGGGTGAGCATGTGATGCCTGGGGAGTAAAGTAATTTATTAGCATGAATGGAAGGAGTAGTATAACTCCCACCCCCAAGAAATATCAAGTTTTCTGGGGGAAAATATTATTTGATTATCTGGAGTATGAAGTTGAGAGAAATTCCATATTTGAGCAAACCTTCAATAGCAACAAGGTAGAGAAGCCCTTGAATTTTAGTAGTCTACTGGTTCAGAAAAAGTAATGGTTTTTGGAATACAGTACAAATTTTTAATGAGATGTAAGGAGCTTGGATTGTTCTTGGGGGTGCTGTGTTGGCTAGTTTGGGTGGTCTCCAGGGGGTGCTGCACATCCAAAGGGAAAATGGCCCCCAGGGAGCAGGGATAATATGGATTTTAACATCATCATCTATTGTCCTATAAAGTTTTTATCCACAATTGCTACCGATAGGTGTACAACCTAAAGTGAAGCAGGCATGTATGGGTAGAGCCCTTTGGGGGTGGTTGTCGCTGGTCCTTGGGGAGGTGAGGGTTCTCACCAACAAAATGATATTGACTGAATGTAACGAAAAGAAAAAAATTCTGATCTCGTTTAATTTGGTTTACATTAAAATAAGGATGTAATAATTAAAATAATGATAATGATATAGTTCAAAATAAATAATAAAAAACAAATGACTGTTTGTTTTTTTTTGCCTTTGAGTGTATAATTCTTTGTCATTAATGGCACAGTAATATTACGTTATACTCTAGTGCTGTACTTTAGCATTTGAAACTGTTAATGATGAAAACTTTAGCCATTTGTAAAGTTTTGTGAGCCTGCAATTTTTTTTTAAATATTTGTCAGCCATGCCATCATATAGATCTTTTTTTATTTATATTTTCTGGATACTTGTATTCAATAGCGATAGAAAAATATAACTTGAAAAAAAAAAAAATCAATATAAGTCAATTGTTCAAAATCATGATGGTCTGCCAATCTATTTTTTGGTGGGAAGTCACCATTTTGTGTGTACAGTGATTGAACTAACGGTGTGCAAAGACCAACCACTGAAGATGGCATGATGTTCAAATGAGTCACAAAAACAAACATTCGTATACGATCGGGCTAGAAGTTATCACATCGCAATGATAATATTTTTCAAACTAATTTTTAAATTGAGAAAAGCAGACCGATTCAATCAGGAATGATAGAACTGCGAGCAAATTCTAAAGTGTTTTCCTCTTTCAGCAATTTTTTTAGGATTGCATCCATGGACAATGAACTTGAACTGGACGAAATGGATGAAATCTTTTTTCCTAGACAACCACATAAAAAGAGGTAATTGCGCACCATATACCCTACCATCGCATACAATACACCATATTTTTAGCATGTTTTGTTTTTTAATTAAACAATAGTTAATAAACAAACTTAGAGGTAATTATTATGATAAGAATAGAAATATTTGATATATATTTTAAAAAAATCTCATAAAATAGAAATGTGTCGATCCCTGGTCCGGGGTGAAAGGATCAAAAAAGATAACTCATTGGGCTCATGGCAGAAAAGCGATAGTATAGGTGCGTTATACAATAATAAAATAACATTCAAGCAAATTTTCAATTGTAGAAGGCTTGGCATTTGTAGGCAATATTTTAATGCGTTGTCGGACTGTCTGTAATCTTGGTGAACCAGTTGCAGGCACTCACTATTCTGGTACCTCAGGGCAATAGGGATTTTAAAAAATATAAAATGTTTTTGTCGTGTTTATAATAGGATTGCAGAATAGCACACTGGGATGAGTGAGTTCAACTCCGCCCAGAAGAATATTGAATACTCTGGGGCGAGGGTGTGATGTCTAGGGAGTAAAAGTAATTCATTAGCATGAAAGGAATCGGTTATATAACCCTGCCCTGAAGGAATAGCAAGTACTGTAGTGTGTGACTTTTAGAGAGTAAAATTAATTTATTAGCATGAAAGGTAGGGGTTATATAACCACACTCCGACAAATATTAAGTACTCTGGGGGAGTGAATGTGACCAGAATTCTGTTTGTATTAGGTCATCACCTATATAGTATATAAATGTTTTGTGCCTATTTTGTAGTTGACTACATGAGGCAAAAATGAGTGATTAGAATTTTAGGATATCGTCATAGTTTTCATATAAAAGCACAGAGGGTGGGGCCGCGGTAGCCGAGTGGCTAAGGCGTCAGACTCTCGGCTAGTAGACCCCGCAGTCGTGGGTTCGATTCCCACCGTCACCTCTGGAATTTTTCTGACGCCTAAGGGGACCGGTGGCCGCAATTAAAAGAAATTGACACGGCACTCATCAATGGAAGGGGCGGGGCCGGTTCTCAGCGACCCTGAACCTGGTCCCAACCCCCTTCAAAAATGAGTTTCTTCGATGGAAGAACACTGGTACAATGGGGGCTCAAGTTCAGTTTGTGTTGTGAGCCCTCCCCCAAAAATGGAGCCAGGGTATAGTACAATAAGCTGTACAGCTGCAGTGCTCAGTCCCTGGTATCCATCCATCCACATCCACAGAGGGTTAGAAACACGTTGAGACAGTCGAAGCTATTGGTTAGAAAATACTTTTGCAACCCAGAAAAAGAATTAAAAACACGCAGAGAGCCGGTGATGACCTCCACTGTTTTTCAACCCCTAAACTTCACCAATGTGGAGTTTTTCCTTTGTAATTTGGAGTCGTATGGAGCCTTCAACACAGAAACTTTTGTCTATTGTGCTGATCTCTGCTATAGGATTTGCCGGATGATTTTCATTTCTTTTTTCTCAGTGGTGTATAGATCTGTATGGCTTTCCCAGGAGCCTTTTCCTAGTTATTGTGGGGCATAGGATACCTTCTGTTGTTTCCATCTCTTCTGGACAAAGTCGGGACTGGTCAGATCCTAGTTTTTCAGGGAATTAGGCAGTTCCAGACAATTTTTGAGGTGATCATGTATGCTTGGAGAGCTCTTAGAGCTTTCTGGCTTTCTGTATCTATGGCACAGTTCGTTTGAAAGATGGTTGTGGTGGGGCGATGTAGTGCTCAAAATTCGGCCCCTTTATCCTCATACCTATACCATTTCCCATATTTCAGCTGTCCATATACTAAAGAAGGTTTGTCTTATTTTTCTTTATTTTTCCAGTCAGATCTCTTTGCACTGATTATTTTGATTATGAAAGTTGAAATTTTCTGCGATAGGTCAAAGACGGTTTTAGCCAAGTCCATTATTTTAACTTTGTCGAAGGTTTTGATATGGCTATCATCCATTCCTTTGATTTTTCAATGAATTCTCAGTTCCTGTATCACCATCCTTTCCACATATGTAGGTATTGGTTGCAGCTTGAATAATGATTGCTTTTTAACATCGATGATGCTAAGGCATTCTTTGAATTATGGATTAGTCTTCAGAATGGACCGATGTACACATTTTTTTACATATACAATGAAAATTTCAATTAAATATTCTTTTTATCCAATATCTCGGTTAAGATGGAAGAGTTAGTGTCATGTGCGGGATTCGAACCCACAGCTCCCTGTGGCCACTTCACAAATTCGAAAGGTTGTAGATCGAGGCGAGGATCCAAATGGATCGAAGTCACGATAGCTCAATTGGTTAGAGCAACATATTGAGCCAAAAGTCGTGGGGTTCAAATCCCACTCATGTCACTGACTTTTTCATCCCGACTAAGACCTTAGATAAAACAAATAATCAATATGATCCATTATGACCGCTAAACATATACGGATAAATTAAAATTTTTGTATGCGTTTTCAGAAGAAAGATAATCAGAGTGCACAATGTATCAAATGAAGAAGAGGACGGCGAAAAACAGAGTAATAGGTGATATCATTGTTTTAAATACAACATTATTTATTTTTATATATTTGAAGACTTGGTGTACCTCGGCTGCTTCATTAATTATTTAAGATTAGTTGACTTATTATCGTAATCAGCCTTCTTCCATTTATTTTTATTCTAACTGCATCGGGAGTTTTGGATACATGCTAAAAGATGAGCCACGATGTGGTTCAAATGCATTGAGAATAAAAATAAATAGAAAAAGGCTTATTACTTCAATAAACTAGTTTTTTAAAAACAGTTTAAAATATAACATCGTTTAAATACTTTACCAAAACAATTTTGTTGTTGATCGTAGGTATAAATATAAAGAATTAATAATAAGATAAAGTATTTCCTGCTGTATAAGAGGGCTTTATGTTCAACTATTAATTGGACGTCGTGGACGAGCAGTCAGAACCACTTTGCAATCTTTTTTCATATTATGATTGATTAAAAAGGCAAGGGCTATTCTAGGATTCAAACCCAGAACTGCTGGTGTGTCAGCTTAAACACTTGGCTACCACTGTCCACTATAAACAATTATTCAAATGTATACTAAATAAATAATAGTGAGTAGAATCCAAATTCTAATCTCAGAACTGGAAATTAAAAAATCGCTCGGTATAATATTTTCTTGTTATTTTTGTAGACATACCCTCACTATGCCACCAAGCTTGAATTTTTGTCCAAACTTTTTAAAGGAGAGTTAAAAAAAAGCAGTGTTAAAAAAAATTACTATTTCTTGTCAAACTGGATCAGACAACAAAATTGAAAAATTATGTAAATATTGTTTAAGGTTTTACCTTATGATATTGTATTTTGTGATAATGCCCTTTTCCATTATGGGTGCACATGTTCTTTTTTGTTTGCAGCTCTGAAATTGCGAATGAGACATTATTTCCAAAATACATAACTGATTATAAAGGACAGAAACTGTTAGGTTAGTATACTTTTTTTTAACTATTAGGCATTCCGTGGTTCATTTTTTTTACAATTTTGAGTGTATTAAGAAGGATAAGATCACTCTGGGCGACAGATAAAAACCAACCATCTACTTCACCAGGTTGACAGCTGTTGGGCCATCATATGAGGAAAAAGCAAATGCTTCTGCCTTTCACCTAACCATAGTGTTCGTTCCGAAATCATAGACATCACAAATTAACGAAAAATATTTACAGCCCCCCAATTCAATTTACTTTCCTCCCAAAGCTTTTCACCCGACTATATAGCATTTTTCAGTCAAATGAAACAATTTTTCAATCGAATGAAACCTTTTTCAACCAAATGAAACTGTTTTCAGTCAACAGAAACCTTTTTCCAAGCAAATGAAATCTTTTTTCAATCAAATAAAACCTAGTAATAATTATGTAGAGGAATAAATTAATGACATTATAGCACCAAAAATAATTTTTATGATGATTGAATATTAATATTACAATAATTGAATCATAAGTCTTAGGTACAAGAATGTTTCTTAGGAAGATCGATATTCATAAAACTTTTCTTCATCCACCCCATCGAAGTTTAATTAACTGGGATAGAAAAAGTGTTTTTGAGCGAGCAACAACTTTCTGTGAACGAAATTATGGTTTGTACCTAAGCCTTACGATTCAATTATTGTAATTTTTTTCAATCATTCAATCATCATAAAAATTGTTTTTAACGCTAGACTGTCATTTATTATTTCCCTACATAATTATTAATATTAGGTTTTAGGTTTCATTTGGTTGAAAAAAAGGTTTCATTTGATTGGGAAAAGTATCATTTGATTGAAAAAAGTTTCATTTGGTTGAAAAAAGGTTTCATTTGCTTGGTTGGAAAAACTTTCATTGGCTTGAAAAAAGTTTCATTTAGTTGAAAAAAGTTACATTTGGTCGAAAAAAGTTTCATTTGCTTGGTTGGAAAAACTTTCATTGGCTTGAAAAAAGTTACATTTGCTTGGTTGGAAAAACTGTCATTGGCTTGAAAAAAGTTTCATTTGCTTGGTTGGAAAAACTGTCATTGATTTAAAAAAGTTTCATTTTGTTCAAAAAAAGTTTCATTTGTTGAAAAAAGTTACATTTAGTTGAAAAAAGTTTCATTTGCTTGTTTGGAAAAACTTTCACTGATTTAAAAAAGTTTCATTTAGGCCAAAAAAGTTTCATTTGTTGAAAAAAGTTTCATTTAGTCCAAAAAAAG
>CM077113.1:6821671-6841358 GCA_039619505.1 Cimex hemipterus
CAAAATACAATTAATCGATTATGAGCTTCGGCCAGTATTGGCTAATTGAAGCCATTAATTAAAAATAAAAAATGGCCATCAAGTTGCTTCATCGTTAGGCAGAAGGGTTCATCAATCTTGAATGTCAGCGATTGCCTGATAATCCGAGGCAACAGGCAATTATTTCAATTTTCCAACAATAAATCTGGTCCATTTTGTTTTATAATTTCTCACATCTTTATTTCATACTTATCAAGTTAGGTACTCCGGTTGCCGAATGACCAGCATGTCAGATTTAGCATGTAGAGCCTAAGGTCATGGGTTCGATTCTAACCTATTTTTACTCCTATTTTCCTTGAAATCGAAAGGTTATAGAAAATATTTTTTTAAATCGTATTAGTATATAAATTTTTTTTTAAAAACGTTATTTCATACTTTCATTGTCGTTCTACGGTCAGTTGGCATTGTTATTAACCATTTTTACTTCATGACATATTAATTATTACTAGCGTGCTATCAAAAGCAAAAACAGTAGGTTAAAAAAAATTTTTGTGTATATTTATTAAAATGATACACAATACACAGTAAAAATTATTGTTTGTTTTTAAATATTATTTCAGAATTCTGACTAAGAATAGGCCATACATAGTTGGCACAGAATTTCTGGGCCAATCCGAGGATGAAGAGAAAGGAAGGGTTCTTCTTGGCTCTGTATAGAAAGCGTGTAGGCATCCCACATGATATAAACTCCGAAAATATTTATTTTTGTTTGAACATTGAAAATGTAAAATACTTCCAGTCTTTGAAGTGAAATGCCTCTAGAAATATGCAACCTTTTTAATTGTTCTTGGCGATATTTTTTATATTAGAAAAATCTTGGTTTTGTAAATAGAAAACTATATTTTAACCTATTACCATGATATGAAAAAAAATGTTTAGACAGGTTATTTTAGATCCTTGGGAAAAACTATTGAGAGGGGTTATCATTTTTTAACTTTTTTTTTTCTATAATACTTCATTCTGAGAAAGTACGTGTTGCATTTAAATTGAGACACCTTGTATTTTGTTGTAATGCCTGGTTCGATCTGTAGGTTAATGAATGTCGTGTTTGTTTTCGATTAACTTGCCTAACGCCATGAGGACAGGCCGACCGGGAAGATCAGAAACAAGCAATTTCAATGGAATTTTCTTTAAATCGCAAAATTAATCACCTCGTTTATGACAAAATAAGTCGAATGCAGATCTTTATTTGGGTGAATTCCTTCGACTGCATCCTGAACCGACTTGTCGCTTTGGTAGAAATGCGGGTAGGACAAAACAATCGGAAAACCTGGAATAAAAAAATTGTAAAATTGTTAAAATTACAATCGGTGTTTCGAATTTTAAAATATTTACCATAGTAGCATTCTTGTACGTCAAGAATTCCAGCGGGAAGACAACGGCCTTTATGGCAGAAACATTTATTTTCTGGTCGTACAGCTCCATTATCTAAACTATTATTCTTAAACGTGTACCTGTATCCATGGATTCCTTTGATTACTTCTTCTCCAATGCGAACCTAAAACATAATAAAAATAATAAATAATTTACTCTTTTTGATTAAAAAGTCTTTAAAAAACAACTTACAAGAGACATGGATCTGCATAAAGACTTTCTGAAAAATAATAGATCTTGATCCTTTTTAATAAGCGAGTTGAATTTAGTCCCATCGCTTGCTCCAGTTAAATTATTGCAAGGGGCTTCCCATTGTGGCAGATAACCCTTTTGGTTGTAAGTCGCCAGGAGACCGGAATTTTTGATGTCATTTATGCCTGAATATGTTGTACTTATATCCCCGTCAAAATCGTACATCTGCAATCATAATTAAGTAAATAAAACATTAAAATGAAATTGTTACTTTCCATACTCTATCGATTAAGCCTAATTTGTCGAAACTGATCCAAGTGGGCATGAATTTGTTTCCAAGGGTGAGGATTGTGGTTTTGTACCCGAACATGAATTCTTTTGCAGTCATCGCGACTAGCGGCTGGCTGTTGGTCTGCTTGATGAGGAGGTTGACAGCCATTTTTTTAAATATATTAGACGTCGATTGGACTTGTGCGAAACTCTGGATAACAAGAAAAAAAAATTAGATGAAACTTTTTAATGGCAAAGTTTTTAAAAGTTTTATGAGATTTCATTAAAAAACTTACCAGAAGTGCAATATTGGGCAATGTCAAGATATCACTCTCCGTTCCGTTGCTCATTTCTGGAACGTATTCCAAAGGGTGGACGGGTGTTGCAGTTATCGTTCCGTTTTCATTGAATGTCGTGTTCTCATGGGATATCCGCTCCCTAAAAATAAAAAATAAAAAATCATTCTTGTTAGAATTGATGCTGGATGTCGGCTTATGAGTTGGTGGACCGAACTGACAATGGGACAACTCACAAGTTTGTTGAAAACAATTTTGGCATGTATTTTGGTATTTTTGTTTAAGTCTCAATTAAGTACGCTGGAAATTATTATTCAAGTTGTTTGGTGGTCGAGCGGTTAAGGTGTCCGACCTGTATTTGCCATGCTATCACCAATATGCAATTGTGCTTGAGTGAGAGTGAGTATTGCCCTGATTCTCGAAGGAATACTATACATAATAAGTATTGATAGTTGTGTGTTGAGAGTGAATGTATTTATTAGCGAGAATGTGAATTTTCAGCCATCTTTGAACATCTCTTCCTGATTTGTGGCCTTCTTAGTCTGTAGTGGATACAGCTGTCTTTGAACCTTTCATTGGTTCTTGTTGGAAAAATATCATGATCTAGAGCAAACCAGCAAAAGTGATTGTTGAACTGATACTTGGACATAAAGGTCTAGAGGGTAACAAAAGGGCTGGGATGTCCCAACCTCTGAACATAACCTCTGCGATCCAGACTTCTGATGCTAAGTTTGCAATAAACAACACCATCAGAGCACTGTCAATAGGTGGCCCTTAGATGATCTGACATAGAAGAGAGGTCATCTTTCCTTAAGAATAGGCCATGCAACACACAGGCACTTTTGGGTCAAAGCCCATGTAAATATTGACATGCAGAGAAAGGTTGCCAATGTGTCCCACCTAATTGTCCGCAATTCTTTGGCTCTTTATATAAAGCCTGTAGGAATTCCACCCAATATGCATTTGTGCTTGAGTGGCAGCGAGTATTGTCCTGATTCTCGAAAGAAACATGGGTCTTTTATTATGTATAGTATTGATAGTTTTGTGGTAGTGGGTTGAGAGTGAATGTATTTATTAGCGAGAATGTGAATTTTCAGCCATCTTTGAACATCCTGATTATGGACTACTTAGTCTGTAGTGACACCCTCAATGTGGTTACAGCTGTCTTTGAACCTCTCATTGGTTCTTGTCAGAGGAATAACATGAACTTGAGCAAATGGGGAAAACAGTATTGCTGAACTGGTACTTGGACATAAAGGTCCAGAGGGTAACAAAAAGTCAGGCAAGGCGGCTAAGGCTGGGATGTCCTAACCTCTGCGATCCAGCCTTATGATGTTAAGTTTGCAATAAAAACCAGGATTCGGTGGAGAAGCTGTCATCAAGAGGTGGCCCTTAGATGATCCGACATAGAAGGAAGTTCATCTTTCCCTAAGAATAGGCCTTGCAAGACACAGACACTTTTGGGTCAAAGTCCACGTTGCCGATGTGCCCCACCTAATTGGGTGCAATTCCTCGGCTCTTTATATAAAGCCTGTAGGAATTCCGCCCGACATGCAATTGTGCTTGGGTGACAGCGAGTATTGTCCAGATTCTCGAAGGAAACATGGGACTTTTATTATGTGATCGTTTTGTTGTAGTGTATTGAGAGTGAATGTATTTATTAGCGAGAATGCGAATTGTGTGAGGGTTGACAGTAGAATCGAGAACTTCTTAACCCTCAATTGAGTTAGTTATATAATAGGTGTAAAGAGTGGTGGTCGAAGAAAGTCTGTATTTATTTAAAAAAAAAAAAATTCAACATTAATAATAATGAACAAATTAGCAGTTGGTAAAAAATAATTTGTCAAGTCACAAACGTAATGATGCGATTTGAATTAAATTGATAATATAACAATGAAATCTTTATGATTTATGACACTTGCTGCAATGTTTAATTAAACATAAAATTTAAAAAAAAAATACAAGTTAACAACTATACCTATAAACATAAGGTCCGACTTCCTGCACACGTAGTTTTTCTCCGTGGTGCATAAAGCCATCTGGATTTGTCACATTGAACAAATATACTTTTAAATATAAATCGATGTCAGGTTTTTTCCACATTAAAAATCCTTCGCCATCCTCAGTAAATGTGACTTTCTAAAACAAGATAAATAATAAAAATATTAAACTATGTTAATCAATAAGTTTAAAATATTATAATAATTACCATTTTAAAAATTATATCGTAAGGGTCTACGCCAACTAAGACTGACCCCAGGGATATGGCACATAATCCACAGACCATTGTTGTAAACACCCCTAAAACAAAAACAAAAAAATAAATTATTTAAAGTTGACTTTTTCCTCTGCGAGTTGAATTGTGAGATTATCCATGCCTGCATGATGAACTTATCATTATTGATCATTTTCGGTCACATTCATGCTTATATCCTGTCAGATCAATCCAGCAAAATGGCTGACCAAAATGATCGACGGATAGATTATTTAAAAAAAAAAAAATAGTTTTGTTATGTTATTTGCCTTTAATGTTAAAAACAATTATTAAAATTCTAATGCCCCTGGTTAGAAAAAATTTACCAATTTCTCTTCAAAACGCGAAAAGAAATCAAGTTGATGAGTCGTAAATGTAACAGCTTCATCTGTCAAAAATCATTGCTTTTTTCGGACGCCGTAAAAACGTCAATACGTACGAAGATAATCCACCTGGCCGAACGTAAAAACCGAGAATTATCCACAAATAAAAACAACAACCAACTAATGATGACAGCCTAATGGGCATCATAAATTATACCTCATTATGGTCGAATGACTGTCATACCTTGATGACTTGATGAATTCCGGGAAATACTTCAACGGAGCCGGTATCAAATGGACGCATCCTTCAGAGTTTCTCACGCCTCCCATAAAGATGGCGCAACTTCAGATATCAATACAAATTCTTTGGTATTTTCCACGCGGCGGTTCCGGGTTCGAATCCCGTCCATACCCCATGGAATTTTTAATGAGTATAATTTTGAAAAAGTACATTTTTTGATTTTGACTCATCGAATCGACGGGTAAGTTAACCCCCTACACTGTTATTAAGCCTTCCTTGAGGAAAGGAGGCTGGTCAAATGACCTCTGTCTGTGATGTATTCCGAGAAATACTTCAATAGAGCCGGTACTTAATGGTCGTATCCTTTTTTCCTTACAGGGTTTCCTTTTTAGATGGCCCGGCTGAATTTCTCTTCAACCAATGACGCTATCAAAAACCCAAAAATATTCACTTCTTTTTAAGAAAAATTATACAGGGTGCCTCAGGTCCAGTTCAACTTCAAAATTTCAACCCTATAAATCCTGACACGCCATTTTAAAGGATTTTTTTACGCTGAAACAATGGTGCAATCGGATTTGAAATTGGTCAAACAAGAGAAAGTTATGGCAAAAAGAAACCGGCAGCGGAATTTCGACGATTGGCTGAATATTTTACTGTATGTTCGAGAAAATCCGAATTCCTCCGAAATATTGGAAAAGTTTTAAGTTTTTCACAAAATAAAATTAGAGATGTACTCCTGATTTACAATTTTAAGCCGTATCGTCATATTGCCCAGGGGCTTAAAGGTCGTGATTATGACAGGCGTTTCGTGCATAAACATCGATCTGGGAAAGAGGAAGAAAACCATTTCCCGTCCATCCTATGGACTGCCGAGTCCATGTTCAACTAATGGCATACTAAACCGTTTGGAATTTTCTATCATGGGTAGAGAAAAACCCGAGAATTCTCTACTCTTATCATCAGATGATCCACAGTAATGTGGTTTGGTATGGACTTCTCGGAAATAAATCAAATGGGCAGTCGCTGCTCATTCCTCAATTTTATAAGGGAGGTTTTATCAACATGATTATGTTCCTCTGCAACAACGACGAAGAATGATTCTCCAGCTTGATGGAGCTACACTATTCTTTGCAGGTGAGACGTTTTTTGAATCGTTCCGGGATAGGTGGACATAGGGTTCTCGAGAAGGTCAACAAGACTGACTAGAGGATCTTTAACGTCCGCACCTAGCCGGATTCGGCCGTATCAGACGTTTTGATTCTCAAGATGAGGGCCGAAGCACCTCCGCATACGATGGGGTTGTGTTTCGGCCGCATTGGTGTAGAGGCGCCCCAGCCCCTATGTGTCAAAGACGACCTCGCTCTCCTCTTGTCCACCCTGAAAGGTCGGGCCAGCATTGTGCATCGGGTCGTGTGCCGCATGCAAAGGGCTAACATGCCGAATTACATCAGCCTGGTCTCCCGCGCACTCCCTAGGTAGAGACGGTCACTCCACCGTTGCTCCCAGAGTAGCTGCGGTTCAGAGGCTCCACAGCGTTGAAACTACCGGATCTGCTCTGGCCGCGGCTTTGTTTATAGTGGAATTTCTGACCACCCCCTAGATGAGCACTGCCTACGGTCAGAGGTCTCTTGTCGAGCTCAGCCTGCACCTGCCATGCGCATTCGAGGGACACTTTAGGACTAACCTAGGTGGTTCCATCCTTCGCTTTCCCTAGGATACCACGCCGGTCAGACGCACAACTGTGCAAAGCTTATTCGAGTCAGTGAAGCCGATTCAGTACTCGAGGGACTGTCGCATGATCAGTCCTCAACAGTCGCAACGTCTCCCGTGAGGACCGGGGGTACTATGTTGGCCATAACGCCGATCATTACCCAAGAACTGCTTGTCAATCCACCTCCCCTGACTTTTTCGCTCTGAGCACTACTGATGAGTGGTTAAAAAGAGTAAATCTTTGCATCTTTACACAACGCAGACAGTTCCAATTGTTTTTTTTAAACCAAAATTGCCATAATTTCATCATTTTTTAACCAATTTAAAATCCGATTGCACCGTTGTTTTCAGTATAAAAATCGTTTAAAATGACAGGACAGTAGTTGAACTGGGCCTGAAGTACCTTGGATAATTTTTCTCCAAAAAAAGGTAAAAATTTAAAACTAGAATAAAAAATATTAAACACGTATTTTTTGTTTTCTGATAGCGTCATTGGATCAAGAGAAATTTACCCGGGCCATGTAAAAAAGACACCCTGTATAATGGTTCAAGTCCTCACTCAGAGTCAATAGTCACAATTAAAAAAATGTATAGACTTTTATAAGGATCTCGCAACTACAGACATTTCGGCTTGTCTTCAAGGGATTATCGTATAAATATCTCTTTGGTAATAAACAATAAACAAAATTTTCTGTTGATTATGAAAATTGGTTGGTCGTGCCGTTACACTGCTAGTCATCATCTGAGGTTAAAGGCCTTACCGATCCGCCCGTAACGTTAGACAGTTGTGGTTAATCTGGACACGATGATTTGCGCGTTATATTTTTTTGCAAATCATCATTTTTGAAGTGTGCTCATCGTTTTGCTTTCGGAAATGTGCAGGCGAATAATCCTAAAACAGTAGGATCGGAAGTAAACGTTTCTGTTTTACCCTTGGAGCCGGACATTAGCAATTATTTACATATTTTGATATTTCGTGAGAAGTGGGCGTCAGAGGCGAACGCCTGCCTGTATAGAGTGACAAACCCGGATCGACACTGGCTTCACGAGGATTTCAGGAAATATTTCAAGGATTTTAAGGTCACTCAAGGAAAGTTAGGACAAGGTTGGACGGACTAATGGCCACTTCCCCTTTTGGATACCCCTGAACCAGATATATATATTTTTTGCTATTTGTTCAATGACCGAGTATTAAATTGATACTAGAATTATAAAATCGTAAATATGTCGAATGTACAATTGAAAATATTCGGAAAATTCACTGGATATTAAAAGAACCAATTATCGAATACCTATGCAAATTGATGAAATTTTATAATAAATATTTTGATTTGATGTAAACAAACCAATTTCGTCCATAAATTTTGAAATGATAGACCCTCCCTGGCTTGACATCGACGACGTGCGTTTTGGGAATTTTACGTTTTGTTTAATTTCTGGTTTTTCCTCCGTCCGAATGACGTTTACGGTTGAACTAGTGTAATCTTAATTGCACAACCATTATATCTTCACGTCAGACTAATCGAAAAGTAAACATATAAATTTTGCAATTTTGATAAATTCCTAGGTTATCTAAGCGGGGGGCAGAGGTGTGAGGTTTGAAAATGTTTGAGGGGGCCCCCGAGTAACCCGGTGTATTTTGACTTAAAAAATGCCCCAAACACAAATCTAGATAACGGAGGAAATCAACATTTGAATTTTATGTTCAACACCTAAGTTAGTACTGGAGCTTACAAATCTGTATTCATAAGGTCATAAATTATTAAAGTTAAAAAAAAAAAACACAGATTGTAAAACCGAAATCAGATCTGGTATTTTTCCACTACAGTTCAACCATCCAATCCAAATTTTATTTATATAAAAAAAGCCCCTAAATAATTTGTAAATTGAATCGCTAATCTCCGAATCTCTAAAATTAAAAAATATATTAATTAATGTTTGAATTAGTTGTTGTAGTATAAAATTTTATTGCTTGTGTATTCTTGTCATTTGTCGCCCAAGGTATTTCGGCCCTCTTTGAGATCACGACGGATATTTTCGGATTTTTCTCTAAAAAAAATAGTACAATAATCAATTGAATAATGGCAATAAGTCAAAACTGAAGATGGGTGTTGGTCGGTTTTGGGCTGGTTTGAGGGGTGACTCCTTGGACTCGATCAAAAGATCTCCAGGGATGTTCGTGTAGGTCCTGGAATCACCACCTCGATAAATCCCTAAGCTCATTGCACCTAATATTTACTCCTAAAAGAAGAAAAAAAAATTGAATGATTATTGCTCTTTTCCACCAAATTAACCGTTTTTTGGAATCAAATTAACGTCTTGTAGGATTGGTCGATATTCCTCGGGCTAATTGGGGATAATAAATTGCATTCATACATATTTTCACAATTGCCCAGAGTACTACTCTATATCCCCCTCCAGACAACTTGATAACCCTCGGGGTATTTAAGGATAGACCCGTCCATTTACGCTAATAAATTACATTCATACATTGTACAATTCCCTTGAGGATTATATACCCTGGAATAATGGGAATAAGCCCGGCCCTTCACGCTAATAAATTACATTCACACTACCCCACAATATTTGAAAGTCCTTGGGGTACGTAATTGGAGATAATCCCTGACATTCACGCTAATAAATTACTTTCATGGTAGTAAATTACATTCACACTACCACAGAGTATTTGATAGTCCTTGGGGTGGTTAGAGATAAGTCCTACCATTCACGCTAATATATTACAATCACACGTTCATTCAACCTACCCCAGTGTACTTGATACTCCTTGAGGTTGGTAATTGGGGATGAACCATGCCATTCGCGCTAATAAATTACATCCACATTACCCCAGAATATTTGATAACCCTCGGGGTATTTAGAGATAAGCCCTTCCATTCACGCTAATAAATTACATTCATACTACCCCAGAGTATTTTATAGTCCTTGGGGTATTTAGGGATAAATTCTTCCATTCACGCTAATAAATTACATTCACACGTTCATTCAACCTACCTCAGTGTACTAGACAATCCGTGAGGTAGGTAATTGGAGATAATACCTACCATTCACGCTAATAAATTACATCCACACTACCCCGGAGTATTTGATAACCCTCGGGGTATTTAGAGATAAGCCCTTCCATTCACGCTAATAAATTACATCCACACTACCCCAGAGTATTTCATTGTCCTTGGGGTGGTTAGAGGTAAGTCCTACCATTCACGCTAATAAATTACATTCGCACTACCGCAAAGTATTTAATAGTCCTTTTAGGTATTTAGGGTTAAATTCTTCCATTCACGCTAATAAATTATATTCACACGTTCATTCAACCTACCACAGTGTACTTGATAATCCTTGAGGTAGGTAATTGGAGATAATACCTGCCATTCACGCTAATAAATTACATCCACACTACCCCAGAGTATTTGATTGTCCTTGGGGTGGTTAGAGGTAAGTCCTACCATTCACGCTAATAAATTACATCCACACTACCCCGGAGTATTTGATAGTCCTTGGGTCTTTGGGATGGTTAGAGATAAGTCCTGCCATTCACGCTAATAAATTACTACATTCACTAATTTTCGTGGTCCGCTTGATCAATTAACTGAGGTTTTTAGTTGAGATAAAAAAGTCAGTGTCACAAGCGGGATTCGAACCCACGACTTTCGGCTCGATACGCCGTTGTTCTAAAACTTGAGCTATCTTGGCTTCGATCCACTCGGACACTAACTTCCCATCTCAACCCAACCTTTTGGGTTTTTCCTCATTTTTGCCATTTTCCCAAACCTAGAAGCCAGCAAATTTCAGAATACGTACTCCACATAATATCCTTACTAATTACTTTTTTAAATTACTTTTTTAAATATGAAGAAAAAATAAGAAAGAAAGGCAAGGTTTACGGAATGGTAAAGTGGAAAGATTAAAACAAAATCAATTAAAGACAAAATTTCCTTAAGTTTTTTTTTATTGATTTTTATAAAATCTGTCCACCTTCCTTACCAATCCGTAGGTTAACAGCGTATCAAGCCGAAGGTCGTGGGTTCGAATCCCGCACGTGACATTGACTTTTTTTTATCTAAAAACTAAAACCCTTAATTAATTGAATCTAATAAATTACATTCAGACATTCATCCCCACTACCCCAGTTGATTGTCCTGGGGGTAATTGGGGATAATCATTGCAATTCACGCTAATAAATTACATCCTCTCTTCCGCAGAGTATTCAATATTCCTCGGGCTAATTGCGAATAAGTACTTCTATTCCTATTAATTAAAATTTAAAATATGTAAAATTAAATTAATTTTAAGTGAGTCGCGTGGCATTTTAAGACGGAAGAGTTAAATTTGGCTCATGGCCTTTATCAGAATTATGGAAGTTTTTACAGAAAAGTTTTTAAATATGTTGTTTAACAAGTTTAAGAAAAATGAAACAAAACGCCAATTATAAGACGTGATAATCACATTTAGATTTTATTTATTTTTCTCACCAATGGAAAAAAAAACAACAAAATGTTGAAAACGTCCGATTTGCATAATTACCAACTACTGGTTATAATCGCCAGCGGGGGGGGGGGTAATGAGTCGATATTACGAATATTTAACCAATTTGTCCAGTCATCCTACGAACGGCCTAGGACTCGAAAAAAAAAGTAGTCGCTCTATCGAAGTTTTGCAAACGTAAGGAACGACCTCCGGGCGCCGTCCTCAAACCTCTTGATTAAGCCATTCGGTTGCCTGACTTTAAAACTACACCGGCCTTCATTTATTTAGAAACCGATTCGGCTAATCTAAAGTCACTCGGAATAATTTAAGGACTTCGTGTCGGCGTACAGAGCTTACAACAGCGCGAACGAGCCGGTATTCAAAGAACTATGTCTCAATTTGTACCATTGACTTAATGTACCTTTATAACGAAATTCTTAAAAAAAATTAGATTATTTATAATACAGTATCTCCTTGAAATTTATTTCCATTAAGTTGTTTGTTTATAATCCTTTTTTTGTTTGTGATGTCCTTATTTTTTCCGTTTTTTATAGATAGCTTTATTATTCTTATTTATAGATTTGTTTTGAAGGCGGTTAAAGAAATTTTCCATCTATGACGTTCCAGCATCCTGCGCTATTTTCAACTAGTTTAATTAAAAATAAATGAGAAGAACACAGCGTGTCTGTTTGTATTTAAGGATTAATTTTGCAAAGCGAGGTTGGACGGTTGAAGTACCTCAAATCCGAGTGATTGGGTCCATTTTCAGAAATGGCGAAGCAAACAGTCGTGCAAAAAGGTGGTACACGAGATGCCCAGGCTGAAAAATAAGCTGGAAGTTTTGAAAATTCAGGGTAAGGATTGTAGCGTGGATAAGTCGTTTCAGTTCATTTCAGTCTGGTTAAACTCGAACTTTTAGCTTCATGCCATCTTCAGTTAATATACGTTAGAATCAAGGATGTAGAGCCAAGGGCAAACAACACAAGTAGGATACCGAAGTGATTTGCTTGTCAGACGCTGAGCTAGTCGGACCCAGCGGTCGTGGGTTCGATTCCCACCGTCTCCCCTTGGATTTTGGCCCTCTCCCTTCTTCCGAAAAACAAGATATATTACATTATATACAGGCTAAAATAGAATAAAACCATTTTAAAAAATTAGCGCAAGATCAAAACAGCCTTTGCCTGTTCTGCCGACCACTTTTTTAGTCATAAACAATCCCGGTATGGTGTTTATGAAAAAACTAATTTGATTGTTATCTGCCAAGCTTTTATTTAAAGGTCATCATCAAGGTAAAACAACCTTAAAGATGTCTAGTACCAACATTGCCAAGGACAGACGGTAACACTACAGACGGTTACAGTCCTTGGCTACGTCTATCTTCCATGAAATTTGACAAAACTATAAATAATTGTGTTGATATGTAGATATTGTGAAGATTGTTTTGCTCTGATGATGACCTTTAAATAGATCGCTTGGGCGATAATAATTGAATTTGTTTTTAAGTCCAGACCATACCGAGATCCAAGGAAATAAATGAGGAGGGGTGAGAAGGTCGATTATTATTTTTTTTTTTTTTTGTAAAGGATGAGTCTACTCACAAAACTGTTTTTAGCCAGGATCCGGATTTCGAGCATTTAAATCATCATCAGGTTGAACATTACGTCACCGAGATCCAGTTTAACAGGTTCTATCGGCCTTGTACCTTGAGTCTTTTTTATTTTGGGCGACCTTCGTGGATAATCTGGGATGTTATGAAGAGGATTTGAGCGGATGATCATGGTATTCAGCCCGGTAGCGATGGTGCCGATACTATCTTATATCTAGGTCGGTATGGAAGGTGTTTTCACTAAACTATTTTTGTACGATTTGCTCGTCATTGACATGATATTTGGCGATGTGGAGCCAAGGGGAAAATACAACATAAAGTAGCCAGTAGCAGAGTGATTAGGCGTGATAAGAATCTCGTCTGTACTCCCTCAGTCGTGGGTTCGATTCCAGCCGTCCACCCTGGAATTTTCTTTCACTCTCCCTTTTCCCGCCAAAATATGAATACTGAAACTAGATCAACATGTAATCTGGCTAATATACAAAACCATAAGATATACAAAAATAAAACAAACAAACATACATAAGTAAGGTGTCTTCTAAATTAAAATTGTCATGTCACTCTTATTTTAAAAGTAAAGACAAAAATAAAATGCGAATCAACCAAATCAAAATAAACACTAAGTCTTATATGATTAAAAATGGACAATATAAAAAAATCGTTTGCATTTAAAAATAAAAACTGTCTATTTCATAACATAAAAAAATTAAACACATCAAATGAATGGTTTTCTGTTTCATTTTTGCACAAAACTAAACAAAAATTAAATAAATAAATTATTAACAAACAAGAAAACACTCCAATTCTTTTACATCTTGAAAGCATTTCCTTATTAGTTGATAAAAATAATTTTCTCACTCATAAAAATAAATAATTTGTGGTAAAACAGTATTGAGATTAGGACCGTTCCTATATCTATAGAACGTTACTTGACCATGTTCAGCTTTTAATAATAATTAAAAACTGCAGTGTTTGGATAACAAGAAACCCCGACTTCCTAGTATTTTCATCAGAAAGGACCAAACAGGCCCATCACCAGTCACACCTCACGATTTTTGGGTGGAAATGCAGTTTGGCATGGTCATCACCATCCTCATCATCTCACCCTACTTATATCCTTGGCGTCCCGACAAACCAACCAAGATAGGAAAACTTTTGGTAGACCAAAACAGTAAGGATAGATATAAAAAATGATTCCTTCCTACCAAACGGGTCCATCACTAGTCAGACGTCACAATTTTTGGATGGACATGCATCGAAAAGTCGGCAGTTTGGCAGTTGGCATGGTCATCACCATCCTCATCATCTCACCCTACTTATATCCTTGGCGTCCCGACAAACCAACCAAGATAGGAAAACGTTTGGCAGACCAAAACAGTAAAGACTGAAAACGACCAAGCTACAGGATCATCTCGGCGACCTCAACATTGTACCTAGTATCTTCATGACCATCATCAGAAAGGACTGGTCCAACACCAGGCAGACCTGGAACTGCACCGAAAAATCGGCAGTTTTGAATGGGCCAGGAAGAAATTTCATCGCCGACCGAAACTGCTTACCATGACTATTGTATTAATATAATATTTAAATATTTCGATGTAAAAGGAATATGTCAACAAAAAAATTACATAAATTAAAGTCCTTAAAATCATAAAGCGTAATAAAGTTTTATTGACTAGGAAAGATGGTAAACAAGTATCCCCACGAAAAAATGAATATAACGATCAAACTCATGATTATTAAGCATTTGATAATAATACGCTTTACGAAATAAATCCTTGACTTTTTTTGACCTGGAGGTTTTTATATCCGCTGTTGGCACAAAACCCTGATTATGATTCTCCATAGGCGTTGCTTATAAAAGGGTGTGTGAATTATCCGATCCGGCCTTTTCAACAGAAAGATGCCCTCACGATGTGAAAGTAAGGGGGCGTGCGGAGCTTAGCGATGCTAATGACAAGTGGATAAGGTCGATGTTCAGAAGGTAAAGTCCGAGCTTAAAACATCATAAGCCAGATTATTATCTTTCTTCCGGAAAAGTTTTGACATTTTATTACGATTTATTTATTATTATGTTTTTTGGGTGAGACGCAGCATTGAATTGAAATTATTTTTCAGATAGGGCTTAATTTTATCTCTGACTTTTAAGGCAAGTCCCCGAAAGGTCCTTGAAAAACTAGATAACCAGGAATCAAAGAGGATGTCGCAAATTGAGCTTCCTTTGTCGTAAAACATACATCGTACATTTCATCAAATCGAAAATTGAAAAGTTCTCGGTTGTAATCAGCCTTGAGTTAAAATTGTATACATTTCTTTGGTAAATTTGATTACAACGGAACCTGGAGAAAGCAACAACGTTCACCTACTTTGTTCAAAATCATCCATTTCAAATTGAAGGATCACGGAAAGTGAAAACAGCCTTGTTCTTGAACAGGCGGGCTCGCAGGCGATGAAGGTTAAGATCATCTAATGTAAATATTAACACCGTTATCACGTTAAAAAAAGCCAATAAAATTAAGCTTTGCTTAGTCATTAAAAATAAAACTATAATTTTTTTCCTGCGATCTTTTGGGCATTATTTTTGAATAACTCAATCAGAATGTTTAGCATTATGTTGTCAATATATCGACTGCAATTGCACAACTTCCATCGAGCATCTATTGCGTGAGCTTGCTCTATAAAAAAAAAAAAGGTTGAAAATTTTTCTCTACACTCTATATTTCTATTTGTTTAATCACACAGATTTAACATTTGGCACATTTTTAACAAGGTAACTGGAATTTACATAAAAAAATTAAAAAACTATTGCTTGATTATATTCACGGTAACTGTAATGATTGACGTTTTTAATTTACGTTAAAAAACAACAAAAAACTATTGCTTAGTTGTAGTTTACGGAAACTTGAATGATTGACGTTTTTCATTTACATTTTAAGAAAACTATTGCTTATTTTTTTCAGTTAGTTTTTATTTTTGAAATTTTCTGGATGCTATTTTTCAATAACTCAATCAATAAGAATGTTTAACATTATGTAGCCATTGTGTAGACTGCTTTAGCACAGACAGCATCCATGATTTTTAATCCTTGAGATTACTCTATTAAAAAAATCGTTGAAAATTCTTTTTTGATGTATTTATTACATAAAATTTTTGATCGAAGTGTTTGTGTACATAGTTGTATTTAATTGGCTTCTGGGGGGGGGGGCAAAATATACATTAAACGTAAAAAGATTTAAGGAAAAATAAAAACAATCCTAGGCCTTGCATGAAGCAATAAAGGCATTAAACACACGGAGCAACATGAGTTCAATAAATAAAAAAAGGCAATAAGAATATTCAATCACATACTATAACAAATCGACCAACTGACAATGAAAGAAAAATAGCAAATCAATAACAACATAAAATGAAAGTTAATCTTTGATGCGTATGGGGCACTCGGCTGGAAAGTGTTTTCCAGTTTATTTAAATTGCATTCAGGACGATTATAGACTTGTCAGCCAGGATTTATAATTGAGCGCCTCTTGAACTTTGACAATAATATTTTTATTTCTTAGAATTTTTATTCGTAGTTAACTTTATAATTTGAACGCCTGTACAGTTCGTGAAAGTTTGCACTTCTTGCGAGCCCTTCAAATAGATTTTTTTTTTAATCTGTGCAATTTTACCCCTCAGCAGGCTAATTTGACTCGACCAATTTAAACTGGGAGGGGGTGAATCTTGAAGTAAGTGGTAGCTTCCCGCCAGCTACAGATAGTGTATAAACCAAAACGTGTTAGGCGTAATAGCTTCAAAAGGGATGAGGCAAAGGGTAAACGTAGAGGTGGTCACAAGGTCTTCTGATATTTGACCTGAACAGATTTATTGTGCTTCAGGTTGTTCAGGAGCCTGCATAGCTTTGCCATCGGCTCCTTAGTTTAAGATCTTGCTTTCGGTTTTTTTTGTCCTAGATGGAAGAACCAGCACCAACATAGACCTTCATCACATAAAATGTTTTCTGCGGTCTCCTCCTCTTCCTGGCAGTGTCTGCGCAGTGTTTCTTCTGATTTACTACTATCCGGTGCATATACTTTCTTAAGTGGCAATGTCCTGTCCGGAGTCCAACCAGAATCCTGGTTCGGTTGCGGTTGACTTCCATCTTTCCACCAGGTTTCGGGCTCATTAAGAATCCATTTTAATCCTCTATTGTGACAGGATGTTAAGCTGCAGGTTCAGGACCCTCTTTGGCCAACATGCCAAACTATGCCCCCAGTGCCCAAGGACCTATGCCAGGGTCAGGTCATTAATGTCGCTGACTTCCGACAGGGCCTCCATGCAGTTCCAAAGACTCTTTGCCTTCGCCTTGCATGAGACCAAGGACCAGAGTGCTGTCTGGCTGTCAAAGAAAAACCACTTACGTTATGATTTGTTTGACTGCCTTTCATCAGTTCCGATATGCAGTTCCAGAGCATTTGGAGCATTCCTTCACCTCGTATGAGGCTTGGACTTTCAGTGCTATGACCTTCGATCTTTGGATTCATCCCTAAGACTCCAGCTCCCATACTCTTGTCGGTTTTGGAGCCGTCAGTATACTAGTAAGAGTTTATCTTTAGCTGTGTTCCTTTGGCCCATTCGTCTGCCGTACCCGTTCTTGTATCAATGCCTTGTTCTTTTTAATAAAATTATATTTGGACAGGTGGCATCAATTGGCATGTTACATGGCATCTGTCTCTTCCTCTTCCATCAGTTTCCATTGTTTATTTACATGGCATATCCTTCCAGACGGTTGTCCATTGGAGCTGTGGGCTGCTACTCTGGCTCCTCATTAGGTTTAAATATGTAGTGGTGGGAGGCTAAACCACACTTCTAGGCCCGCAGATGGCGTTGTGTTAGCTACTATACCTTAATTTTTCCCGGCTGTCAAAAAGTTGAAAACAAAACTAGCCTGTACTTTTAAGGTTAACCGCGTGTCGTACAAAGGTATTAATCTTCGAAACGCTAAGTGCCTTCTGAAAATTTTTCGAGCCAGGTCCAACAAATTAGAAAACAACTTCTGCCCCAAACCGAACAGCCATCCCTGCAGCCTTCAAAAGACAATATTCCATCAAACCAAGCAAGGACATACACACAGAAGAAACAAAGAATAATCGGATAATAATGGATACAGAATCAGTAAAAGATACGAAGATTGGACCAACATCGCCCAGAGGAAACACCCAAATGACTTAAGAAAATTGATATGTTGAAAATAGTGGGCGTAGAATGTACAACTTCTGAAAAAGAGAAACATTTATTGAGACATGTTTAAAACCCCTTCATGGTTTTAAGAATGTGATACTAGATTTGTTACTGCAACAAGAATGCACTGGGCAGGTTCAGCTGGAGGAAGTCTATATCGCATCAAAAATAATTTAGGAAAAACTATTATAGTTAACTTCACTAGTTTTCGTGGTAGGTTTGACCAATTAATATTTTTCAATTAATTAAGGGTTTTAGTTGAGATAAAAAGTCAGTGTCACGAGAGGGGTTCGAACCCAGGATCTTCGGCTAGATACCCCGCTGCTCTACCACTTCGATCCGCTCGGACACTAACTTCCTATCTCAACACCACCTTTTCAATTTTCCCTACTTTTTGCCATTTTAATTATGCCATTGCAGTTAACCTTTGCTACATTATTACGGTTGAGTGTGTTTCTTAGTGGCCTGTTGTTTCGTAATTTTCTCGAAGTCGTGAGAGTTTTTTTGACCGCTCCTCACGACTTCAAGAAGTTAGATGATTATGTTGCTGTAAAAATGCATTCTTCGAACAATTTTGCAAACATACTACTTATTAACGCCTCTAGTTGGAACTTACAATATAATAAAATGAGAAGATATCTTTTGATATGGCATTTCAATGGAAGTGGGACTGGAGGAAACTGGTAAATTTCAACAGAGAGGCGTGTAAATACAAAGCTAATTTTATAATTGTTAGTTATAGGTGCTGTTTCGTTTTTATTTTATTTTTATTTTAGTTGTAGTTTTCGTTGTATAATATATTATACACATATTAGTGAATGGACGCGATACAATTAACATTGGTATGATTTTTTAAAGTTATTAGTAAATTAATATTAAATAAATTCAGGTTTAATAATTGAAAATTGTTTTCTGATCTTAGTTAATGATTAGTTGAAGATCGTGAGATGCGGTCTGGTGTGATAGGTTTTAGAAAAACATTTTCTTTATCGTCCCTACGTTTCGATCTTTATCGAGATCTTCTTCAGGGCTCGAAGTGTCTGTTTTCCGTGTGTCATTCTTGTGTGTCGTGTTGAGAATGCCCAGCTGAGTGAAAGCTCGACACACAAGAATGATACATTTACACAAAAACCTTTCCGCCCTGAAGATGATCTCGATAAAGATCGAAACGTTGGCACGATAAAGAAAATGTTTTTCTGAAACCTACCTCACCTTCAGTCTATCCTATTTTCTTCAAATATGCAACTTTATTTCATTTTTGTTCAGAAATTGTGAGATGCGGTCTGGTGTGATAGGTTTTAGAAAAACCTTTTTTTTTATCGTGGCACGTTTCGAACTTTATTGAGATCATCTTCAGACCTCAAAGTGTTTGTCTTCCGTGTAATTGAGCCATTCTTGCGTGTCGTGTTGAGAATGCCCAGGTAAGTGATAGCACGACACACAAGATTGACACACACAGAAAACTTTGAGCCATGATGATGATCTCAATAAAGATCGAAACGTTCGCCGATAATGAATATAGTTTATCGGAGTCTAACATGGAAACCCTACAATAATTTTTAGAGTAGAATTTTGTACTATCTAGTGTTTGAATTAGATTTAGACATATTTCCCAAAAGATCTTCGTACGTCAGTGATAGACCAGCATGTGGTGTTCGTTGATCTACTTGCAGGTAATCT
>CM077113.1:6850695-6862524 GCA_039619505.1 Cimex hemipterus
AGGCTCTGAAGATGATCTCATTGAAGATCGAAACGTTGGCACAATAAGGAAAACGTTTTTCTGAAACCTACATCACATCAGCCCGCATCTCCTGTTTTCTGAATAAAATAAATACATTTTTAAAAAAGTCGTCTTGAGGATAAACCGAATGAACGATTTTGATCTCGCTTGCCTTGACTTTTTGAGGGAAGTGGTAGCCAAAATTATATATTTTTTCTCTTACCTTTTGCATTTACTTGCCCCATTGACGTCAGCATCAAATTAGTTTTCACAGGTTTTTATTTAAAATGCATAATCATTAGAGGAAGAGAGAGGGAGGGAGGGAGGGAGAGAGAGAGATGTCTTAGTCGTTTTTAAAAAACGTTATGGAATTTGATATGCAATGTAGCAATTACATAAAGAGAAAAAACTTGACCCAATTAACTTTAAAAAAAACTTGAAATTAAAAAGCGATAAGCAAGTAAACTTTCATTAAAATCAATTTTTTTAATGCAAAATGACTAATACCTTTGCATAGAAAATATAACTTTACTTTTTTTTGTACTCGTACTTCAAATTACCATAAATTTTATTTTTTTAATACAAATATATATGTGAATTAATTAAGGTTTTTAGTTGAGACTAGAAAAAAAGAAAAAAAAAATCACCGCTGCTCTACCACTTGAGCTATCGTGACTTAGATCCACTCAGGCACCAACCGCCCATCTCAACCGCAATGGTGTAGAGTGGCAGCGTGTCAAGCAGAAGGTCTTTAGTTCGTATCTAGGTCATTCTTTACGGATTTCGAGCCTACAGCTCATCATCAGGTTGAAAGAGCTCTACAACCACGTAAGACTTACTGACAATTTCTAACCTGATGATGAGCTGAAGGCTTGAAATCCGGATCGTTGAAAACAACTTACTGTGAGTAGGATCTCTGTTTTTAAAAAGTTCACTAGTTTTTGAGGTCCGCCCGACCAATTAATATCTATCAATTAATTAAGGTTTTTAGTTGCGATAAAAAATTCAGTGCCACGAGCGGGATTCGAACCCACGATCTTCGTTTGATACGCCGCTCTACCAGTTGAGCTATCGTGACTTCCATCCGCTCAGACACTAACTTCCAAGCACAACCAAACCTTTTGAATTTTCCCTTATTTTTTGCCGTTTTTCAAATGTCGTGTTATCTGTTTGTTTGGGAGCTTTAGTGAAGTATTCTTCGTATGTAACTCGTATTGGTCAAACGGACCAAAAAAAAAAAAAAAAAATGGTGAATATATAATTAAGTTTTACGTCGTCATTATTCAGAACATATCTAATGATATTGATAAACTAAAATGAACATAAAGCAAAAAAAAAAAATCATAATACCACAAACTTTTTATGTTGGCCACTCATTATATGGCTGACCCATAGCTTGGATGTGACGAGAAAACTTACAATTTATCAAATAACCCCAATGACACGTAGTAACGAAAGATAGGCAGTATGTGAAAGATTATAAGCAACTGACCAATTCAACTAGTACGATAAGGATCACAAGTCGATGGAATTAGTGCAATTCTGCTTACAAACTATTTTTTCCCCGTTCATGATTCGCAATACTCTTCTTAGCAATGGTCCTTGGACATGTGCACAACATGGATGAGACAAGAGATCACAAATTTGAATTGTACGTACAGCTTGGAGAGAGCGGACCGAAGTATACCACGGCTTAGATGGTCGATATGAGAAAATGGAGGCTTTAACGCTAAGAACATGGCGACCAGATATAGCGGAAAGCCCTGGAGGCTGAGGGTCAGGCCCTTCATAAGATCTGAAAGTCAGGGAGTTGTAGTAATTGTCCGGTCATATGGGATGCTCGGTTTTTAGAAGTGTGGGCTTTACTAAGCTATGCAGCGTGATGCATAAAACTGGTAAGCGGTGTATTCTAATCAACTGCCCCTTATTTTTGAAGGGTCTCTTACAACAAAACCTTTCACTAGGAAAGCGATTCCTGCATAATTTCGATTCATATGCACACCTGTGTGCAGATATCATTTTGTACCAATGCCTACAAGGAGTCCCCAACGACTATCACAGAAACCATTTGGTTTGTAAAAAAAGTTCTGATCCAGACACAAGCTGATATAATCGGTAATGCTACCAGGCTGAAAACCCAAAACTTCTTCTACGTAACAATCCTGCTCATCCTCCGCTACCACGGACGTCATCTAACAAAAAAAGACTCGAGCAACAAGACCAGTAGAACCTGCTAGACTGGATATCGGTATGGTCTGGATGAAAAAAACAAATTCGAGTGTTATACGCCAACTTTCGATTTATGTTAAGGTCATCATCAAGGCAAAACAATCTTAAACATCTCTGCAAATTGACATAATTAAGTTTTTAGTTCAGTCCTGTCACTGTCAGTAGTGATACAGTCCTTGGTCCATCTTCAAAGAAATTTGAAGACCTTTTAATTATGCCGATTTGTAGACATCTTTAAGATTCTTTTGATGATCCTGCGTCATGAGGATGACCTTTAAATAAGTCGATAGCTTGGCAGATAACCATTGAAATATTTTGTTTACCTTCTTTTTATCATCTAGTTCTTCTTCTCCTCCTCCCCGATGTTACGGCTCCAACTTTTAGCTCTATGTTTCAAAATTGGAGAGAAATATATTGACCTATTTTATATACAAGGCAAACTTTCGTTGTCGCTCATGAAGGGATACTCAACTAATCAACTTATCCGTACAGTTTTCGTTTCTAGAGTAAAAAAAAGTTGTCAATATCTATAAACAAAACTCGTATTATCTAATAAGTATTGGTTATACTTTAAATTAAGTGCGTTTTACGCTAAGTCTATGGGAAATTTGATCACTTTACTGGGCCCGAACTTGCGATAATTTTTTAAAATGGTTTTATGTTTTCTATTTTAGCTATAATGTATTATACTGTTTTTTTTTTCGAGAGGAGGAAACGGGTCAAAAGTTCAAGGGGTGACGGTAAGGATCGAACCCACGACCGCGCGGTCCTACTAGTCGATATTCTGACACGCTAATCACTTCGGTCCCTCAAGTTGTATTATATTTTGTCCTTGGCGTCCTTAATTCTACGCTTGATTAACTGAAGATGGCGTGAAGCCAAACTCTGCGGGCTTAGGCAGACCAAAACGAACCTAAACGCCTTGATTGCCTGCATTTGTAAAACTTCCAGCTTATTTTTTCGATATATGTGTTTTTCTGCTTTCGCGTACCACGTATTTTAAAAATTCCAGGGCGATGTTGGGAATCGAACCCACGACCTCTGGGTCCGACTAGCCCAGAGTCTTACAAGCTAATCACTTCGGTCTCCACTTGTGTTGTGTTGTTTACCCTTGGCTTCACGTCCTTAATTCTAACCTATATTAATCAGAGATGGCGTGAAGATAAAACTTTGAGGTTAAGCAGACCAAAATGAACCGAAATGTTTTCACGCTACCACCCTTGTCCTGCATTTTCAAAACTTCCATCTTATTTTTCTCCTGGGTAATTATCCGCTCTCGTGTACCACTGTTTACTGTTTGCTTCGGCATCATTCGGAAATAGGTGCGATCCCCAACAATTCGGATTTGCCAGACTGCACATCCATATCCATCCAATTTTGCAGAAATTAATCCTTAAATATAAACAAACAAGTTGTTTTCTTCTTTTTTATATCAAGGATAAACTCTATTTACACTGTACACTCGGCTACCGCGCCCCCACGTCTTTAATTCTAACCTATAATAATGAAAGATGGCGGAAAGCTAAAACTTTGAGGTTAAGCAGACCAAAATGAACCGAAACATTTTCACACTACCACCGTTGTCCTGCATTTTCAAAACTTCCAGCTTAACCTGTGTGTTTATCCGCTCTCATCGTTTGTTTTGGTATTATTCGACAGATCCGAAAATGGGGAGGTCCGAGTCAATTCGGATTTGCGATACTGTACATCCATTTGCACGGTCATGTCCAAACTTGCTTTGGAAAATTAATCCTTAAATATAAACAAACAAGCTGTGTTCTTTGTTATACCAAGGAGATACTGTATTGTAAATCATCTGATTTTTAAAAATATGCATGAGGTCGAAAAGTCCAGAATCGAACCCACGACCGCTGGGTCCCACTAGCCTAGAGTCTGACAAGCTAATTACTTCGGTCCCCTACGTATGTTTTGTTGTATTTTGCCGTTGGCTCCACGTCTCTCATTCTAACCTATAATAATCAAAGATGGCGGAAAGCTAAAATTTTGAGGTTAAGCAGACCAAAATGAACCGAACGTTTTCTCACTACCACCCTTGTCCTGCATTTTCAAAACTTCCAGCTTATTTTTCAACCTGTGTGTTTATCCGCTGCCATGTTTCGGCATTATTCGACAGATCAGAGTATGGGGCGGTCCCAGCCAACGGTCAAGTCCGAACTCGCTTCACCAAAATTAATCCTTAATTATAATCAAACAAGTCTTTTTTCTTTTTTATATCAAGGAAAAACTGTATTTACACTGTACATTTACAACTGTACACTCGGCTACCGAGGCTCCACGTCTTTCATTCTAACCTATAATAATCAAAGATGGCGGAAAGTTAAAACTTTGAGGTTAAGCAGACCAAAATGAACCGAACGTTTTCTCACTACCACCCTTGTCCTGCATTTTCAAAACTTCCAGCTTATTTTTCAACCTGTGTGTTTATCCGCTACCATTGTTTTAAATGTACATGAAGGGAAAAAAGTCCAGGAGGGACGAGAATCGAACCCACGACCGCTGGGTCCGACTAGCCCAGACTGGCGCGCTAACTGCTAACTGCGGACTTGGTACAATTTACGAAACATTTCAAACATATTTATTTCTATATATATCAACTTATTATTTATTTCATATTTATCTATTTATTTTCTGCAATTTGCTTTACATAATCAAGTCACTTGTGAATTCGCTTTACTCAAATGTTTTATGTTTTACGGTCAATTTTATCAGAACAAAAATACGATAAGGCTTTTCAAAAATTTTGTCTTGGCTGTCAAATTTAAACCGTTTACGTTTACTTTAGTACATCCGGGAAACTTTGTCCTCTTTAGACATAAAGAGAAAGAAGAAAATTACGAAGTGTAGTTGTACAACTTCCTAAAAATATTAGTAGTTTATGCACTGTTTTGAATTTGTGCGGACTTGGAAGGTCTTGGAAACACATTTTTGTACTCATTACGTCATTATATTTTTTTTGTCGATTTTAATCACTTTGTTGTCGGTTTTTGAATCTTGATAAACTTGCCTTTGAGAGGATTTTTTTTTTTTGAAATTTTTTGATATGTGATTTACGTGTTGACGCGATAGTTTCGACGTTACACGACCAGGGGGTCCATTTTCTAAATTGCCGGTCCCGTTTAGAGGGACGAGCAAATTATTCCAATCAGGGCACGTTTAATTTCTTCGGACTTGTTTCAAGGCTTTCCACCCGAAGGACGGTATGGTTGAAAGTAGCGGTTTTTTTCCTCTCCAGAGTCGCAAAGTAAACATTTTTATCTTACCCGGTGTAATTGATGTCAGAAAAATGTAAAGGTGTTTTTCTAGATTCGGGTTCTGCGTTTTATAATTTATTCCTGCTGTTAATCACCAGCCTTGTTTTATTTTTGTACGTCGGGATGATCGAAAATTTCCGTTTTTAAAATAAATACTTCTGACACCATACAGTATAAAAATAGCCGTAGTGTTTGCTTTTATTATTCTGCGACGGTTTTTTTTTTCGAATGGCAATACGCGAAGATTGTGAGGCGTGATTTCAACCGGGCATGTTGCGTACGGACGCAGGTCGTCACGTTTCTACCTTTGCTGTCCGACCACGTAGCACCGATGTAGTAACAAGAAATTAATTGACCGTCGGAAGTTGCAAATTTGTCCGAGCCACGACGTAAAATATGAAATTTCAAATGTTTATTTAAATAACTCTGACGTCTGTAATTTGTTTTGACCCGTGGGAAAACTCGGTTTTATAATAAAAGGATATAATTAATTCTTGTTTTTCAAAAACATATTGATTGTACGGTCTGGGGCTTGTTAATTCCATTCCTAAAATTGGTGAAAATCTCCCGGTTGGATTAATTGTCCGGGCAAAAATTGTTTTCGCCTTGCGTCTATTTTAGACACATGTAAAAACAGAATTAAAGTTAAATGGAAGGACGTCTATTATCAAAATAAAATTTTCGGATTATTAATTAACTTGAAACATGCACGTAGGTTTAGAGTTATTTGATTAAAAGCGAAAAAGTGGGCGTACTATATAATTTTCCTATGCCCTACGTCATTCAGAAATGACTAAGTAAAACTCGTCCTCACCACTATTGTCCTTATAATGACGTTAGGACTGTGGGAAATTTGGAAATAAAACGCCCAAAAGGCCCAATTTTAAGAGACACTAATAGATTCAACCAACTCATTCCTAATTCGGGCTGACATTCCCAATTCGACTATCAACAGTAATTCGTATATAGATTCTCGGAAGAAATTGGAACGAATCATTAGGTAACATTAAAAACTACAAAAACGTCATGTTTTGGACAGACTGTGCGAATGGCCAGAGCATTATGCCACAAACATCCATAATATTCTCACTTATGCCGCTTGCCGTCAGTCAATGATTATTCAGAAATCGTGAGTTGCGGTCTGGTGTGATGTACATTTGTTTATCGTAACTATGTTTCGATCTTTAAGAACATCTTCAGGGTCTGGGATTTACAAACGTTGTTTATATTTTACAAATACAAATTTTTTATATTCTTCATGTATTTGTTAAATTTAAACAATGTTTGTAAATCCCAGGCCCTGAAGATGATCTCATTGAAGGTCGAAACGTTGGCACTATAAAGAAAATGTTTTTCTGAAACCTACATCACACCACACCACATCTCACGTTTTCTGAATAATTAATTTAAAAAATTTTTTATTTCAATAAAATCATTTGGTACAAAAAGCTTGTACCAATTAATGCAAGTAAAAAAAGTTAATGTAAAAAATACGTTTACGTACCAACAGGAATAAATAAATTTTGAAGTTAATAAAAGAACTATGCGATTTAAGCGTGGATTAAGTGAAAAGACAAGGAAGATCAAAAATCCATATGACATAATAGACAATAACGGTACACCAGATAACCAGAAAAGTTCGTCTCAGTTTAAAAGGGTTTTACTAATTGTCAAGATTAAAATTAGTTTAAAAATATTATATAGATTCCATCGGCACCTATGGACATTCTCCCAAAGAGTTATTAGCTTAGTTATGCCATTGGGTATGGTGTGGTATGGCATGGTGATGGCTTATTGTACCTTCCCAGTTCTTTAGTTCAGTGCAATGGAGTCAATCCCCCTTCTTAGTAGTATCAAGTCATTGATTATCGCTGCTACACTTTCATTCCCTAAGTTTTTTCGTACGTTAGGTTGAATGTCTATTGAGCAGTTGGTTCGCATTCGCAGATGATATGGCAGGCCGATTCCTCCTCCTCATTACATAATCTGCAGATGGGATCATAGTTGTATGTGATCATATTGTGTAGATGGTTCAGATGGCAGTGACCGCTTAGTATGTCCTATCCCTATTCTCTGAGTTTAGCCCTCTCCAGTTGCAGCAGTGACTATGCAGGTCTCGGTGAAGGTTGTTTCATCATAAGTTTCCTTGGTCTTGCACCGCTAGAGTTGTTTGTTTTTGTTATCTCAAGTTTAATCTTCCGGATCCTCCTCTGACCAGTATATCTTCTTTCTCATTACCTGGCACTTAAAAAGTAAACTCTGATTTTCCGGCTGTTGACGATTATGGAATTCTCTATCGTTCGTTGCTATGAAAAGATAGAAGGGGCCAGGTCCGGAAATTACTCAGGGTGCAGTCTAGACTTCTCGACCAAACATCATTATCGTGAGGTCTTTCGTTGTCCTGATTAAAAATGAACCTGAGCAGTTTTCCTGGCCCGGACGACAGATAATTGATGTGATACTGCACCCTCTGTCATGTAACTCGAATCAAGTTCGACGTTGGGTCATCATACCAGAAGCCAACTTTTTGAGCAGTACGCTTTTAAACTTGATCAATCGTAACCTTTTTTTGATCCTTGCAGAATACCACAACACAACAAAAACAGTAGATCGGGCAAACAAAAATAAAAATGCAAGACGGGAAGAACGTAAGGTCATTTACGGGCAAACTATCAAACCTTAAAACCTGACGTAAAAATATACTAACAAAGCCGAAAAGTAAAAGTACGATCACAAGCAGATCGACTAGAACAAACCAAAATAAAAAGACTGAATCCATTAGAGGAGGACAAAGACAACACCGACACATCCTACGACACATATAAAAGGATCCGGCTAAGCAGAAAATTCACCTCTGGTGATGGCGGAAGGTCGACTCGTCCGACAGGCCGAATCGACGAGGGGTCAGACCCAAATGACCATAAACAATCGAACTCCATCACTCCTCCAGAGACTTCAAGATAAAATCACGTAACCAACTAGGCTAAATAAAAAAAGTAAGATTTATGCTCAGGCTAAATCTATAATCCAGGATAGGGTTTGATCTGGAAACAAACATTTCCTATAGCAAGATCGCTTACCAAAAGTTTAAAAAAATTGATAATTCCAATTTCTCACGCCAATGATCATAAGCAATACATGATAAAATGACAAAAGTAAAGGACATCGGTTTGATCTGATACCTTCGGCTGTAGTCCAAAGTGGCAAGTTATCCTTCATGTGCGCAGTATATCGAAAGCTATCCTGACAATCGATGATGATTACCAAATGTTGGCCAAGGGATAAAAAAAGGATAGTTTCGAAAGAAAGATATACTATCTGAGAAGGGTGTTGCCTAACACCGAAGATGATTAATCATAGATAGACCCTGCCGCGTAGTTCTGACCATCTAAAGTTCAAGTAACCATTTCAACCGAGATACTTCGACAATTTTTGACCTCGCGGAAATCCAACCTAAGAAACAGAATTAACACGCAAAAAAATATATTTTAGATAATCGATAAAGATCAGATTTCACAATATTTTGATTATAATTAGCTATCATTTTTAAAGATCGCTTAGAACTGCGTGTAAAGGAGCCGTTGGATTTCAAAAGATAAGAAGGGATATGAGCATGACTGAGTGCATCATTACCGGCAGTTTTACTTTCCTGACTTTCATTGCTACTGGATAAAATTATTCATTTTTTCCCGTTTTAAACGAAATTAAATTTTATTACGATCTTCACCAGTTTTCCTAGTCAATTATTTTTTTTATATTTATTACTATCATAAAATCCGTACATTTCATATCTTACAATCTACACCGGTCATTATATAATTATGATAATAACGTAAATAAAAATTATAACAATAAATTTACAATCTAGAACAATCAATTTGCATAAATTTGCATAAGTATAAGAAAAAATACCAATATTTATCATATAATTATGATAATAAATATGCTCTAAAATAAATCGCTAATAAGAGACAATTAATTATGATCTGGTTTTGAATAAATTAAAATTTATACTTGTTAATGTGTTTGCCGATAAATTCTGCTCGACAGGACTTTTGTTTTGTTTTTGTACGACACCTTTTCTGCGCGCATTGAAGTTACTGGGACGAACTCCGATAAACAATTCGCGTTCCAAGGATGTTTTATTTCTTAATTACATAAATTTGTTATTCGTTAAAAAATTTAATTTTTCTAAATTTTCGACAACAAATAATGCTGATCTTGCCAGTTGATCCAAGAAAGTTATTGTTTTGAAAGAGATCAGAAAAACCAAAATAAATAAAAGTAAAAAATAAAAAAAAACCCAAGAAGATAATTTGTTTACGAATCGTTCGAGAATTCTTGCACCATAGAAAAAAAATGAAAAGGTCTCAGGAGAAATGGTGTTGGAGGACCAAGGTTGTGCTCCCGAAATTTTTTCTAAGGATTGGGTATAAGAAAGAATTTTTTTTTTGTAAGAAAAGTAAAATGTTTGAAAGATTAATATTTATCTGAACCAATCAATTAAAAGAGAAAGAACCGAGAAAATTTTAAAATTTACGCAAGTGAATTTTAAGGTAAAATTTTTTTTTATTACTTACATTTCGTTTTCGCTCTATCTTGACTAAATCTTCCTTTCAGATATTTTTCAAAAACGGCCTGGGTCGGGCTGAGGGACTCAGAATTCGCCTCAGTCGTCGGCTCGTAGACCCGGTCACTCTGACCCACAGCACTGTAACGTCCGCGACCACTGAACAATCCGTTCACCATGTCTATGCCGGCAGATAAACAAATAAAATCCGAATTTCGTTCGGCAAACTTTTCAAAATGGCCACTTTTTTTTTAATGTTTATAAATCAACCCTCGGTTCAGCCACTTCGCAAGAAGCCAGAGAATGATCCTTGACAACCACCACAGGTCTCCTTTATAGCTTTCTCCCCTCCCGAAGAACTTTCGCACTCGGGTCCACTCAAAAGAAATCCCACTGAACAAGTAGAATTCTGATTTACATTTTTTTTAAGTTTTTTGTTTTTCTTCAAAACTCGGATCATAACGCGCCCATAATCATCCCGCTGGGATATTCCACGCAGTCTACGGAAATGGGGCTTTCTCGACGTAAGCGGATGTGCGAGTGAGTATTCAAATTTCCTAGAACTAGACCAGATGAATTAAGATTTTAAAAATTCATTCTCAACACGATAGTTCAAGATCATTGGTTCAAACCGAACAGTTCGTTAATTTTCATCAGTAGATTTCCGCAAATAATAAAATATAAACCAGAAACATAATTGACTCCGTTGAATATTTGATCTCCGAAATATAAATCGTACATTTCATATAGCCATAATTAAAAATTCATTTCCTTTTTATCAGTTGCCTGCTTTGTAAACCATCGAATAATATTAATCTTCATTTTTTTTAAAGGGTTCTTTCCTAAGGTAGAAGAAGAAGATGGCCAGCAGGAAGGTTACAGATTCCTTCCCGATTATTCAAGTATTTTTCTCCATCGTACTGGTGATTATATCTGTCTGCTTTTTCAAAAATTGAATGCTGTTTAACTGGAACATGTTTCATTTTGCGATTAAGTTGAACAGGAGGATGGTGAACTGGAATATGGATTCCTTGTGTTTTTTAGAAGATTGTTTTTCTTAGATGTACTAATGATTTTTTTTCTACTGTTTATCATATTTTTCTTAGTTCCACTAAAACACGTTTTATTTTGAGATTACGCGGAATAAGACGATGGTCAGAAGAAAGATTATTGATTCCTTCCTGATTCATAGGGGATGCTTTCTCATCAGTACTGGTGATTATTTGTTTCTACAGTTCCTCACATTTTTCTTAGTTTATCTAGAACTTGTTTCATTTTGACATTAGGTTCAACAAGAATATTGTCAACAGGAAGATTATGGATTCCTTCCTGATAGGAGAATCTTTCTCATCAGTACTGATGATTATTTGTTTCTACTGTTCCTCACATTTTTCTTAGTTTAGCTAGAGCATGTTCAACTTTGAGATTACGTAGAACAAGAAGATGGTTAACAGGAAAATACTAGATTCCTATTCCTTTTTCATAAAAATGTTTCTCACCTGTACTGATGATTATGTTATTCTACTGTTCCTCACCTTTTTCTTAATTTAGATAATACATGTTCCATTTTGAAATTTGATTGACCAAGAAGCTCGTCAACAGGAAGATTATGGATTCCTTCGTGATTCATAGAGGGTTCTTTCTCATCAGTACTGATGATTATTTGTTTCTACCGCTTCTCACATTTTTCTTAGTTTAGCTTGTTCAATTATGAGACTAGGACGAACAAGAGGATGTTCAAAAGGAAGATTACTGATT
>CM077113.1:6888645-6928541 GCA_039619505.1 Cimex hemipterus
CTCTCTCTCTCTCTCTCTCTCTCTCTCTCTCTCTCTCTCTCTCTCTTGCTTCTTCCCTTCAAAATAATGTCTCATTTCTTTTTCTTTAAAATTCTCCCTATTGAGTTCTGTACTTTGTTAAATGAAATTATGCATCCTAAAAATACTGATTAAAACAAGACTATCATCGTTGTTATTATGCGATATTCAATTTAAGTGGATACAAACATAGCAAGTATTTGCATTTATATACATTTTTTGACATATTTCAGTTTATCATGTTCATATCTAGAGAACCATCTGACAGACTAGCACTACCATAGGCTTTTATTCAATTTTGCTAATTCTCTTCCTACATATATTTATATAATAATCTCAATCAACCTGTTTTGTAATCAAGATTGTGTAGAAAAAAAACAGAAAGGCAAAATAAATATCACAAAACAATTCCATTGAGCCACGTGATGTAGTTAATTTAGCTTTTAATTTACCACTTACAACTTACTATGTCAGTAATTAAACAAGATAAAAACTGTTTGAATTTATTATTACGTTCATTAAACCTGCTTAATTTATTTAAAATTTTTTATATACCAGCTCTTTAGCCTTTTTGTCAATACGAGCTAAGATGGAAAGTAAAATTTTACAAACAGGCGGATGCAGTACACAGATTATTTCAAGGAAAGAGTTTGGCGTCGTCGTAATTCAAGAGGAAGTTCATACCATTTAGTCCCTGGGGAGCACACGAACCGTGGAAGAAAGGATTTCGACAATTTCCGGAGGTAAAGACGCATAAACTTAGTGGAATGGGTTATCATCACCTTGATACATATTGTTTCTAGATGGAACAAAAATGGAAAAAAAAATTAGCAGAAAGGTAATAGTACTTTTTGAAGAAAGAATGTAACATTCACTTAACCCTGAGAAACTCCTCTTAATCTAAGACCCCGGACAGCCCGGACTCAAACTTGGCTCGGAATCTTCTGTTATAAAAAAAAAGCATAAAAGCATCAAGGAACCGAGGTAATTTGCCTCTTAAAGCATTGTCCCGGCATCTCCGCAGTATTGTAGTTTCAAGTTGAAAGACCCATGGCTATGCACTTGCGTCGTAAGACAATGTAGACATATGGGTGTGGACAAAGGCTCTGCAGGCAAAGCAACCAGGCGGACTCAGTGTCACTGGAGCCATGAGCAAAACGCCAAGGTGTTAAACCTCCCATTACTTCATATCTTAGTGACCAAAGGAACACCTCTAAGGGCGAACTCTTACTGGTACACTGACGGTTTCTAATGAGACGCCTGAGACACATCCCACAGGGGGCTACCATGCAAGGATGGGTTGTGTAAATAAACAATGGAAATTTAGGGTGGAGCAGGCTGATTCCATATTAGGCATGCCAATTGATTCTATTATTCCAAAATTGAATTTTACTAGAAAGGACAAGGTACTGATACCAGAACGCGAAGAAAGTGCCAAAGGCACCGCTAAAGACAATTTCCTTCCTACTGGTATACTGAGGGGTTCTAAACCGACAAGAGCACGGGGTACAATCTAAAGACCAAACTGACAGTAAACCTGGTAGCTATAAATCTGCTACAGTTTTCCAATCGGAAATCATAGCGATTGAACACTACTCTGGAATCTTCGTCATGAACCCAAGAACCGAACTGACGGTAAAGTTATATAAATATGGTACAGTTTTCCAGTTTGGAAATAAAGGATAAAGCTGTGGATACATTCCCCGAAGACATTTTCTCTGATAATCTGGCGGCACTAAAGGCATCATGCGAGGTAAGGCAAAGAGCGTTTGGAACAGCATGGAAGCGTTGACGGAAGTCAGAGACAGTAATGACCAGACCCTGTCATGGGTCCCTGAGGCATTTGGGGCATATAGGGAACGAAAAGGACAAAGAAGAGAACACGAACCCTCTGTGGTTTAGTATCCTGCCACAAAAGAGGATATATCCTAAAATGGATATGCCCAGTGCTTGAGTTTTTCTTTAGTAAGCCATTTTTCCAGTTATAGTATACTTCCGTGTACTTTGTCGTACTTCTGTCCACTAAAAACCACTCCACCGCGGCCGGGGCGCATCCGGTAGTTTCTACGCTGGGGGGCCGGGGGGGGGGCGGCTACACTCAGGGAGTTAGAGTCGCCTTCTCTAGGGAGTACGCAGGAGAACAGACTGATGTATTTCGACCTGTTAGCACTTTGCGTGCGGCATACGACCCGATGCGCATTGTGGGACCGACCGTTCGGAGTGGACAAGCGGAGACCTAAAGGAGAACCTAAAGATCCTCGTCTTGTGGACGATGAGTACTGGGAACGACTTCTGCCCCGTAGGTGAGAGGGCTGCCCATTTTTAACTAGTCAGCCTGTTCATTTCAGGGATCCCACTTTATGGTCATCTTGTTTTGTTATCCCAGATTAGTCCCCCATTAGTCAAATGAATGTCTTCATGGTTGTTTGAGAGTCTGTAAATCTGTGGGCATTTCATTTTTTCTTTATTAACTCCTGCACAAAGAGCTGTATCGCATATCAGTTTGGAAAAACGTTGGGGTTTGTCCATGGGTGTAGTTTGGCCCTTTTATCCCTACAGTTTCTCCATGTTTGATCCATCTGTGTACAATATTAGGGCCCCTTTGCCTAATTGTTACTCACAGTATTTATAGCGCAATAAAAACACCTAGGTCACTTCTACTCAACGTATATGCTAAATTACGTCTGGAGATGACCAGATAAGAACTATCAAGGCCGGTGGGATAAGCCAAGCGCAAAAAGCAGAACATTGTCAAAAGAATAGTATTAGGATCTGATCTGCATGTCATTATTTATGTTTTCAGGTTTATGTACTAAAGTTTATCGAGATTATAGTGCAATAACTGCTGAATGATTTTCGATCCTTCGTACTTTCACAATTTTTTCACTCTGTCTTTTCTGTAACGTTTCTTGTTTACTAAGGTTCTTACGCAAATGCTACATTGAAAATTAATTCTCGGAATGGATTCTCACCTGGACGACGGTTTATTCTTGCAGGTATAAAGCGGAAGATTGAGAGGAATATGCCGTGTCGCAAAAGCAACCCCATTGTCTCCTCCTTTTGCCCGAACGGGATGGACAAATATTTTTCTCCCAAATAGAGTTTGGTATTGTAACGGATTGCCTTATAGTTATTTACGCCATTCTCGAAGTTGCATCCACCCCTTGCGAAATCAATATTGCAAGTAAAGAGGTTTTCCGTATTTTATCCCAATCGTGCTTATCTTGCGTCCAACCCCCCCCCCCCGAGGCCCCTGACTCGTCCGCGAAGATTTCAATGACTGTTGTGACCATATTGAACAATAACGGGCCGAGTTGAAGCTATCCTTCCTAAATCAAATTGCACAAATGACACTTTCTCCAACTTTTGTGCTACTTATAAACCGAACGCTTGAACTGACCCGCAGGAAAAACAATTAGTGAAAAAATAAGAACAAATTTTCTTCCAACATCAAAAATTGGCAAACTTTTTCGAATTATCACCAGTCTCTGTCACTCGATTAGATTTTTCTCAAAGTTCTCAAGATGTTACGCTTTGTTTTTGATATGTAAAAAAATCTTAAACGATTAAGAGAAGATTAAGATAAGTCACTAAAGAGTCTGGATTTTCAAAATTTAATGTCAAACCTGTGATACTAACAACATAAAATAGCTTTTATCGAGACTATATTTTAATATATTTTTAATTTGTCTTTAAAAGATGTAGAATGTAGAAAATATTGACGATAAAAGTGTCCAAATTTCTTATCATCAGAAGAATGTTTAATGTGACAACATGAATAAACATACCTCATAGTAATGAGTAATGTTGGACAATTAATTACGGTTTTTAGTTTAGATGAAAAAAAGCTAATGGGACGAGAGGGATTTGAACACAAGGCTATTGAAATATGGGAAAAGGAGGGAAAACTCGTAAGGTGAGGTTAAGATGGGGAGTTGATGTCCGAGTGGATCGAGGTAACGATAGCTCAGGTGGTAGAGCAGCGGCGTATCTAGCCGAAGGTCGTGGGTTCGAATCCCTCTCGTCCCATTCGCTTTTTTTCATCTCAACTAAAAACCGTAATTAATTGTTATAAATTAATTGGTCGAGAGGACCACGAAAAGAGTGAATAGAGTAAATATGTAGGATCAAACCTTGCCCAATTTTTTTTCAAAGATTCTATTCTGCTAGAGTTCGTTAAATATACACAAATTTTATGTAGAATTTTTTTAGTCATAACCCCCCCTCGTTTTCGAAAAAAACCCATTTGTAAGTATGCCGGATTTGAATGCGGGGCCGCTGGATTCGAACCCGGGACCTTCGCCTTACAGTGATGAGCGCCGTGTCAACGCCTAAACCTCAGAATTTATCGTTTTAATAAATTTAAATTTAATATAAAACGTTTGTTAACATTTTTTAATAATGGTTTCTTTTTCTCAAAAGAACGATCGAAAACCGCCGACTTTATAGTTGAAAACCACATTTTAGACTACTTGGAAAGAAAAGGAAACCAAGTTTATGTGATTCATAATTATATTTTTATTTCACAAGGTTAATAATAACAAGAATATACTTTGGGCTGTATACACGTTTTCAATTTTTAAGTGACGATTTTAGCTTCCAATCTGAAAAATCCAAAAATAGGTGTATCGCAGGGCACAATCTAGGGTCCGGTTCTGTTTTTGCTCTACAGAAACGAATTATTACGAGGCTTCCGGAACTTTTCCGTACAGATTACGCATACGATGTTACATCTCACATCACTGCGAATGAGTTACATCCAAAATAAAAAAATCACTGTCTCCGGGGCTTCGTGATCTGTCTGGGATCTCTGAAAATTTTAGAAATAAGAGTTGAACCTCTACTGAAATTGGATTATCATCGCGGAAGACTGGTCAAGCGTATAAACTCAATAAAGTATTTTTGCGTTGTCTCATGGGTAGATAGGCCTGCATTAAGCACCACACCGTGTGCCGCCCGGAAAGGGATACCCAAAATCGTTGAAATGCATCAGCCTGGTCTCCCGCCACGCTCCCTAGATAGAGAAGGCAACTCTGTCTCCCAGAGTATTGGAGCTCCTTCAGTGAAAGAATTACCGGATTCGCTCCTGCCGCGGTTTTGTAAAGAATGGAAGGTCTAACCACCCCAGAGCAAAATTCTGCTCTTGGAAGGACGGTACCTCCGAGCAGTCAGGTTGAGTCAGGTTTCCCTCAAAGTAATTAAAAGTGTAGACTAAGCATCTATTCGTTCAAACATGGCGTAGGACATACTGGTCTGAATACAATCAGCTGCTAAAAATGTCATTGCATTAAAAAAAAAGTTATTAGGCTCATTGACAATCTTGGCTAGAAAAACAGAAGATAGTTCATAATTTTGACTTTTTTTTTTAAAAACTGCTGGATGACTATTTTCCCAGATAAATAATAGTAATTATAAAGAATTCTTGTAAGTACGCAAATACCACCAAAACGTGTTACGAAAAACAAGTTTTCATTATCTAATTAACACCGTAGAAATTATCGCTAATTGCAAACGTTAACGAGGTAATACATGACTATTATTTTCCCAATTAGCAGTACATTTTATTACCAATACAAATTATACATAATGAAACATACTTCTATTATGGCTTCCTGGTTTAAAAAGTGTAAATCTTACAAGTTTCTTCCAACCAGTTGTATAAATTTTAACAATGACTAATATAAGTAATAAAATTAATTACGCAGAAAACAAAGACTTTCAAAGAGTAGAAACATTTTGAATAAAAAAATATTTTTTTGCATTGTATAAATTCACTTTTTTTTTCCACATTCTACATGTGTTGGTTAAATTTAAACAACGTTTGTAAATCCCAGGCCCTGAAGATGATCTAAATACAGGTCGAAACGTTGATAGTATAAAGAAAATGTTTTTCTGAAACTTCTTACGTCACGCCAGATCTCATTTCACGATTTCCGAATAATCATCGACTAACTGTCAGTAATAACAGGTAAGTAATAAAAATTTATTTACAATATTGTAAATGTGTATCAATTTTGTAGCACGATCACATCATGTGTTTTTAATACAATTCTTTTTTCACCCCTGAAAATTTATTACAATTGATATTAATTATATTTCACTTGTTTAATTGGCTTGACTAATATCTGTCAAGGGATTAAGGTTTTTAGTTAAGATAAAAAGTCAGTGTCACGAGCGGGATTCGAACCCACGACCTTTGGCTTGACGCGCCGCTGCTCTAACACTTCGACCCACGCGGACACTAACTTCCCATCTTTTGACACCTTTTGAATTTTCCCACCTTTTTGCCATTATTGAAATTAGAATCTGAGTGGATCGCGGTCACGATAGCTCAAGTGGTAGAGCAGCGGCGTATCAAGCCGAAGATCGTGGGTTCCAATCCCGCTCGTGCCATTAACCTTTTCTTATCTTAACTAAAAAACTTAATTAATTGTAATATATGAGTTGGTCAAGCGAAATTAGTGAACTTATATTTTATTTTTCAAAATCCCTTAACTAAATTTCCCTTCGGTAAAAAACAGTAATTTTTAATAAATTTTAATGAAATTTATAATAAAAATAAAATTTCTAGGGAAAGTAAATACTGAACATTAATTGGCAATATTCCTCGTCATTTTTGGACAGAAGATCTAATGAAAGATCAATTAGAACATGGAAAAGAGGGCAGATCCAAGAATAAAGCCTTGGAGTAGACCTGGTGAAATTGAAAAGAAGAGAAGTTGCAACTTTTATTTTCTGAATTTTGTCAGATAGATAGATGGATATAAGAATACTAGCATTTCATCCTTAAAAATTTATAACAATTGATATTAATTATAATTCACTAGTTTTAGTGGCTTGACCTTTTTTGAGACAAAAAAGTCAGTGTCAAGAGCGGGATTCGAACCCACGACCTTTGGCTTGATACCCCGCTGCTCTACCACCTGAGCTTCGATCCACTCGGACAAAAATGGCAAAAAGAGGAAAAATTCAAAAGGTGGGGTTGAGATGGAAAGTGAGATTCCGAGTGGATCGAAGTCAGGATAGCTCCAGGTCGTGGGTTCGAATCCCACTCGTGACACTGACTTTTTATCTCAACTTAACATCTTAATTAATTCAACTTATTATTATTTTTCAATTATTTAAGGTTTTAGTTGAGATTAAAAAAATTCGGTGACACGAGCGGGATTCGAGCCCACGATCTTCGGCCAGATAGAGCAGCGGCGTATCTAGAAGAAGATAGTGGGTTCGAATCCCGCTCGTGACACTGACTTTCTTATCTCAACTAAAAACCTTAATTAATTGAAATAGATAATTATTAAAATCACTTTTAAAAAAACCTAAAACTGAATTTACTTTATCTTGCCCCTACGGCCTTTGAGCCTTTCAATGAGAACATCATCAAATTGAGATTTTTATGCTTAGCTCTGGTTATTCATTAATGCTGGGCTTTGCACGACGTCTTTTCCCGAGGCTTTCGCGCTGCTGTGTATGAAAATCAAGAATAGTGTTGTTTCCAGAACAGAGCCTTGTGGGACTCCAGCAGCCTCAGTGCTAAACTTTAATTCCATACCTTGGATATATACTATAAATCCACATCGAGTGAGCTATGAATTGATTAACACATGTTTTGACCAATTTCTCAATGCCAGATTGTCAAAAGTTTTATTGTTGTCTAGAAAGAAGGCGCCAGTAGTTTTTTAAGGATTGAAGTTGTAATGTGATCGATGAACCTTGTGAGTCGTGCTTGTGTTGACGGGAAAAACCTAAACCAAACTGGCCCACCCTTGGGTGTTCAAAATATCCCAAATGCACTGTGATATTTTCAAAAAGTTTTCTTAGGGAGTGAAGCAAGCTGATGCGGCCGTGCGGGATCATAAGGATTTCGACTAACTTTATAAAACATTATTGCTCTAGTGGTTGTCCATTTTTCAAGGAAGCATGTTTATGAGCATGATATTTACTTTACCTGTTTTTTCACTTTTTAGTTTCCAAGAGTGCTACTAATTTGCAACTGTTAGCCTTGTAAGCGCTCGAAAACTTATGTAGATTACATTGAAGTCAAGGATTTGCTGACACTCATTTGCGCCTGAGAAATTATCCCTAATTGTAAACGATAAGCTAAAAACGGAATCTAATCGGTCTATAAATAGAGCCATAATGCATAAAGATTGTTAAAATGCCACGGGAATCACCTTTCGCGGGTCGTTATTTGCAAGCATGGCTTCAGGGTGCAGACGAGTGTTTATGTTGAGCCGAAATATTTCGCTAATGACACTTTTACGGACTGAGATTTCAATAATATGTGACTGTTTATGTCATAAATCATACCATCTGAATTCCTGTTTTATTATTTTTTGAAATGGTAGGCGTTTTATTGTTCGTAAAAAGTGGACCGTTAATTCTTATTTACTTTTATTTTGTACATTATTTTGATTTAATCTCCTTTCTCGCTTTTACGTTATGATTTTGGTAGGTTAATGGATCTTTCAACCATGTAATTTTTTTCCCGTTTATTTATTTGTATTACAACTGTATATAAAGTGCAACAAGCAAAAATTATGTTATTTACAAGGATATGCAAGCGCGTACGCAATATTCCAAGTCTGGCTTGACTGGCCATCCAGTGAAAGTGGCCGTCATTAGCCATCATGGCGTGAAGTCAACATCACCTAGAATTGCCGAAGTTGCACAATCGGATAGTCGTGAGGGTACTTGGGCTTCTTCCTTCTACGAGGGTCGGAAGGAAGGGTTCAGCTGGACAGGTTGCGCATTAATAGGTTGTGATGAGAAGTATGGAGTGAAATTTGTTTTAGCGGAAGTGGGCCATATTTGGGAAGTAAGGTTATGTAAAAACCACAACAAAATTAGTCAGCGAATGCATCATCTCCATAACCTGACACTCCAAAACCTTACATGTTCCATGCTGGGAGAAAAAAAAAGACACACTGTCTAGAGGATCTGCTGGACCAAATACAGGTCCTGAACCTATATTGGAACAACAAAAAATAAGAACCTTCCATCAAAAAATGAAAAAAAGAGAAAAGTAGAAGTGAATAAACTCTAAGGGCGCTAGTGGCAGTAAATTTATGATAAAACAACCCTCAACAACTCACTGCTGCAATTGAAGAGAGCAGACACAGGGTAGTGGTAGGATGGTTACTGGCATCTTAGAAAACAACTACAAAACATGGGCACATACATGATCCCATCTGCAGATTATGCAATGAGGAGGAGGAAACAGCCACCCCTACTATCTTGGAATGCGAAACGACGGCACCATGGAGATTTAGGTTGGATGTCCACTGGCCGAATAGGGCGGGATGATCCAACAGGGCAGAAACGAATGAGCATACGTCCATTAGAATCAATTCGTTCGGTCGTGTTGGGCCGTGTACGACCGAAGCACTTTCCGATACAAATAAATTTGGATTTTCCAGTCATATTCGGCCAGCTATCAACAGTCTACCACGCGACTTCAAACCCTCACCATTGTTGAACTTTTTGCTTACCTTATCGTTTCGTTTTCATTTCGATGGATTGCGCAAAATTGATAAGTGCGGTTGAGGAGTGGCATGACAACTTGGGACATGCGTGATCCACTCTATCATCGGAGAGATGTCCACCATAAGCTACGGTCAAGGATAGCCTTAGAAATGGAACTTCCAATATTTTTGTTTATGTCGTTCATTCCATTTTTAGGTAAAGTAAGATTTTTCGAGCAGTAACTTCTACATCCATTTGGGTTGTGTCGTGAACTGACGAAAATCGGCTGCAGTGGACGAAATCGTTCGGCTATATGCCGTTCGTCCGTTTGGTCAAATAGTTTGGTTGTTGAACGGCACAATTATTCTCGATTGTTTGGTAAAAAAACCGTGGTTCTTATGTGTTAATGTAAAAAAAAGATTCAATCTCTCTCTCTCTCTCTCTCTCTCTCTCTCTCTCTCTCTCTCACTCTCACACTCACCTTCACTCTCACTTTTACCATAGATATAACCTATTTTTTCAATGTTTTTATTCGAAGCTAAAACTGCCCCACAATGAAATGAGAAGGAAAATTCAAATTCCTGTGATGAGGCAAACAACTGGTGATGGAAAGCAGAAGAATACCGCATCCCAAAAGGTCAAAATGAGAAAAAGCGAGAAATGTCGTTTCCCTGGACACTTTTTTGAAAACGTCCTCGAACTGAAAGTTACAGAGCGTATAATTTGGAATAATATGGCGGTTCAAAATTTATGTGTTCTTGAAAATCAGGAGAGGGTTTGATCAGTTTTTTTTATTTTTTTTTTCCCAATGAGAACGTAAAAAACCACGTTTTTGGCCCCAAAAATCGCGGAGAATTCGTAAACGGTTGAGAAATCTGGTAAAGGGGGAAGGTGACCAATCGACAGCTTATTAAAACTTCCTATCGATTGCTAAAAGGTGTCACTTCAGGACGATTTCCTGGCTCCACACCTCAATTTGAAGTTTTGCAAAAAAAAAGTACAAAAATTAACTAGTTCCCAAACTTTTGAATTTGATGAATGAGTGAAGCAAGGGAAACATTTAAAACAACACTTTTGTTTAGCGAAATTTTCTAAAAAATTAGACCTATGGCAGGTCTGTGATTAGAAAGGCTGAAAAATGACGCATTTCCAAATTTGGCATTTTTTTGATGGACAGTACAGACGGAGAATTCCGTTCTTAACCTTTACTTTTAAGCAATGGTTCTCTCAAGGTATACATTTTTGGAGAGACAGCTCTGCAAAAATTTTGTATTGCAAGCAGTTTTGGGTTCCCCATCCCTAGTTCGTATTTTGATAGTACAAATAGATTTTGGTTTTAAGAAGCAGTACATCTACCCAAAGTTAAACACCTCGTAGTTATCATGAGGCGATCCAGGAATCAGAGACAAAATCCTTGCCATATGACTCTCAGGGGAGTCGATATCTTTAACATTGTAATAGTAACAAAAATCTTCTCATTTCCCTAGAACTGGGCACCTCCCAATGAAATGGATAACGCTCTTTTCTTCCTTCGTGTTACAGAGAACTCATATTTGAAATCGATGATCACATCTGGCTTTAAATATTCAGCTGATTTGGCCTGTTTTTAAGCCACAAAAAACACTGGCTGTTTTTTTTCGGCGGTGAGAACAGTATCGTCAGCTTTCATTAGAACTTTAATCAACGTATAGCCGATTTTGATACCAGAATCTTAAGCATGGTCATCTAAATATAATGAGAACAAAAGTGGACCCAGCACACAGCCTTGCCTTACCCCCGAGTTCACACGAAACAACTCCGAAATGCCTTCTTTTCCACTTACTGCAGACTGAAAACGTGAATATCGAGACCTTATAACGTTTATGAATTTGAATACACCAATATTAAAAGTTTTAAAACAAGCGCTTTTCTGTCCATTCGGTCAAACGCTGCCCGAAAATCTACAAAGAAACGATATACATCCCTAACCATTCACACCTACATATATATATTGAATTCATTCGATTTACTAGCTGAAGTACCAACTTACCGATACAATACCAACCGATAACAGACAGAATTTTCCGGCATCGACCCAAGTCAGCTCGAGAGGCGATGGGGATGCTTTTTCACCCACTCCACATTCACGCTTATAAATACACTCACTCAAACAAAACACATTGGACCAGGCACCAAATACTCGGAACAAATGGGAAAACACACCAGTATCTTCCAATCTGAGATTCACGCAATAGAAAGATGTGTCCAATTCAACCTAAATAAAGGATACAAAACCAAGAATATAGCTATCATGTCAGATAGCCAAGCAGCCATCAAGTTCAAATATCATTAGTTCAATAATGGTGCTGAACTACAAAACAAAACTAAACATATTAGGTGCGCAGAATAAAGTAAGCCTCTGCTGAGTCCCAGGACACATGGGAGTAGAAGGCAATGAGAAAGAGGACACCCTCGCAAGAAAAGTGGCAGCTACACCGCTGACAGGACCCGAACCCTTCCGTGGCATAGGAATCCACACTATCAACGATTATCTCAGACAAAAGGACAAAAATAAAATATGGGAACTCTGGAATTCATTTATTGGACATAAACAATCCTAGAATCTTCTAACCAACTTCGAAAAGAAAGAAATCACAGAATATGTCAAAGGAGGCAGGAAAAGACTGCGAATCCTAACAGGACACTGTAGATTAAATGGGCATCTAAAGAAAATCGGAGTAATCTGTAAAGTAGCACCAGTAAGATTCTGCAAAGAAGCCGAAGAAACACCAACACATCTACTAACAAACTGCCAATCTATACAGCTCGCAGGAGGAGGTGTTTTGGGATGTACAATGCGACCATAGAAGAGCTTCAACCAATAAAACCGGGCCTATTAATCAAGTTTCTTGATGAATTAGGACTCACCGATGTGCTTTAGGCAGAGAACGGGGGATACAATAGCTCTTAAAGGGCGCAGTATACACACACTGAAAATTTTAAATCAAATCAAATCAACAAAACACATAATTTGACGGCCATACAATAAAAAAATTCCTATATTACAATAAAAAAGCCGAACAGGGGATCCAGGAACCTACACGCTCTCTGTATGGAGCCAAGGTATGACAGCCTCTATTATGTGGAATGGAATGGAATGGTAGCAAAGGTACTAGGAGGTGAGGTTTGTGTGCCCCAGGCACTGCAGCCTTCTGGCTTATTGTACCTTCCTAGTTCTTTAGTTTAGTCAATAGACTCGATCCTTTTTCTCAGGAGTATCAAGTCATTGACTGTTATTGCTTCAATGTGGTTCTCTGAGTCATTTTTGTGCGTCAGATTGAATGTCCATTGAGCCGTTGCTCCGCATTCGAAGATGATATGAGTGGCTGTTTCCTCCTCCTCATTACATAGTCGGCAAATTGGATCACTATTATATATGCACATGTTTTGTAGATGTTTTCTCAGGTGCCAGTGGCCGGTTAGTAGCCCTACCACTCCTCTGAGATTTGCCCTCTCCAGTTGTAGCAGTGTTTTTTCCAGTTTTGGTGAGGGCTGTTTTATCATGAGTTTACTGTGTCTAGCACTGCTAGAGTTTATCCATTTTTCTCTTTGTTTATTTGGATCCATTCTGCGATGAAGGATTCTACGTTTGTTTTGGATATCCCAAGGATAGGCTCGGGGCCTATGTATGGTCTTGTGGATCCTCCTCTGGCCAGTCTGTCTGCTTCTTCATTACCCAAAATTCCCCTGTGCCCTGGCACCCAGGATACTGTTACCTTGTTGTGTTTTCCCAGGTTTTGGAAATTTTGGATGCATTCACTGACTAATTTTGATGTGATTCTTGTTCATGGCAGTGCTTTGATAGTTGCTTGGCTGTCTGATCTTATGAGGATTGTTTTTGTCAGTCTCTTTTAAGATTTTCCAGAGCACAAGCATTGATAGCATGTATTTCTGCTTGAAAGACCGAGGTGTGCTTCTCTAGTGAGTTTGATTGCTCATATTTTGGGCATGTACAGAAAACACCTGATCCGGTTCCTTCAGTTGTTTTGGAGCCATCCGTATACCATATCATTGTATCCGATGTTCTCCTGTGTTCTTCCTCTCCTTTGTAGTCTGTTGAGATTTTGTAGGAGATCGTGAAGATTGTTTCCGGGACCATCTCTATTATGAGAGACACATTAAGCTTTCTCTGCTTAAGGAACACGTGCGCGGGCTTTGGCTCAAAGTGTGTTTCTGTATTCTCTAAATCTATAAATATTTTTATTTTTAATTCACAAAGTAGCATGGATTGTAGATGATATATATTGGGTATAATTTGTATTTGAATGGGTATAATAAATTCATTGTTATGGTCGGGATGTTGATGAGGCCGTCCTCCTTCAACCGGCCTCAGAAGTTCATCAATAGCGAAAAACAAAATCTACACATCTCGAAAACAGGCGAGAAGAAACAGGATTCTCGAACAAGGTCTTTAGGTTGCAAACAAAATAAAAGGATCGGATTTATCTTTTGGCAGCTCGGAAAATTTTTGGTTATCGACATGTTCCGGTAATTTTTCCAGGCAGTAGTGACAACTTTGGATATACTGAAAGTTATTACGCACTTTTTGGTTTTTGATTTACGAAAATCAGAACGAATTCTGCATCCGGCAGTAAAAAAAAAACCCTGGAAATTTTAGTTTTTAAGGTGAAATCAATATTGTTTCTATTAATGTTTTTAAGTATTAGTACTTCTGTGACTGAAAGGGTGCTAATCCGATTGTAGTCCCTCCACGGGATTGATGACGTCTTAAACGGGATTATTGGGCTTAGCCCGGTTCCTGCAGGGAATCCTACCCCTACCAGCTAATCGGCAAACCAAGACCAAGGGCATTTATACTTGTTTTAGTTCCGTGTTCTTTTAGAAACATCGAGTTGAGTTAAAACAATTCAAGATTTACAAAATATCTTTTTAAACGAATTTGATACTGCAAGGCAGTTCGAAGACTTTCAACGCCTACATGATCTAAATACACAATGAATTTATATTTAAAAAAACGCTTTTTCTGTCTCTTCTCTATCTGTTTTTCTCAAAACCTTCACTAAATCAAGCAGGCCTAATAGTACCTTTAACTTTTTTGACTAGCTTATTTATAAATTATATAATATGCTATTAAAAGAACATCAGACGAAGCGTAAGAAAATCCCAAGGGTAAGAGAAGAATTAAGCGAGCAGAGACAATTCGAATGTAAATTATTCGGAAGAACAATTATTTCAGATATTTGCGAAGTTTTGTTTTTTGATCATTTTAGTCTGGCTATATTTGGTCTAAATACATCCGGGTTCTCGCCGTCTCTAATTCCGGTTGAGGTCCTCCTTTTTAAGTCAATTCATCCGTGTGAAGTCATTTGTATCATTTTGAAGTCTGCGCGGGCCTGGAGGGTGGACGAACTGTTCTGAACCGTTGGGTCATTAGTGATAATTCGAGGGGGTCTTTGGCCAAATTTAATGGCCTCTATTCGCGCTATTTGTCTTCCCTGTTTCGTCTACTAAATCGAATGTTATTCCCTTAAAAAAAAAGATTAGACAACAGATTTTTATGTCAAACTGATGACCATGTTTTTGTAACAAAAAGATACGAAGAAGGATTAGGAATAAATTTTTCGGTTCGTAACTATTTTTTAATGAACTGACTAATGCAGCTTGAAAAAATAAAAGTCCAAATATCAAAATGGATGGAGAGTAAAAAACTGGAACTTTGTAGTCAATTATTAAAAGATCGTGAGATGCGGTCTTCGGGAAAATATTTTCTTTATCGTGCCAACGTTTCGATCTTTATTGAGATCATCTTCAGGGCGCAAAGTGTTTGTTTTCTGTGTAATTGTACCATTCTTGCGTGTAGTGTTGAGAGTGCTCACACCTCGTCGAAAAGGTCAGAGCCGTTTGGGATTGCATCCGAGGAGGCTGATAAATTGGCCAAGTTCAATGAGGGCACCAATCGACCAAGTTTCAAAAAACGTACATGAATCGGATATTGGGTTAAGAAACAATATAACCTCAAAGTAGGTTCCCGGATAGGAAGGCACAGAAGGTACCTTAGGTACCTAAACTTTTAAAATGAACAGATTGACCAACCAGCCAAAAAAGGGGCAACCTTCTCAACCATGGGACCAGAACCACAACTAAGTACTTCGGAGTGTGTGCTTATGTTGGAACTGGAAAAATGGATTGAGAACACTCCAGGCTTGAGACAAAGGGGTGTATAAACATTTCAAAAGGGAAAAGAATGCCTTCTCCCAGCTGGCAGGTTTTGAGGAAGGTTTACGCCTTTATACCGGCCATTGCCCTCTTAACTACCACCTTAAGAAAATGGGCGTGTCTGAAACGAACATTCCGGCTCTACCAGGTAGAAACAGAGACATCGGCATATCCTCTGCGAATGTAAAGCATTAGTGTACTGTACATCTACTTCGGTAGGATTGATACCGGTTAGTGTCCGGGTGGATCGAGGTCACGATAGCTCAAGTTGTACAGCGTGGGTTCGAATCCCACTCGTGACATTGACTTTTTTATCTTAACTAAAAACTTTAATTACTTAAGCTTAACGGAGAGCTTGAGATAAAAATTGAAATTTCACAATAAACTAATATTGGTCGCACTGCGTAATGTCGACTCCTTAACCTTAGTAGCTTGCAGACAAAGTACAAGTTGGAAATGTGTCCAATTTGTGATCCGTAATCATATCGGTTTCGTTATATAACCGAAAGATAAACCGAGAAAAGCTACAAACCTTTGGATAATTGTAGACGAATGTTTTGTTACAATTAAATTGGTATACTTGGTATATAACCTTGGGGAAGTGGTTGGCCGTAACAGTTAAGGCGTTGTCCGTGCAATCATCACTATGAATGTCCTAGGTTAGAATCTCAGCCCTGAATTCTAACCCAACACCTTTTTTTCAAAAACCACCGTCACTTGATATGACCCTTGCAGTTGTGAACCCCTGTTAAAAAATCTAATTGACGAAGTACGTAATACTCTACCATCCTTGCACTTCACTACAATAAATTCACCCTAACCCAGAACGCAGATAAAATACAAAACGAGAGCAGTCCTGTTTCCTCCAAAAAGCGGAAACTGTGGCCCAGTGCTGTGCTCGAGAGCAAGTCTAATATCGGGTTCTATTCCAACAAGCGTTCCATAAGGAGCCTAGGAGACACTATGTGGGCCACATCGAGCAAACGTTCTCTATATATGGACCCTGACAATTTACCTGTTAGAAAAACATTTGCTTACATAACTGCTTATATTTCCGGAGATTTCCTTCTAAGTTATGTAGGGTGATGATCCTCTAGTTTGATCCTTTCCGATCACCTTGACGTAACCTCGCTGGGTTAGTCTTACCGTCTCGGCATTTCGCTATCTTCAGTGTTCGGTCTGTGTGATTTATATAAATCGAAGATTCTTTTATAAGATCCTGAGCGATGGAATGCTTGTTGCGGTTTTGTTTGTTTCTCGATGCCTTGGTCTATAAAGTAAAGGTTTTTAACTTTGTAATCGTTTTTCTTTTTAATTGGTATAGCGGTTTGAATTGTATTAAAGATGTGACACGCTGAAGAACCAGTTTATAAACTATTTTTTCACTAGACATAACTTCAAATCTCATTTACGTGCATTATGTAAATATAGTATTCCATAAGTAATCATAATTGATCGTATTAATTATTTACAATTTTTATCTAAGGTCTTGGTTGTAATAAAAAAGCTAGAGTCATGAGGGAAAGATGGTTGCTGGTGACCGAGTGGATCGAAGTCAGGATGGCTCGAGTGGTAGACCAGTAGTTATTTCTACAGCCAAGATCAGACCAATTAGTACGGTAACCGACTCTCTCTTTTATTTATCTGGCCAGCCTAATAAATAAAAACAGAGACAAGATAAAATATGCTGGGCTCATTAGCATGTACAATAGCCCAGATTACTCAATTTTTTCTCGGTGTAATTGAGGACAAGCTTCTCCGTTCGGGATAATAAATTATATTTTCCGTTCACACTACCCAGGAGAAGTCCTATGTTCCTCGGAGTAATTGGGCATGAGATTCTCCGTTCACGCAAATAAATGACATTAACACATGGCTCCGGGGTATTCAACATTCCTTGGCATGATTGGGAAGAAAGCAATTCACGCAAATAAATTATTGTTTCATACCAGTCTTAATTCCTCAAGGTAATTTACCAAGTCCATTCACGCTAATAAATTACATTCATTTACCATACATATATCGCAGGCGCCAGAATACACACATTTTTTAACGAGTGTTCACGACAGTAGAGGCTATATCAACTCTTGGGATGCCGGTGATTTTGAAAAAAGCCCATCTGTAAGTATGTCTGTTTTGAATGCAGGGGCGCTGGATTCGAACCTGGGACCTTTACCTTACAGTGATGAGCGCCGTGTCAACGACCAAATCGTTCCGGCCACCGACACCGCTAAGTACCAAATATTCACGTTAATAAATTACATTCCCAGACCATAATCCACGCTGCCCCAGAGTATATTCCTCGAGTCATTGCAGATGGGTTTTTGGCCACATTTAATTCACATAGTCCCAGAGAGTTCGATATTCCTAGGGATAACTAGGAAAGGAGGCCATTCACGCTAATAAATTACTTCCACACGCCAAAATTAATTCACACTTCTCCCGGGAACTCAATAATCCTCGATCCCCGCAGATGAGCTTTTCCATTACAATCATGCACCATATTTAATTCACATTGTCCCAGAGAGCTCGATATTCCTTGAGATTACTAGGAAAGGAGGCCATTCACGCTAATAAATTACATTCCCAGACCATAATCCGCGCTGCCCCAGAGTAGTCGCTATTCCTCGAGTCATTGCAGATGAGGTGTTCCTTTACATTTATACACTCTCCCAGAGAGCTCGATTTTCCTTGAGATTACTAGGAAAGGGGGCCATTCACGCTAATAAATTACATTCCCAGACCATAATCCGCGCTGCCCCAGAATAGTCGATATTCCTTGTGAGTCATTGCAGATGATCTTTTCTATTACATTCATGCACTGTCCCAGAGAGCTCGATATTCCTTGAGATTACTTGGAAAGGAGGCCATTCACGCTAATAAATTACATTCCCAGACCATAATCCGCGCTGCCCCAGAATAGTCGATATTCCTTGAGTCGTTGTAGATGAGCTTTTCAATTAAATTAATGCACTGTCCCAGAGAGCTCGATATTCCTTGAAATCACTAGGGAAGGAGAGCTAGTAAATTACTTCCACACGCCATAATTAATTCTTCTCCAGGGAACTTAATCTTTCTCGGGGTAATTAACAAAGGAGTTCATTCACGCTAATAAATTATTTTCACATACCATACTTAAATCGCACGCGCCGGAGTACTACATAATCTTTGGGGTAATTGTGGAAGGAGGAGCGGCCATAATTGATCTCAATTAATAAATGATAATGGTATAATAATACTTCATCGGCCATAATGATATCGATTATTTCAAGTAATTTTTTTAAATCAAAGGTCTTGGTTGAGATTGAAAGGTTAGTGTCACGAGCGGGATTCGAACCCTCGAAGTCACGATGGTTCATATCTTATTGTTATTTAATATTAGCTTATATCTTATTGACTTACTTTTTATAAAAACTTTATTTCAATTATGTATTCTTTTTATGTAAGGTCTTAGTTTAGCTGAAAAAGCTAGTGCCACGACCTATCTTGACAGCGGTGTATATAGCCAAACGTCCTGTGTTCGAATCCCGCTCATGACGCTAGCATTTTCATCTCGAACCATGACCTTAGATAAAAAGTATAACTAATTAAAATATATAAGCAATATTTTTGTAATTCAAGATGTTAATGATTTTTATTTTTTCAAGCAATTTTATGCGCATAATAGCATCATGATGAAAGGTCAATCGTGTTTTTAATGGTAATAATAACTATCTATTCTCGTATAAACAGCTGACGAGCTTTTACCGTTAAACGGTGTCTAAAGTTCAATGGAACTTCTGCTCGAAACGAAGAAGGTCGGGACGTTGAACAGACGTATAATTGTCCGATTTATTTTTGTGCTTAATTTCCAACTTCCTTCACTGTATATAAACAAAACCATTAGGAATTCCCTGCAATTAACTTAATTCCGGCAGGAGGGCCGACGGAAACGCGTTCGGGCCGCATTTTGCGGAGGCACGCCGTCAACGCACGGCCCCCCTCTTCAAGAGCGGTCAGTGGAAAATTCCTCCTAGCCAGGATTGCGTTCGTACTTTACAATCCTGATTCATTTTGAACAGACTAGAAACATGAAATAGCTTCAAATTAATAACTGTTATTTGAACCGCGTACAATTCAGAAATAATAATTCTGAGGTTATTAGCATAATTGCAAAAACGTCATTCTTGGAAAGTTCATTCATCACGTCCTTCATGTGGGAACCTTAAGCTTCTTAAGCATCCTCTTTCTGCAGTTTTGTCTTCCGCATTTATTACGACACGTTAAGTGCAGTATTATTTTAATATTTATCGTGTGAAATGTTTCCTACTGACCATTGTAAATTTCGCTAACGAGGGACCACAAATAGCCACAATGGTCACATAGCGCAAGTCCGGGGTGTGCCTTGTTCTAACATACACGATGGTCTACAGCGGTTTAAGATCACCGGAAGTGTAGGCCGTAAATAATTGAGGGAATCAAAAAGGAGGGAAAATTCAAAAGGAGCGGTTGAGGTGAGAAGTTGGTGTCCGAGTGTATCGATGTCACGATAGCTCAAGGGGTAGAGCAGCGGCGTATAAAGCCGAAGATCGTGGGTTCGAATTCCGCTCGTGACACTGACTTTTTTATCGCAAATAAAAACCTTAATTCATTGATAGATATTAATTGGTGGGGCGGACCACGAAATTAGTGAATTCAATTACTATTAATATTTTGACAATTAATCAGCAAATTATGCTGCTGACATCAAGAAATCGATAACTTCCATTCTTAACCAGTTTTTTCGAAAGTACACTGCCCATCAAAAAAACCCCGACCACATGGTATTTGCCGAAAAAATGGCCAAATTTGGAAATGCATATTTTCTCAACATTTAACTCACAGACCTGTACCAATTCTCATTTTTTAGAAAATGTTAAGGTAAATAAGATGACTTTATAAAAACGTTTTCTAAACTTCAGTCATTCATCAGTAAATTCCAAAATTCTGGAATATATCAATGGTTGAACTTTTTCTGAAAATTTCAAAGAAATGGCCAAATTTTGAAATGCACATTTTCTCGGCTTTTTAAGCCACAGGCCTGCGATATGACTCATTATTTAGTAAATTTTATGCTGAATAAGTTGATTTTTAAATGTTTTTCTAGCTTCTCATCAGTAAATTCAAAAATTCTGGATGTTGTCAATTTTTGCACTTTTTACGTAAACGTCAAATTGAGTTGTGGAGCCAGGACATGGACCTGGACCGACGCGCTTTAACAATCGATATGAAATTTTAGTTAGCTTTCAATTGGTCAAGTTCCTCTTTGCCCGATTTCTCAACCGTTTACGAATTGTCCGCGATTTTTGGGCCAAAAAACGTAGTTTTTTACGATCCCATTGAAAATCATCAACCTCTCTCCCGATTTTCGACAATGCGTAAATTGTGAACCGTCATGTTTTCGCAAATTTTACGCACTACAACTTTAGTTTCGAGGACTTTTTCAAAAAATTGACCAGGTAAGCTACAATTCTCAGCTTTTCTGATTTTGACCTACGCTTCTGCTGTCGATAAAGAACCGTTTGCCTTATCAGGGAAATTTAATTTTTCCTTCCCATTTCACAAGTGTTGAGGCAGTTTGGCTTCGAATATTGTAGAGAAAATAAGTTGAGTTAAAATTTGGAGAGGGTGGGTGATCGGTTTTTTTTCCCCAAATTTGGCCATTTTTTCGTGCAAAAACCATGTAGTCGGACATCCACTGAAGATGGGGCCGCTGGAACCCGGGACCTTTACCCTACAGTATGAGCGCCGTTGCTCCTAAACCGTTGCAGCCATCGACACCCCAAAAGATGATTAAATGTCATCGAAATTTTTACAAGTCAATTGATAAACTGCTCGTTCAAGGTAGGAATTGATTTGTTCGCAAATACATTTATCTACTGGTATCATAAAAAAACAATGTATATCAATGGATGGTAATACCAAAATGGACACATTTTTGCTAATTATTAATTAATTAAAGAAACGTAGTTTTTTCTTGACGTTCATGACTTCTCACGAAAAATTTGTTTCTTTAATTAATTTTTGAACTAGCGCGAGGGGGGTTTTTCTGAGTGAACAAAGATGGGATAACGAAGCAGTCTGTTGAACCGATGAAGCGAGGCTGGTGACCTTTGTAACGTAGAACGAATGTTCAAAAAAAAAAAAAAAAAATGCGAAGGATGGTGGTTAAAATATGGCCGATAGATTAATGGGGTGTTGCCGTAAAGAAATGGTTGGTCTGCAAAAAGGGCTTTTCTTTTTATTTACGGAGAATATTTTCAGGAATATTAATCTAGACAAACGGACCGAGCGCCTCGGTTTCTTGTACGCAACATCTTCCCCATTACCATAAACTTTATGCACGGTATGACATTTCGGCGGTGCTATTAAAAAAAATGAAAGTTCAATGTCCTTGCTATTTTAGTTTGGTAGTGTCATAATTTGACCAGACAGAAGAACGTGATAATATTTACGTACTTTGTTAATAACAGGTTTTCTTTGCTATTTCATTCAGAAATTCATAGACTTTAGGGTCAGAGGGCCTAACGTCTCCTAAGTATCATGCAAATAATTGATCAAATTTCGTACAATTTCAGCGCACTAGCTCAACAATTGTTCAACAAGAGCAGTTTGAAGACTTGGAGCCTTCTTGGAGGCCAATTCATTGTCTTAATCCCTCCTTCCTTCCAGAAACGGGATAACTTGATCAAGCATGAACTAACACGAAGTTCACCCCAATGGGTCTCAACTTACAAACTCCCTCAATGTACAGTGACAGTGCGTACTCCTTGAGAGTCAAAGATCCATTCTGTATGATAATCAGTTCGGTGCGGTCATGATCATACCATCCCATACCATAACTAACTGACGCATGGCACATGTCCTCCGTCATCAAACAATCATCTGATTGGCACAACCCAAACCGGCAATCGTCTATGAAGAGCTTGTTCAAGTGTCCAAGACGACAATAATTTACAAGTAGCCGCCGTAAAACGACTCTACCTCTCCGGTAGTAGAGAACCTGATGTGGGAAGTCTAGTCAGTAGACTATCACGAATCCTTCCTATATTTATGATTTAAAGCTCATCCTTACTTCAGATGACAGATGGCACATTTTAAAATCGGACTGAACTATCTGTTTTATTAAATTCATCAGTTTCGTGATCCGCTCGACCAATTAATATCTTTCAATTCAAGGTTTTTAATTGAGATAAAAAAGTCAGTGTCACGAGCGGGATTCGAACCCACGATCTTCGGCTAATTACGCCGCTGGTCTACCACTTGAGCTATCGTGACCTCGATCCATTGGACACTAACTTCCCATCTCAACCCCACCTTTTGAATTTTATCCCTCGAGGTCACAATAGCTCGAGTGGTAGAGGAGCGGCGTTTCTAGCCAAAGATCGTGGGTTCGAATCCCGCTCGTGACCCTGATTTCTTCATCTCGACTAAAATCCTTAATTAATCGAAAGATATCTGTTTTATTCAAAAAGAAATTTTACACGACGTCCCGACGCAGAAAAATTACCAAAGATTTCGAGGTAATAAAAGTCCAGTGGATTACATTTGCTAAAAGTCAAAATAAATAGAAATATTGTGTAAACAACCGTGCGAGTATTCTACTCTGCATCCTGTTTACTAACATTTTATTATAAATAGAATCCGACATTTTCCTTTTTTTTTACTTTGACATGCTTTACTCGATCTATTAAACTTTAACATTTGCAATTATAATAGCGTGATTTAAATATTGTGAAGTTTTTAAATAGGTGGTGTATCCACTGAGGTGGTGCTGACCAAGTTGAGATTTTTTTCCTATGCCTCTCCTTGACACAATTTCTAATCGCTGATGCCGTTTCACGATTAAACCTTTTTTTAATTAGTCCGGATATTTGATGGAATTTCTGTCAGGAAATGAGTTTTATAGTCAAGGATTCTTCCTTCAGTTCCACCAATGTGCAATGTGTAAAAAGAACAGTCCGTTCGAATTTTCACGAGTATTGCTGCTTGCGGAAAACAGTATTTTACGTTTTAGTAGATGTTACTTTTGCATATTTCTAAACATAGAGAAGTAAAGTTCAGTGATAATTGGATTAACGTGATTATTACTATTATCAACAATTTGCTGTCTTTTTTTTTATTGACCTAATTGAACAGAAATTGATAGAAAGAGAAACAAAAAAGCGATTACTAAACCACGGCGAAAAAGTTGTAAATGCTGTCTTGAGCTAGTGCGCTGAAATTAATTTCAAAATTGCCCATGAAAAAATGTCAAACTTTATCTTAAAAGGCACGATCAGAGCGGCCGCTATTATTAAAATAAAGGGCAAACCAATCAAGCCGAGCACTAAAGCACTTGGAGGTGGAAATAGGTAAAAAGATCAGTTCATCAGATAATCTGGAGTGAGAGAAAAAATAAGGTGGACGCCAAACTCACCGGCCAAGTCTACATGAAATTAAGATCAAAGGCGTTAAGCACCATCTATAAAAGTGTATACCACAACTTATGGCGCAGCAGGATCGTAAACAGAAAAGCAAAATTTAAAAAAAACATCTTGTAACAGAGCCAAAGTGTCGCATTGCTGAGAACGACGAAAGCGTACGAAACGACCTCCTTTAGACCTGATTCTGCAGATGAAAAAGCACTGCTAAGAGAAAAAAAGAGGGGTCCATCAGCGTACAAGGTATGAGGGAGGAACCATGAAATTTGACGACGTTCTACGCGAAAAATCAAACGAAAGACGGCGAGAAAGATTAAAAATAGCACAATTAATTACGGTTTTTAGTTGAGATGAAAAAGTTAACTGCACGAGAGGGATTCTAACCCACGACCTTCGGCTAGATACGCAGTTGCTCTACCACCTGAGCTATCGTGACCTCGATCCACTCGGACATCAACTCCTCATCTCAATTCGTAAGGTGAGGTTGAGTTGATGTCCGAGTGGATTTCTCAATCCATTTTTCCAGTTCCAACTTAAGCAAACACGGAGCACTTAGTTGTGGTTCTGGTCCCATGGTTGAAAGGGTTGTCCCTTTTTTGATCAACCTGTTGATGCTGCAGTTCAGCTGAATAATTCATCCCTCGCCCTCAAGATCAGAGACACCTCATAGGCTGTCATATCATAACACTCCATGTTGTTTCGCCCTAAGTGAAAATCCAGCCTTGCGTACAAGTTGTGATGTAAGCTGTTTCTCGCGCGGGTTACCAGGTCTTTCCTTTTGCTCTCCTCCCATTTTTGTGTCAGGTCCGTGGTATTAGAGGACTTCAGTTCTTCCCTACTTACTTCTACACCGTACAACCTACGTTACTCTGACAGCTGCTTGTACCATAATATGCCTTAATTTATTACCACGTCGGCCAAAAACTGACAGTTCTGTGACAGTCTGACAGGTGTGTGATGAGTTTTCCTAATATATATTCAAAATAACCTTCCAATATTTCCCATCGGTTCTAATACGAACCCAAGCATGAGCCCTCATGATTACATAACCAGCCAACGTATGACAGGGCGTGATAAATTTTCAACCAACCAGCCCAAGTGCGGAAACCAAGAGGTCGTCCAGTACAGGAACTTCTGCGAGAAGTTGTACAGATATGGCGAGATGCGGTCTGGTGTGATGTAGGTTTCAGAAAAACATTTTCTTTATCGTATCAACGTTTCGATCTTCGAATGTGTATCATCGGGCGATCGAAGATAGCCGAAAGGCATCTGACATACCAACCCAGCTTAGACAGGCAAACGTGCCCGGCAATGACCAAACATCAGGGCATAGTTTACTTTAACGACGAATTGAGGCCATCGTACTTGATTCGAGCCAAACGTAACCTTGCCAGTAAGTTCGACGTAAGCGATGAAACTATTCTTTGTAAATTGCATCGAGTTGGGAAACATGGAAAATGGGTTTCTCTTAAATAGACCGACGGTAACAAGCTTCAGTATCCAAACATTCATCATTTATTGCTTTTTCGGCACAAAGTAGATGACCGGATTGTCACATGCGACGAAACATGGATCCAGTACGGTAACACCAGGTTGTCTTTCACTAAAGACCCTACCCCATTGTTGCGAAATCGAATCTTCGCCATCAAAAGGTGATGCTTCGTGTTCGACGAAGTACGCTAGGCATTGTGCACTACGGACGTCTGTCACATAACCGGACCATCACCGCAGAAATCTACTCAAGCATACCGCAAGGAGTATCTCTTGTCCTAACCAGAAACAGCCTGATCTCATGAACAGAAAAAGTGTACTTTTTCACTAGGAAACGAAAATCCTGATACAACGAGAAAATGAGATGGTAATAAAGCTTACAAGTTGTTAGTTAAGTCCTACCACATCCTCCGTACTCTCCGAACCTGGCCCCTGAATTTAACCTATTCTTAGCAATGAAGTTTCAAAGCACAATCGGGATTCTGGTACTTGGTATTGTTGTACAAACCAAAATGTAGTCTATAGGAAAGCCAACATGACCGTTCCTCATTTCTACTTTTTGTCATCTTCACATCATGTCCGCTTATAAACCTACATCACACCGGATCGCATCTCACGATATTTGAATAATTATCGATTAACTAATCATCACTAATCTCTGAACATTTCTGCGAGATGTTTGAGAGGTGGGCCAAGTGTTGTATGTGTCATATTCGTCGGTTTGAATCCTGGCTCAATCCATGGCGTCCCACCTAAGTCATATTAACCTTGAACTAGGTAACCACACCAAACGTTAAACCTCCTGAAGAACAGGCATTGCACAGGTGAGATCAAACGAAACCCTTAAAAAAAATTAAAACCTCTCTAAATTTGTATTTTTACTTGCTGAGTAGCCGTTTTTTCCGCTGGTCTCTTAGGCGGGATGAGGTATGGTAAAGTAAAGTTTAAGAAATTTTCCATCCTTGTTCTTACTACGCAGTTTGGCCTTCGAATCCAGGCGTCAGACGTGTAATTTTACATTGGGATAATTTGAAAACGATTGATCAATATTACTTCTTTCAAACAATATTCGGCGTATTGGGCCGAAGGTCGTGGGTTCGAAGCCTGCTCGTGAATGAGTTTTTAATTCAACCAGGGCCTTGCATAAAAAGATTAATTAATTGAAAGAAGAATAATCAGACCACTAAATATAAAAGGTTTAATAAGCAAAATTTAGTAATCTTCACAAAAGCTCTCTGTGGCCACTTCATATATCGCCGAAAATCGAATCCTGATTACACGACATTTGGAAAATGGAAAAGGAGGGAAATTTCAAAAGGTAGGTAGAAATAATATGCTGTGTCCGAGTGGATTGAAGTCACGATAGCTCAAGCGTATCGTACGCCGTGCCGAAGGTCGTGGGTTCGAATCCACCTCGTGACACTGACTTTTTCATTTCAACCAAGGCCGTGCATAAAAAGCTTATGCATATCGTTAAATAAGTTGGATGTTAAGCCTCCTGTATCAAATAATTATTCTATTTCACTTATTTGTACGTAATTTTGTTGTCTTCGCCCCGATTTTGATTATTTTTCACAGATTTTTCCTTAAATTAGAACAAGTTTGTACAGTAAAATCACACTTTATTCTCCTTCAACTCGCCCCCAAAGTAAGGAATTAGAAAATGATTAATTGAAATAGACTAGCATTACAGCGGAAATTTTTATAATAAAAAAGAAGTCATTATTGATAAGATAATGCGTAAACTAATAGGGTCACATTAATATAGAGTAAAGAAGAAATCAGATTTTTCTTTTCTTCACCCAATAATTTTTTTTCTTATTTACATGCTGCCTAATGCCAAGTTAAAAAATATTGAACAGGCTTTGAACGAATATCAAGACATCGAATGTTCCGGAAAATTTCCCGGATATTTAAATCCTCTTTAAACCAATCGTAAAATAATGTATATAGTGAGTAGATTTCTATAGTGCTTGTCTTATCATCTGCAACACCATTAGATAAGAAGAGTTTTATTTTTGTAATTTAAGATCCGTTTAAATGCATTGTGGTCGTTAAATATTCAGCAACTAGCCCCTATAACTGTACGAGAAACCCTGCTTAACCTACCACACTGGGAACTTTGTACAAGGAGAAGCTAGGAAAAGCTCATTTAGGCTCCAAAAACAATCAAATTGAATAGGGACTAAACAATTCCAGGACACAGCCACAAGAAATAAAATCAGACACTCAGACACTCAGAGTAACCATATCGTTGTGTATGGTGGTCTCCTGAGTTTTTCCTCTACTTTATCTGTTGGGAGTTTATACGGTTAGCTCTAAAACAATATAATACAAATCCTTATACAAGCGCAATAGGAGTAATCAAACTCATTAGGGAAGTACTGTGGTCTTTCAAGCATAAATGCATGCCTTCAACGCTTGTGCCCTTCAAAAAACTAATAGCCAAGAAACTATTAAAGCGTTAGGATGTAAAAAAATAACATCAAAATTAGTCCGTGAATGGTACCCAAAATCTCCAAAACCTTGGGAAATACAACAGCCTGATGATACCTCGGGTCCGTGGACACATGGGAATTTTGGGTAATGAAAAGGCAGACACACAGGCCAAAGTCTGGAAGACCATACATATTCCTTGAATCTATTTGGGATAACAAAAACAAATATAGACTCCTCCATCACAGAAGGATCCAAATAACACCAAAGGAAGAGTAGATAATCTCAAAGAGCGCTAGACATTGCTTCCCGTATACTCTGTCCTTCTAAAAAGGACAATGAGGATCTTTAACGCATCTAGCTTATTCGGCCTTATTGGACGTTTTAATTTTCAAGATGAGAACTGACGCACCTACCCATACGGCATACAGTCGCAGCATGGTGTAGCGACAGCTCAGCTCCGAGAGGCCAAACGAACCTCACTCCCAGCTTACCCATTGCGAGTGGTCGTGTCCGCTAAGAATCGAACCGTATGCCGCGCGTAAAGTGTACCTAAGCCGAAATACATCAGCTCCGTCTCGCGCGCACTCCCTAGGTAGAGAAGGTCACTCTTCCTCCCAGAATACTGGGGCTTCTCTAGCGTAGAAACTACCGGATCCGCTCCGGCCGAGTTTTTGTTTCAAGTGGAATTGCTAACTACCCCTAGAGGAGACGCCTACGGTAAAAGCCGCCAATCGAGCTCAGCCTACACCTACGTGCAAAGAATAAGTAGGAGCAACCGTTTCACTACCCGTTCCCATCAGCCATCCAGGGACTTTTCAGCATAATCGTAGCGTCCTCAACGGTTATACGCTGCCGATCCGCCATATCCTGTGAGGCCAGGTGGTCATATGCAAGTTTCGTTCGAAGGTCACAGGTGGTCTCACCACGGCCAACTACGAGTTCATTGCCATTGAAACAAGGGCTGAACCTTGGAACATTTCCGTTATTCCGTAGTACAGATGGTTATGCACACTCCTCCGTCTATGCAGACCTCTGATAAGGCACTCGCCGCCTCATGCCGACCCGAGACCGATACGGGGGCGCTAGGCCGTAAGTGACATGACTATTATCCGGTCATTGGCATCTAAAAAAATTTACACAATATGGGGATATTCAACGATGATCCAATCTGTAGATCCTATAATGAGCAGTAGGAAACGGCCACCCAAATCATCTTCCAATGCGAAGCAACAGCTCAATGGATATTCAACCTAACATATGAAAAAACTTAGGGAATGACCTGCTTCTTCGAAGAAGAAGGATTGAATGGATTGCACTGAACTAGGGAACTAGGAAGGTGCAATAAGCTAGAAGGCTGCAGTACCTGGGGGAGTTCAAACCCCGCTTCCTAGTACCCTTACCAGCATACGTTACCCGGGCCTGAGAAAATATCTACACAACATGGTCTTATAACGATGATCCCATCCAGCAGCTACCCATACCATCTTCGAATTCGAAACTCAATAGAGAAATATCTAGCATAAAGGAAAAACCTAGGGAATAAAATTGAATCAGCAACCTATTGAATGACCTAACCCTTCTAAGACGGATTGAGTAGATTTCATTGGGGGGGATTTCATTCACTAGGGAACTAGGAAGATGCAATAACACAGATGGCTGCAGTGCCTGGGGAGCACAAACCCCGCTTCCTAGCTTCATCATTATCACGATCCAGATCCTCCGAGTGCCAACTTTTGCGGCATCCAGGCCACCAATACTGCCAATTTTTTCAAATCGTGTTTTTAATGCATTTTTAGCGTCAAGGCCGGATCCTTTGTACCGTCCAGTTTGGAAACTGACTTATGATACTGAAAAAAGTTCAGGTGGGATTCTCCAAACGAGCTCTAAAATAGGTCAGACACCTCGAACACATTCGTACGTCTAAAAGCGGGAAAAGTGAAGTTAAACCACCTAGAGTTGGACCAGGGTCGAAACTGGTTCTGAAGAGCCTAGGAATGAACAATTGCCAGTTTGTGCTTGTCCTTGCCTCAGCCCACGGGAAGGAAGACCTGTTACACCTAATTTTTGTATGCCCACAACAAGCAAGAAGTCAATATTTTCCGTTATTTAACATTTTTCTCGTGTTCCGCTGTTCTTGCTAAAAACAGCCAATTGTGAGTGTTTACGCTTTACATCTTTGTAATCTGTGTCAAGCCAGTGTTTTCTAAAAATATCTGCAGCAAGTGCAAAGTGTGTAATTATGTTTGAAAAATTATCGTTTTTAGTATTCCCGGCATAAACGTATGTTTATGTTTTTTTCATTACGAGTGGCTTATTTTCTTTTTCTCCGCCCAAGACGGATAATTAATTTAACTTAATTATACTCCGCGGTGTTTATAAGCACGCGGAAATCGTGCTCCTTCCCCCGCCTATCATTATAGTCTTGAAATACGGGTTCAATTCGGCCCATCATTACCGGAAATAGATATCAATTGGCCCTTAAAATAGAAATCAGTCATTAGGCAAATTTGTAAAAACCGGCGAATTTTTTTTTGTTCACTACGACGTCGAGTGGTTTCTAACACACATGAAGTGTATGTAAATGAAAAGTGGCGGCCTTCCTGTTTCAAGGTAAATCAGGGCGATTCGTGGGTAGACCAAAAAGAAGATATAGTAGTTTCTATTTGGGCATGCGTCTCCCTAAATAAGTTCAAAAATGCTGACTTACTTCAATAGTAAGGAGAAGGACTAAAAAAACAATTTGTTAAAATATGGTAAAACGGTAAAAATTATAAAAGAAGGTTTAAATATTTAAAATAAAAATATTTCGATTTTGCTAAAATTTCTCACCAAAGAGAAATAAGAAACTAAATAATTGTAAATTATATTCGCATCAATAAAGGCAATATACACTATGATTTTTTTTTTACTCTGCTGAGTTAATAATAACAATAATAAAGCTTATTACATAATATGTTTAAAAACTAAAACAAAACATCTCAAAGAAAACAGTCATACAATTTTTTAAAATAGTAAAACAAAAAATAAATTAAAGGGGAAAATAAATAAAATCAATTGTAACTAATAATTGGGCCGAAGTTTCAGGAAGCATGGATCAAAGGACAGGGAGTAGGTGTACCCTAGCAAAGCTCTTGGACGAACCCAATCTATTTTTCCAATCTGAAGTCCACGCGATACCAGTCCGTGCGAAGGTTCGCAAAGGAAAATATGAAAGGTACACGGACTTACCTTCCGAGGGCCGGACAATAAAGGCACTAAATGCGTGGGCTTTCGACTCCAAACGTGTCTGGGTGTGGCTAAATTCCCCAATGGCCCGGGTAAAACACGGCAAGATTACGTTAAAGTGGGTGCCGGGATGAAGGCTTAAAAGGAAATGAACAGGCTGACCGAATAGACAAAAAAAGGAGCAACCCTCTCAACCACCAAATAGCAGGCAAGATTGATAGAAAAATTATACCCATTCAAACTGGTCACTACCCTCTTGACTATCATCTAAAAAAGGCTGAGATACAGAAACATGACATTCTGTTTGAGGGAACCAGAGACGTCGGTACATATCCTCTGTGAAAATGAAACATTACTATGCTTCACTATTTCCAACATTTTCTCAATTTCTTTGAGGCTACAAAGATGGCACAAGTCTAAAAGGACCAAAATTTAAGGTCAACTGTTCACTTATTGGTTCCACTTCAGAGTGAAAATAAATTCTTAATTAAGCTTGGGGTACATTCCATGAAAAAAACAACACATTTCTAGCTTTTATTTCTACGTTCGGTATTCTTCTAAACTTATATTAAAAATTAAATTCATTAAATTTTGTGGTCCGATTGACCATCTTTCAATTAGTTTAATCTGTATGTAAGGGAGTCAGTGTGACAAGCGGGAATCGAACCCACGACCTTCGGCTTGATACGCCGCTGCTCCACCACTTGAGCTATGTGACTTCGATCCGCTCGGGCACCAGCTTGCCGCCTCAACCTTTGAAAAATGACAAAGAGGAAGGAAAATTCGAGAGGTGATGTTGAGATAAAAGTCAGTGTGACAAGCGGGATTCAAACGCACGACCTTCGCCTAAATACGCCGCTGTCCTAACCACTTGATCTATCGTGATTTCGATCCCCTCGGACACCGACTTCCCATCTCAACCCAACCTTTCGAATTTTTTTCAAATGACGTGTAATCTGTTTGATTCTCGGCGACAAATGATCGATTTTTTGGAATGAATGTAATGTATTAGCGTGAATGGGAGGAGATCGCCCCCTCTCCACAGAGAAACATCAAGTATTGGGGGGGGGAGATGTAGATGTAGGTATAATTTTTCCATGGTATCTCCCTTTCATTGCCTAAAGCACATCGGTGAGCCCTATTTCATCAAGCAATTTGATTAATAGGCCCGGTTTTAGTGGTTAAGGCTGTTGTATGTCAAATTATACATCCCAAAACATTTCCTCCTGCGGGCTAACGTAGCTCCGCAGTTTCTTGGTAAATGTGTTGGTGTCTCTTCTGCCTCCTTGCAAAATTTACATGTGCCATCTTGGTTTGTTCCAATTTTCTTTAGATGCCGTTTTAATCTGCAGTGTCCTGTTAGGATTTTCAGTCCGTTCCTGCTTCCTTTGACACATTCTGTGATTTTTTTTCTGTCAAAATTGGTTAGAAGATTCTGGGATTATTTATGTCCAATGAGTGAATTCCGTTGTTCCTTTTTCTTTTTGTCCTTCTGTCTGAGATATTCGTTGGGTTCCTAGGCCACAGAAGGAGTCAGGTCCAATTAGCGGTGTGGCATCCCCTTTACTTGCAAGGGTGTCCCATTTCTCGTTGCCTTCAACTCCCATGTGTCCTGGGACCCAGCAGGGGGGAGGGTAGAAATGATGAATGATGGAGTGAGTGCGGTATTCAACCCTTTTAAAAAGATAGTTTCTACTCAATGTAAGTTGTTTTCAACGATTTCGATTTCGAGCTTATAGCTCATCATCAGTTTAGGGGGTGTGACATCTCTAGAGTAAAAGTAAGTCATTAGCGAGAATGAAGTTCAATATTGCTACCGAGAAATGTCGAGCAATCTGGGTGAGGGAATACGACCAGACTTCCCAGGGCCTGAAGATTTTCTCAATAAAGGTCGGAACGTTGGCACGATAAATTTTTAAACCTACGTCACACCAGACCGAATCTCACGATTACCAAATAATCAATAGGTAATATATTAGCTTGAAAGAAGAGGTAGCTTACGGAACGCCCGTGGAATATTATGTACTGTGCGGGTTTGTTTCGTCTGTAGAGTAAAAGTAATTTATTAGCGAGAATGTAGCGGTTTCAACACCACACTTCTACATGTGTATCTGGTGATTATGTGTACGTATTGTACATTTTATGCCGCATTTTACAACCTGAGGCACAAATAAGAGACTTATAAAACCAGAAGAAGAAATAGAACGACACGCTCAACCGCAAAAAACACGCAGAGAACCGGCGATGACCTCACCTGCTCACCGGCCCCCTTAACTTCTCACATTATTATTTCAAGCTATACGCATTTTGACAACATTAATGTAAACCAAATTAAAAGAGATCATTTATGAGCGTTAATTAAAATTATTTATGATGGTTTGAAATAAAATTAAACATTTTGTGATGGATTAAAATTTACAAATTTTGTTAGAATTCATGAATTTCTAATCCAGTTTGATTTAGTTTATGTTTAAATAAACAATTTTAATTTGAAATTGTTTAATAATTTTATTTCCGTTGGTAGGAATGGCTCGATTATTTCATTATTTCGCTTTGATTACCTTCGTGTAAGAAACGGACGGGTTGTTTTCTATGAGCAGTCTTGAATAAAAACAGAAATATTTTTCAATATTTTTTTTCAGGTTGTATGTATTTTTCCGCTGTTTAATCGTCTTATATCATCCTGGCCTTCGTACCCTCGTCGGTCGGGCGCGTTTCGTCATTTCTCAATCTTAAGCGGTTGCTGACCAATGGTCAACAAGCAACCTGCGAACCGGACAAGATTGTTCTTTTCTTTAACTGAAAATAAAACACTTTCGGGAATTTTGCTTTTGGATTTTTTTATATTTTGCCGAAATTCTTCTACAGCTGAATTGACCCTGAAGTCTTTGGTGTTGGAAGAACCGAATGGAGTTAGGATTTTCACAGTTTACAAGTTTTTCTTTCTTGAATGTGGAAGTTCGTAAAGGCATAAAATGCCGACCTTGTATTATTTCACGGTTTTATTTTTCTATAGTTGACCTTTAGCCAATAATGGATTGAACAAACAAAACAGGTTGTTCTTTAGACGTATATCAGAGTTGAAGTTATTAATGTTAAATGTCAGAAACCGCTTTTCTCCGAGAGAACATCAGCCTTGGAAGGTGGCTCATCATCTGGTCATTATGCCCACTACATGCCGAATTAATTTAGAGGTTAACTTAGATCAAACGGTTTTTAAATGTGAGTACGTCGAAGTGTACTTCTGCTTCGGAAATTTTCCGCGACAAGTAACGCTCGGCCGGCGGCAATTTTAAAAAGATATTTTAATTCTACTTTTTGCCCATGAAGGAGTCAAACCAGTAATCCTGACCATTACACCCACCGAGGAACAGGTCTGCGTTTTGACCTTTATAATCTTTTAATAGTAGAGCCTTGAAAAAATGAGCGGAATCACTAGGGTTACCCCGCACCATGGTATTTCCGCCATTGAAAAACTTTTAAAATATTGAATTATCTGTTGGTATTTTTCCACCGGAGACCAAAAAAAAAAAACAAAAAAAAACAACCGTATAATCCGGATGACGCAGGTTGTACGGTAAGCATGTGTAAGAACAGGTCTTAATAAGTCTTAATTACAAAAACACCAGGGATACAATCTACAATCAAACAACCATGCAAATTACAGGGCACTGACTGTTATCTACTGCGAAATGGAATGTGGCTATAGTCATAACAATAACAATTCGATTTCACAATGGACTACTAAAGTATTGAATCATTTTGGTACAATATTATATTTTAATAAAATTAATTGATCCTTGTTTTCATTGTTTCATAAAGATGAGTCATTTTCCTAATTTTATATTCAATATACCTCTAAAATCAGAGGTCAAAACAGACGTTTCGTCGACAAATCCATTACAGTTCGTAGTCTGATTGACCAATTGATATTTTTCAATTAGTTAATATTTAAGAAAGGTATTGGTCGGGTTGAAAAAGTTAGTGTCTCGAGCGGGATTCGATCCCACGATCTTCGGCTCAAGACGCCGGTGCTGTACCATTTGAGCTATCATGACTTCGATCCCCTAGGACACTAACTTCCCAGTTCAACCTCACCCCTAGAATTTTCCCTCCTTTTTGCCATTTAGATTACGTGACATTTGAAAATGCGACTGGCTCGGTGAAGATGGGAAGTTCGAGTGGACCGAAGTCGATTCGTCACAGTCAAGGGTGCAGTAGAGAAAACAGTAGTGCTCATGAAAATCTTACTTCAGCGATCAGCGAGTATTTGGGTTCTCCTGTTCCGATTTTTTTAAGGAAACGGGGCTGTTTTACCGCTCATTGTGTATTATTTCGTAGATATCTTCTGTTTCTGTCTGTGTATTGCGAGTGAATGTATTTATTAGTGTGAATGATTTAGAAATTGGTCTAGCGGTCGATAGACCCTGGAGCCCATCCTCGGTGCCTGGATGGATTAAACCAAGTTCTGCCTCTGAACTGGCCAACTTGGGGTGATTTTCGAGGTCTGCATGCAATTGTATTATGATTTATTATTATTCTGCGCAAAATGGTAGGCTGAGCTTATAAGTCAAATTCAAGAACATTATCCATTATAATGTGGGGGGAAACATAAATATTATATCCTATAGTGGTCTGATTGACCAAATTACTTCTTTCAATTAATCCAGTTATCTAAGGTTTTGGTTGAAATTAGACAGTTAGTGTCACGACCGGGATTCTAACCCACAACCTTCGGCTCAATACATCGCTGCTCTGCCACTTAAGCTAACGTGACTTCGGTCCTTTGGACACCAACTCCCCATCTCAACTTAGAACTTTCGAATTTTCCCTCCTTTTTGACATAAGTGGATTGAAGTCAGGATAGCTCAAGTGGTTCGTGCAGGGGCGTATTTAGCCGAAGGTCGTGGGATCGAATCCCTCTCGTGAGAGTAATTTTTTCATTTCAACCAATACATTAAATAAAAAGAGTGCACTACACATAATAATGACACATGTACACGGAAAACTATCACTTTGAGCCCTGAAGATGATCTCAATAAAGATCGAAACGTTGGCCGATAAAGAAAATGTTTTTCTAATACCTACTTCACACCGCATCTCACGACCTCCGAATAATCATTGACTAACGGCCACTAAATACCACACATATACTAATTATTTCTTACAATTAATTAATCTTTTTATCTAAGGTTTTGGTTGAAATGAAAATGATACTGCCACGAGCGGGATTCGAACCCACGACCTTCGGCTCAAGTCGCCGCTGCTCTACCACTTGAGCTATCCTGACTTCGATCCACTAGGACACCAACTCTCCATCTCAACCGTTCAAGTGGTTCGAGCAGCGATGTATTGAGCTGAATGGGTTCGAATCCCGCCAGTGACACTAACGTTTTCATTTCAACCAATACCTTACAAAAGAATAATTAATTGCTAAAATATTTTTTTTTTTTAGCAAGAAACAAATTTGTTATTTGCTTTTACATACTTTTTATAGTACGTTTTATAGTAAGTTTACTACTTTATTTAGAGAAGTCGATCATTGTATCGGGCTTTTCTTTATCATCAGACTGGTTTGGTGTGAACATTTAGCTTTTTTCCGCATTATTTGAGTTAGCCCGTTCGCTTTAGATTTTGCATCAGATAAGCGAAGAGTCTCTACATGGAAGTGGGGACGTTGGTCGCCTTGGATCCAATGAAGCTTCTTTGGACCCTGGTCAAAGTGAGCGAGTAAGGTAGTAGTAGTAAGGTAGGTAGTGTTTTTTTTATTATTATTTTTTGTATGTCTCCTAAAATTCATGCCTTTCTTTTTCTACCACCCCCAAATCAAACCAGGCTGTTAATTCCAGTAAAAGGTCAAGATCGTCGGGACAAGAATCTCCGATTGTTAAGACAGCGCCCTCGCCTCCTGATAAAAACAAAATGTCAGAACCAGAACCTGAGTTTTAGCTCTTTTAACGATATCCCGATCTTAGAGGTTCGTCAAAATTGTTTGACAATAAATTGCTCTCAGATGCTTCAAAAGATCACATGAGAGAAGACGGTCCTTCGGGAAGGAAATCTTCAATTGAGAGAGGAGATCAAAGTTTTAGGTTTCATCGCTGTGAAACTGCAGGATATGATCGAACTTGACGTCAAGACGTTTTAACATAGTATTTTAATTCTGGGTTGAGATAAAAAAGTCATTGTCATGAGCGGGATTCGAACCGACGACCTTCAGCTTAAGACGCCGGTGCTCTACCACTTGAGCTAACGTGACTCGGACACCAACTTCCCATCTCGATCAACAACCGTCCGAATTTTCCTTTTTTTTCCCATTTTCATGGCGTTTAATCAGGATTGGATTCTCAGCGACCTATCTCAACGAAGAACTTAGATAAAAAGTGTAATTAATTGAAAGAAGTACATAAAACACAAATGGATTAATTTTTAAAGTCATTCCTTTACACTGAGGATGGTGAACTATCGTTATATTTGGTGAATTTGATTTGTAATTTCGATCAGGAAGTTTTGGCTGTACAGGGAGAAAAGGAACATCTTTGTGTCAACGTTGTGGAAAAAGAACAGACCTCGTCCAAACCCGGCTAGTCTCATCTGGATTCATGCAGAAAAGGTGGACATCTTCAAAGAGTGAAATTGAAAAGTTTCAGAATACCTCCCTGTGAGCAAGTGCGTGAGAAGATTTAAACTTTTCGCTACCAAGCTCGAAAGTTCGTATTTTTGCTGATGCCCTTAGGTTTGAGTTCCTTTATAAACTCCCCTGCCATTAAAAATAACAAATTGCAGTGAGGTGTTTAGTGACCGTTAGTTAATGATTATTTGGAGATCATGAGATGCTGTCTGATGTGATGTAGGTTTTCGAAAAACCATTTTTTTCGTACTAACGTTTCGATCTTTACTGAGAACATCTTCAGAGCCCAAAGTGTTTGTTTTCTGTTTTGACGGGTCATTCTCGTCTGTCGGAGCATTCTAAACGCGACACATAATATTGACACATATATACAAAAAACAAACACTTTGAGCCCGAAGATGATCTCAATAAAGTTCGAAACGTGCACGATAAAAAAAAATGTCTTTCTAAAACCTACGTCGCACCAGATCGCATCACACGATCTTCAAATAATCTGCTGACAGCTTATGGAAGCTAATTTATGGTATGGATAAGAGATCTGACCCAAGACTGCCAAAATACAAAATAGATGACTCTCGCGCCAAGCCATAAGATCAATTTTGTACATACATGTAGAGATTAGTGACCGTCAATCGATAATTGTTTAAAAATCGTGTGATGTAGGTTTCAGGAAAACATTGTCTTTATAGTGCCGACGTTTCGATCTTTACTGAGAACATCTTCAGGGATCAATGAAGACCGAAAAGTTGGCACGATAAGGGAAACGTTTTTTCTGAAACCTACATTACACCAGATCGCATCTCACGATCTCGAAATCGGAAAAAAACGGGATCAGATAGTGAACAAGATAACAAAATAAATTGCTTCAGCTTTCACACTCATAGCTACTTTTCATAAAAAACAAAAAATAAACTAGTTGCTTCTAAAGGAATGAGAACATATTATAACAGGAAACAAAACACGGAACTTGCAATTTCCTTAATCATGAAATTCCTTGATTTACTTTTTAAACAATTCGCGCACTCCTGGAATTTCCGAGTTTTATTTATATTAATCATAGGAACCAACGCGGATTTACTTGATTGGAGTACATTTCGTGAAAAGACTATGATTGATTGGACGAAACGTAATAACTTTTAAAGTATTAAAAATAACTTAATTGGCTGTCTTAAACTCGGTTTAGACTTCCAACTCTTACATAACCTTCAATTATAACGCATTAATCCGGTTTGTATTGGTTTCACCCTTTCATGTCGCTTTGGAATTTATTAAATGTGATCTATATTCGAGCTGTTTAAAAAAAAATCCCCTGGATTGTTTTCGATCGTTCGATCATTTTATTATTCATATTTATTCATCGTCTGACTGAAATTTATTAAGCTGACCACAATATTGAATAATCACACGGATAGGTGATCCTCAGAGGACCTGATATGTAGAAGAGACGTCCTCGCCCGATTAAGGATAGGACCTGCAAGACTTACTCTTTGGCCAAAGACCGCATGTCCGGCATATGTAGAATAACTGGTCGATTTGTCACAACTAAAGGTGCAGTAGAGAGAGCCATATGAAAATCTTCCTTGAGCAATCAGCGAGTATTTGGGTTGTTCCGATTTCTGGAGGAAACGGGACTGTTTTACCACTTATAGTATCTTGTGTTTCTTTCTGTGTATTGCGAGTGAATGTATTTATTAGTGTGAATGGATATAGGAACTAGCTGTTGATAGCCCCGCGGTGCCTGGACGGATTAAACCAAGTTCTCCCCTGAACTTCCAACTATGTTCGGTGATTTTCGAGACCTGCCTTCGTTTTCCTTACTGCATTATTTAGTGGTCTGATTGAACAAATTACTTCTTTTAATTAATATTTTAATGTAAGGTCATGGTTGAAAAAAAAAGTTAGGGTCACGAGTGGGATTCGAACCCACGACCTTTGGCTCAATGGTGGATGGATGGGTACCAGGGACTGGA
>CM077113.1:6928941-6941171 GCA_039619505.1 Cimex hemipterus
CTCTCTCTCTCTCTCTCTCTCTCTCTCTCTCTCTCTTTCTCTCTCTCTCTCTCTTTCTCTCTCTCTCTCTCTCCTCTCCTCTCAGACCCGTCAAAAATTTTATACGGTTTTGTTGTTAACCCCAAAAAATCAGTAACCTCAACTTTTACAATTATTATGTATAAGAGTAACGTTTTCGCGTTGAACAGAACAGTTTTAAATCAATGGCTATAATTAATTGCCCACTTGTTTTAATGGCCCTTATTGGTGAAACTAGTTTACATTAATTTTGTTTTCATAATTCTCCATCCCGACGACCATAAACCGGTTCGGTATACCTGTTTAACCCTGAATGTGCAGTCGTGTTCTGGATTCGATAAGGTGCGGACGTGTTTCTGTCCTTATCTCCGTTCACGTATAGTGCTGTTTACCTCGCACAATCTAAAAATCATCCTTCCATACAAGGATTATTTAGAATAATTACTCTAATTTAATTTATATTCTTATCTGATTTCTATTCCACTTTGCCATGTCAAGTTCAAGCGGGGGGAAAGACCCTCCAGACAAATTCTCCTAACACATGGAACTTTCTCAAAATTGCAGTGGTTATTCTATTAGCAATAACAACGAAAAGCAAAGAATTTCACTAAAAAGACCCGCGTCACCTGTTACAGGATTTAATAAAGTCAGTGTAGTTGCACCCAATGACAAACGAATAAACAATGATGGAAGTAAACTGGACAATAGTCCTTTTTCCTATCGTTGACCTCGAACAGATACAAGATAGACGATGCTGGCCCGTTTGTTGTTTTTGTGGAGAGTCCCGACCGCAATGCTGGAAAAATCCATCCCATGAAATTGCGAAAAATTATTTTTTTCATCAGGATTTTAACATAACAACGAAATAATAAATATGATCGCTACAGGAGGGAATAGGATTAAAATTGAATTCAAAACTAAGATAACACCTAATTCTTTTGTAGATGCCCTCTGGTTAAACCAACACAATCTCTATGCTTATATCCCCTCATTTTTTTATAAATAATAAGGGAGTGATCCGAAATGTCGATATAGATCTTGAAGAGCAAGAAATTCTGTCAGTAATCCAATCTCCAATCAAAATTAAAAATATTAGACGTATTACCAAAACAATCTCGGAGGGCTCCGCACTAAAAGTATCCAAGTTAGGTGCATGTATTCTTACGTTTGACGCTCAAAAACTCCCGGAAAATGTATCTATCTATGGAACGAGATACCGGGTAGATCCCTACGTTCCTCAAATTAGGCAGTGGTGCAACTCTTTCCGTTTTAATCACATGCAAGACCAGTGCAAAAGCCGGTGCGACAATTGTGGTCTCCAACACGATCACACCAACAATCGTGATGGAGAAACGAAATGTGCTAATTGTTCAGGCAGGCGTTCTAGCGATAGAACCTGCCCTGAATATTCCATGATTACAGAAGAAAAACGGGAAAAAGCCAATGCTAGTACTCTATACTCAACTGCCACCTCAAATAGATTTGATCTTCTAGAAAACATGGAGGAATTCCCTGACATAGAAACCCATTTAACAAGTGATAAACAAAACAACACAAAATCCCGAACACTCCGCTTGACATCTTACAAAAAAAAAACCATTCGAACGTGCAGGACAACGAGAAACTGGAAGAAAAGACCCATCTCCTCGCTTATAGCAAAGTTTTCAAATTCCCAAACACAGAAAAACCGCCACCCAACCTGAGGTTGGGCAGGCAGCTCCTGACTTTGGCCTTCAAGCCGACCCTCAACTTAATCACTTAATCAAAGAAAAATTCTCATACAGCATAAACATGCTTAAAAACACACTATCAGACTTAAACCATGAAACTTATGTACACCCAGAAGATATAATTCAAACTATCTCAAAACCTTACCAAACCATTATGTACGAACTGCAACAACTTAATCCTCAAAACTATAAATAAAGCTAATCTAAAATGAGCTTAACTCCACACCTAAACTTAATGTAATTCTCGCTCAATAATTTTAAAAAAAGGACTTTACGAACATGTTGTTGATAATTACTCAATTAACTTATCACTTCATTCTGCAACGTGGCTTCGGCCTCAACAAAATATTCATTTTCTAAATTTTCATTTTCTTAAACTGGATGGGAAGGACGGATATGGAGGTGTTGGAATCCAGGTTAAAAATAATTTAATCTTTACCAAGATAGATGCCACCCGTCCCTTAGTGGACATAGACATAGACTTTTTATCCGAGACTTGGCTTACCAACAACCATAATTTTACATTTACTGGCTATGATTTTATTCATGAGAGCCGCCAAGATGGCTACGGGGGATGTGCCATTTTAATAAAACAGTCTTACAAAAACAGAATAATAAATATTTATAACATTTTATTTATCGTGCCGACGTTTCGACATTTATTGAGATCATCTTCAGAGCTCAAAGTGTTTGTTTTCCGTGTAGATTTGTGAAGAGCGCCTTCTCAACGAGATCGACAACAAACACTTTGAGCCCTGAAGCTGATCTCAATAAAGCTCGAAACGCCTGTAGGATAAAGAAAATGTTTTTCTGAAACCTACATCACATCAGACCGCATCTCACGATTTATAAATAATTATCGATTAACAGTCACTAATCATCACACATATGTACAAAATTGATTTGGCTTGCCGCGAAAGACATCAATTTTGAGTTTTGGTAGTCTGGGGATCTGACCATCTTATCCATACCGGAAATTAGGTTCCATAAGCTGTCAGCAGATCATTTGAAGATCCTGTGATGTGATCTGGTGCGACGTAGGTTTTAGAAAAACATTTTTTTTTTATCGTGCCAACGTTTCGAACTTTATTGAGATCATCTTCAGGGCTCAAAATGTTTGTCTTCTGTGCAATTGTGCCATTCAACTCTTGCACTCTCATCATGACACGCATGAATGACATAATTCCACAAAAGACAAACACTTTGAGCCCTGAAGATGTTCTCAATGAAGATCGAAACGTTTAAACGATAAAAAAATGTAAGCAAATCTTAATTTATTAATATTTATTATTCTTTTCAACGAAAAGTGTAACATATTAAACTTTTTTGTGTTTAAAACTAGGAAGTTGGAGATTAGCCAAAAATTAATAATTTTCACATCATTATTTATAATTTTAATTAAATTATCACCTGATAAAATGATACATGTATCATCTGCAGGGCTAAAAATTTTTCCAGAGAATTTGATTTTCACAAAATCATTAATATATGGAAAAGAAACAAGATTGGACCTAAGACTGTACCCCTGTGGTACTCCCGATTCAAAGCGTAAAGAACACTACAAACTGTTCCAACTGATTCAAGCAGTATATACAAAACACTCATGTGTTTTGGCGTCACCTTATGGTCAACAGAGTCGACAGACTTTTTGATGACCAGAAGCAATCCAATAACGCTACTACCTTTATTAAATTCTTGTGAAATCAAATTAGTAACTTCAAGCAATTTATATAAGTGCTCGGTGGTTCGGGCCGGAGAAAAACCGTATTGTTCTTCGAGAAATTCTATTTTCAATCAAGAAGTCCAATAATCTAATCAAATATTTTTATAATTTGTTGAAGTCGTGGGGAGCGTTCAAGTTCAGAGAAACTCCTTTTATAATTTTTTTGTCACCGTTTCGACCTTTATTCGGGGCATCTTCAGAGCATAAAGTGTCGTGCATGAATGCGAGTGTCTTTACCGCTCTTCAAGACTTCAACCAATTATGAAACAACTGGACACTAAAAACAAAAATCTATTTTTAATTGGCTTTTCTAAAATTTTGGATATTTTAAAGTTAATGAGATAGGCCTATAGTTAATACTAACTTTTTAACCAGATTTAAATAATAGTATTACGAGGGATTTTTAAAAACAGAAGAATAGGACCATGTGAATAAGTTAATAAATATTCTAATTGATATGGCTAAATCATCTCGAATTTGCCCAGAATGTAGTGCTAATTACAAAAAGTAACCAAAACCTAAAATGGCCGAAGACCTGATCAAAAAAGCGCTTTGACAGGATCGTTAACAACCCCAGTTTATGTCAACAAACTGTCAGGAACATCTGACCCTCAATGGTGTTACCATTGTACAAGTAGGGGAATGAATCGAGTTCGGATATAAAATTTTTCGCCAGTATAGTGAAATAATCCGAAGGTGCACTTTAGGGTGAAAAAATGCTAACCAGAATAAGCTTCGAGATCCCAAAGCTAAAAACGAAAGTATGGGACTGAATGGTTCTTCCTCTACGTTGAGACATGGATGATGAATCGCACAATGAATGAAACACAAGACCTTCGATCATAACCGTAGAAAGATATATTTTGGGAATATCAAGAAAAGCCGGGAGAGGAACACATGGGAAAGAAATCAAATCGGCTTTATAGATACAGTAAAAAGAATAATTAAAAAGAAACGGATAATAAAAGGCGGCGAAAGATAAAGGGATAATCCAACGGACAACAAAGACAGTAGGAATGAGGAAATGAAGGAATTATGCTGAGGAGCGACTTGGCCTAGAGTTGTCAGGGAAAGGAAAGAATGTAAGCGAATGCCAATTGTTTTATGCGAAGTGAGGTGTTTAGTTTTTTATTTTTTTTATTATTATAATCTAACAAATCTAGCACAATTCTATCGGATTGCGTTCCTACACGCTCCCTATGTTGAGCCGAGGAATGACTATCTTAAATCAAGTGGGCCATCGAATTTCTCTGCATGCCGAGAAATACGCGACTTTGGCGCAAAATTAAGCGCACGTGTGTTGACATTGCGTGGCGCGTTTTTTGTCGGATGATAAGTCTTCTTCAGTTGGGACACTCTGGAGGACATTGACGCCTGCCGTTTTCACTTTTCAAATTTCTTTATTGAACCTAAGGCTTTGAACAAAAAAACTGGCGTGGCCTATTCCTAGTGGAGCACTGATGGCTCCAAAGCTGACGAGGGCACGGGAGCTGGAATCTTTGGGATGAACCCAAAGATCAAAATGACGGTAAACCTATGCATATATGGTCCAGTTTTCCAGTCTGAAATCATAGCGTTTGGAACTGCACCAGGGAAATAAAAAGGCTAGGAATACATTCCCGGAAGGCAGGAACCTTCTCTGACAGTCAGGCACCACTAAAAGTCCTAACCTCGTGAAGCCGAATTGTGTTTGGAACTGCATGAAGGCTCTGACCGAAGTTAGTGACACTAATGGCCTGGCCCTGACATCCCTTGGTACTCGGGGCATGGAGGCAACTAAAAGATTGAATGTCGGCCAAAGACGGTGCCAACATGGACGCTCGGGTTTTGAACCCTGCTGTGGCTTAGCAACCCGGCACAAAAGATTACAAGGGATCCTTAATAAGTCCCTTAATAAAACCTAGTGTAACAACACCACAGCCGAAGAGATTCATAGAAGGGCCATCCGCACAACCGCAACCGAACAAGGATTCTGGTTGGACTCCAGACCGGGCATTGCCACTTAAGAAATCACATGCACCAGATAGGAATACATACATTTCGTTCCGGACTCTTGGCCATAGGATGATCAGAGGATCTTTAATGCCCGTACCTAAGCTATATAGAGCTCTTACTGGACGTGGTGATTCTCAAAATGAGAGCTGACGCATCTCCGCCTGAGCGTTGAGTAGAGGCTTCGCACCCCTAAGGGTTGTTACCACTTCGCTCTCATTTTGTCCGAATTGGAATGTCGCATGCAAAGGGCTAGCAGGTCGAAATACATCGTCCTGCTATCCCGCATACTCCCTAGATAGAGAAGGCGAACTCTATATCTCTGAGTGTGGCGGCTTCCCCAGCGTAGAAACATTCGGGGACGCCCCGACAACGGTTTCGGATTTAAGTGAGATTGCTACCCAACCCTTAGATGAGCACTGCCTACGGTCAAAAGGTCTCATATCGCGCTCAGCCTACACCTGTCATGCGCATTCGAGGGAGGAGTACAGACAGAAGAAACATTGTGACGTTAGTGCAGGAAGAGGAGGAGACAGCAAAACATAATTTATGTTCTATGTGCAGGTTCTTGCAAACCGCCAGCAAGATCCTACAATAATGACCCGCTGGCAAAGCTATGGAGGCTGATTAACAAGCTCAAGCAGGCCAGTGTTGGCCAGAACCATTTTTCCGCGATAATCAGCTTGGTTCATGTTGATTCCATTCCATACCATAACTGGTCAGTTACCAGGTACGGTCGCCTTTGAAAAGACTGTGACTCAGGCATGGCATAAGGAGTAAAGCTTTCTTCATTTCTTCTCCAAACATGGTACCGGTCATCTATTGCCACAAACCAAACCGTTATTCATCCTTGAAGATTACAGGCCGTTCAAGGAAGTTGATTACACCCCATACCATAACTGACGCATGGCACGCGAAGCAAAGGGTTTACCATCATCCGATTGCCACAAAGCAATAATCTGTGAAGATTTTGTTCGTGTGCCAAGCGAGATGCTTTACAAATAGTCGCCATTCTATTCGATGTCTCTCCAGTAGCAGAGAACTTGACATGGGAAGTCTAGAGAGAAGAACTCCTGAATACCTCTTTTGTTTACGTTTAAAAGTGCAACTTTACTTGGGTTCACTACCTATCAAGAAGAAGCCGTTAAAAGACTGTTCCGTAGTGCGGTAAGAGCAATAAGACAGCCGTTTCAAGCAGTCTTACATCGCGTTCGACCATCGACCATGGATGGTAGAACGCGATACACCCAGGACTTGGGCTATATGAGGAACTACGTCCGTCATTAGCCAAAGAATATGTCCATTGTTCAATTCTGCAAACGAGATTGATTTGCGAATAGTGGCTTCTCCTGTAGGAGGGAACCTGGTTTAGGACGTCTAAAGACTAGACTATTCTCAAGCAACCATCTGGTTGTTTTAAGCTCAGCTTACATTACGCACAGTTTGGAGTTGACTACCTATTAGGTAAGCCGTTAAATGATGTGAGGTAAGAACAACGATACGATCGTTTCTAACCCATCAGCCGACCACTACCTCTTCGATGAGATTCCTGTGGTTCTAACCGCTGCAGACCATCATGGATGGTAGAGCGCGGCACAGCCAAGGTCGTTGGTGAAAGCAATTTCCCGGGCGGGATCTTCTCCACTTAAAATGTGATCAAATTTGATCTTTATACCTAAGTATTACGGAAACTAAACAAATAAAAGCAAGTGCCCGGTTTTTTCGTCTTTGAGTGTATAAACTGTAAACGATAAAATATAGGAAGCAAATCTGACAAACTTTAACTTCAAAGGTTCAGACAACGTTTTAGACAAGAGACGCGATTCACTATGGAATAAGTTTTTTTTTTCAACTTAAAAATGAAAATGGGCAGTTAAACAGTTTATCTCTGGTCTTATTATTTATAAGAAAATCTATATCGACGAGGGCTGAGAATCTGGGTCACTGCGATAACGTTCGATCATATTTTGCCAGCCGGGGGAAAATGTAGGTCGTGGATCTGTCGGTTCCTCAGAAGTTTCAATAATAACGCCTTGGATAATAATAGATAATGTGAACCGTATTTTCCACTTATTTTAAAAAAAAAAATCAACCCGCTATCAAAATCACAATTAAATATTAACAAAAATTTCTATTATGCATTGATGGTAATTATTTTGCCTAGTTCTCTTAGGATTGACATATTATATAACCTATAATGGAATAATTATTCATAAATCGTGAGTTGCGGTCTGGTGTGTTGTAGGTTTCAGAAAAACATTTGAGTGCCAGGGCGGCAGACTCGACACGAGGCGCAATAATGGCACAGTTACCAGAAGACAAACTGTTTGAGCCCTGAATATGATATCAATAAAGCTCGAAACGCCGGCACGATAAAGAAAGTTCTAAAACCTACATCACACCATGCCGCATCTCATGATTTCTGAATAATTATCGATTAACAGGTCACTAATCTTCTATAATGGAATGTTGATCATACTAAATTTAGTAGTTTTAATTGCAACAAGTATGCTATACACAAGATATTATCGTTCAATTACATAAGGTCTTGCTTACCTACAAAAAGAGGACGAGGAAAATATGCAGACATGATGTGAAGATAAGATGGCGAAAAGTAGAAATAAGGAACGGCCATGTTGGTTTTCCTATAGAATATATTTTGGTTTGTACAACAATACCAGGTAACCAGAATCCCGATTGTGCTTTGATACTTCATTGCTAAGAATAGGTGAAATTCAGATGGGGCCAGGTCCGGGGAGTGGCGAGAATGTGGTAGGGCTTCCCAACTAACAACTTTTTTGTTCATGAGATCAGGTTGTTTCTGGTTAGGTCAAGAGATACTCCTTGAGGTTTGCTTGAGTAATGTCTGCGGTGACTGACCAGTTATTGACAGAAGTTTGTAGTGCACAATGCCTGGCGTACTTCGCCGAACACGAAGCATCACTTTTTGATGGTGAACAATCGGTTTTCACGTCAATGGTGCAGGGTCATTTAGTAGAAGACAATGGTACCTGGTGTTACTGTACAGGATTTTCGTCGCATGTGATAATCATCTACTTTGTGCCGTGAAAGCAATAAATGGTGAATGTTTAAATACTGAAGCTTTACCAACGGTCTATTTAAGAGAAACCCACTTCTATGTTTGTCAACTCGATGTCATTTAGAGCGGTGAACTCTCTGGCCAAGTATCGACATGTTTGAATCAAGTACGATGGCTCCCCTCAATTCGTCATCAAAGTAAACTATGCACAGGTGTTTGATCGTTGCCAGACGCTTTTGCCTGTCTAAGCTGGGTTGGTCTGTCAGATGCGTTTCAGCCATCTTCAGTGTGTCTTTGACAGTTTGTTGTAAGGTAGAAACGCGTCTGACGCCAGGATTATCGGCAGTCGACACGGGGCATCTCACGACATCCAGATGGTTGTTTCCTCAATTCTAAACGATTTCGCACCAATTTGGCTGCAATGTTGCCCTACTTCGATAGTCTATTCAGGCGAAAAAAATATGAATGGAAAGTGTACAAACCACATTTATTCTCAAGATTTAAAATATAAAATGCTACGTCTGATTCTTTTTTCCAGGCACACCTTCACTGTTTTTGAGAGTTGTCTTTTATGCTTGGCTTATGCCTAGCTTCCCAGTATTGTTGTTTTTTTAAGCCCAATATTCCAGTGTTTGTTTCCGTGTTCTTCTTTGTTCCTCTGCTCCTAAGCCTTGCAGAGGTAGGCGGCCATTGTCGCCTAGCGGTCGCGCTACTTCCCTCCAATGGATCTTCGCAACGCGGTTTTAGCCTTCCCAGGATGGGCCTCGCGGAGGCATCCGGTCGGGATGATGGAGAGAAGAGAAATAAATGCTATTTTCTTGCGCTATTTCAAATTTTTACTGGCAAAAATACTCTAATTGAGCATTCGATTTTCTCTGTTTCGGAGGTTACATGGGCCATCCTTTGTTACGCATGGTACCACATTTTTGTAGTGGCTCGATAACCTTCGGGGGAGGCGATAGCTTCTTTTAAGGTGCGCATGTTGGCTTCTTGGGCATTACATTTGACAGCCATCTGGTGCGAGCTATGCCGTGGGCATTCAAAGACGACATGCTATACAGATTCCATTGCACGCTCTCACACGCAGTTCTGACCAGTCAAGAGTTGGGACATATAGTGGTCTGGCTCGATGTGCTTCCATTTTCTTATGAAGCTGATGTTAGGGAGGAGAACATACATGTGGCGTCCTTTATTGGAGGCGTCCCATCTTCTTTGCCATTCCAGTTCTTGCTGTAGTTATAATTTAGACCATAAAATGGATTTGGGACTTTAGAAGTACCTTTCCTAGGTACTGTAGCCTTTTCCTAGATATTGCAGAGCAGTTGAATATGTTGAATATATGCTAGGTTATCTCTGTCTCTTCTGGGCATAGTCTGCATTGGTCATCTGTTGATCCCATTTTTTTAGGTAGTGTTTTTAATTCCATGATTTCATCTTTCTCCCGTTGGGTTGTTTTTGAGATCGGTCTTATATGCTTGCCTCCTGCTTGCCAGAAAAGATTATGTTCTGAAGCCCATTATTCCAACTGTTTTCCAGTGTATGTGCTGTTATAGTTGATACCATAAAAAAGATTTGGGACTCTAGGAATACCTTTCCTAGGTACTGTAGCCTTTTCCAAGGTTTTGCAGGACAGTTGAATATATGCTCCGATGTCTCTGTCTCGTCTGGGCATAGTGGTCATGACACCAGACGACATTGGTCATCCGTTGATAATTTCATTTTTTTAGTTAGTGTTTTTATTTCCAGGATTTCTTCTTTCTCCCATTGTGTTGTTTTTAAGAGCAGTCTTTTTTGGTTGCTTCGCCTAACTTCCCTGTAAGTTAAGGTAACTTCTAACGCCGAATATTCCAGTGTTTCTTTTAATGAACAATAAATGCATTGGGACTCTTGTTTAGGTTTTTCCAAGCTACACTTTTAGCTTGTGTGTCGGCAGTCTAGTTGCCTGTAATCCTCTCATGTTCTTTTTTAATGGTATTTAAGAAGTTTTTATCGTAGTTGATCTCGTAAGCTTGGAGAGTCTTTAGTGTCGCCCTATCTAATCGTATTTATCAAGGTGTATTATTTTCGTTGATAATTTTTTATATTATGTATGCTCATGATTATAAAAGGTATCTTTATGGCTAAACCTGTTCAATTTCACATTTTTAAGCCGTCTGTGCCATAGAAAAGCTGTTGGTTTTTGTTATTTTCTTCTATCCTTCCATATTTTCTATAGTTTCCAAAGTTCTAGTATGTTCTCTGATAAGAGTTTGTTTTAGCCTTGTCAGTTATTTTGAGTTTATCAAAAATTGTGATCAGATCAGCATTTCTTCGATGATTTCTTTCCTCTGCCCGATGAATTCTCAATTCTTCTGATAAGATTCTTTTACCTTTTTGTTTTCCATTTCGTATTTATCAACAATGTTTCTTTTTTTATAATCAATTTACGTATTTCGTTTTTGAGTTCCTTTGTTTTTATAATTGTGATTCTCTCGAATTTTATGTCATGTTTTTCCCTGGCTTTTCCTCCATTTAATCTTCGTTTACATTTAATTTTAAGTTATTATTGTTTTAGGTGCCATCTCATTACGCGCAATTTCTAACGAGCCCTTTTATCCGTGTTTATTTTCTATTTAGGACTTTTTGAAGTATTCGTAATTGTCGACCGATAAACTCAACGAACCGTGTGTCTCTTTTCTGTTTCAACTTGAAGCAAAAAGGTTTAAGCTGGAGATTAAACTTTTAAAAACGAGGACGAAAATGACTAAAGTTTTTGAACCCATGACTTAAAAACATCAGGAGCTTTTTTTAAGAATATAATAAGTGTTATAAGTAAAAATTTAAAAATATAATCTCGACATATTTAAGATATATTTTAAAATCATGAACGTTTCGAATGGAATAATGCGGAGTGGAACAGGTTTTTTTTTTCTACCTCTATGCCGTTCGTCCTACCTAATGAGCGAGTCATGGTCAAGAACGATTTCATTCTTGTTATTAAACGATACTTAAAACTTTACAGCTCGGAAAAGATTCATTTTAATTGTAATTGATATCATTCCGAAAGAAAATTAAACAATAACGCCAAGGGGGAGAAATCTTACCTTGTTTGAAGTTCGTTAAAAAATTTCATTTAACTACTTTTACTGTCATTTAAAACTTGAACACAATTTAAAAAGAGTGGTTCTGCTCATTATTATTTATATTAATTTCATTTTTCACAATATTTAAAAAAAATTGTCGTGTAGATAATAATAGACAGTAATGATCAAAGAAGAAAAAAAATTCTAGAGTGGGGTAAAAGTTTAACAATTACTAGTAGATTTCCGGGTAGTTTATAAATAAAAATAGGGTGGGAACTCTTCAAACTTAAAAAAAATGTAAATTATCAAAACAATTTTTTATAGTCATTATAAGAAGTTTATAAGTAGAAATTTTTACTTTTAACCTTTTTTTAAAAGATTGGTCGATATTGTAAGTATTGATTTTCTAAATCGATTGTATTCCGTGGTCCGATTGACCAAAAAAATTTTTTCGATTAGTTAATCGTTATGTAATGAATATGAATATGAGATGAAAAAGTTAGTGTCACCAGCGGGATTCGAACCCACGACCTTCGGCTAATCTTTCAAATTACCCTTTTTTTTCAATAAAACTAAGTATATCTTCATTAAAGCTCTCCGTGGCCGTGTTATTTGTCGCCGAGAATCTAATCCCCAGATTATACCCCAGATATATATATATATAT
>CM077113.1:6941571-6960268 GCA_039619505.1 Cimex hemipterus
CAGATATATATATATATATATATATTTTTTTTTTTTTTTTTTTTTTTTTTTTTTTTTTTTTTTTTTTTTTTTGTACACATAAAAAACAACAAAGACGCCATGAGTAAAGTCGGCCAAAAGAAATTGTTTTCGAGGAAAAAAATATTAGAATTCGATTTAAGTAAGTCCCTTGAAAATCTTGAATTTTTATAGCAAAAAAAAACTACATTTTTGGGCTGGATCAGGGATACAATTTTTTTGTCTCTCGTCAATATCCACTGTTGCATTTAAAAATTCATTACTCATTAGTATTTTATCCGAAGTGAACGACATTAACATTCATCCATTTATGTTTAATGTTCTAATTGACCAAATTATTCCTGTTTCATGTAAGGTGTCGGTTGGGATGAAAGAGTCAGCGTCACGAGCGGGATTGGAACCCACGACGTTCGGTACGATACGCCGCTACTCTACCACTTGAGCTATCCTGACTTCGATCCACTCGGACACTAACTTCCAATCTCAACTCACCGTTCGAATTTTCCCTCATTTTTGCCATTTTTCAAATGTCGTGTAATCTATTACAAGTAATCTCGGCGACGAATAAAAATGGCCACAGAGAGCTTGAGGAAAGATATTCTTCATTTGACATATTAAATCTATTAGATTTCGTGATCCGATTGACTAATTAACATCTTCCAATTAATTAAGGTTTATGTAAGGTATGGGTTGAGGTAAAAAGAAGTCAGTGCCAAGAGCGGGATTCGAACCCACGACCTTCAGCTCAATACGCCGCTGCTCTACCACTTGAACTATCGTCACCTCGATCCACACGGTGACTAATTTCACATCTCAAACCACAAATACTGATGAATTATAAATTTTTAAATGCAACAGTGGATATCGACGAGAGACAAAAAAAATTGCATCCTTGATTCAGCCCAAAAATGTAGTTTTTTTTTTTGCTATTAAAATTCAAGATCTTTCAGGGGTACTTAAATCGAATCCTAATATTTTTTTCCTCAAAAACAATTTCTTTTGGCCCACTTTATTCATGGCGTCTTGAAGTTTTTGTTGTTTTTTTATGTCTCTAATCTCATATAAGAGATTTTTAATTACTTTTTATCCGTTGTGTTCTTCAATTAGGACAAAATACTGAAGAGTTATGCATTTTTCAATGCAACAGCGGACATCTACGAGAAAAAGAAATTTCATCCCTCACTCAGCCCAAAAATGTAGTTTTTTTTTTTTGCTATTAAAATTCAAGATCTTTCAGGGGTACATAAATCGAATCCTAATATTTTTTTCCTCAAAAACAATTTCTTTTGGCCCACTTTGTTGTTTGCGTCTTGTATTTTTCTTTTTCTTTTTTTTTAATGGATCTTGCTCTTTATCCGTTGTATAAATCTTCGATTAGGACAAAATACTGTTGAATTATAAATTTTTAAATGCAGCAGTGGATATTGATGAGAGACAAAAAAATTATATCCCTGTTTCGGCCCAAAAATGAAGTTTTTTTTTTTTTGCTTTAACAATTCAAGACCTTTCAACCGTACTTAAATCGAATCGTAATATTTTTTTCCTCAAAAACAATTTCTTTTGGCCCACTTCATTTATCTCGTAATTTTTTTAAAAACAGATCTTGCTTTTTATTGTATAAATCTTCAATTAGGACAAAATACCGAAGAGTTATGATATTTTCAATGCAACAGCGGACATCTACGAGAAAAAGAAATTTCATCCCTGACTCAGCCCAAAAATGTAGTTTTTTTTGCTATAAAAATTAAAGATTTTTCAAGGGCACTTAAATCGAATCGTAATATTTTTTCCTCGAAAACAATTTCTTTTGGCCCACTTCATTGATTTCGTTTTGTAATTTTTTAAAAACAGATCTTGCTTTTTATTGTATAAATCTTCAATTAGGACAAAATACCGAAGAGTTATAAATTTTTACGTGGAACACAGAAAAAGAAAAAAAAAACTGCAGTTCAAAAATTTTTATTTTTGTTTGCAACAGAAAGTCGTACTTAAGTCTTTTAACGGTGCTTAAAAAGTATTTTCCCCAAAAACAGTTGATTTTTAACTTCTTAACTTGTTTTTTTGTAACATTTCATGTACCTAATCTCATCTAATACAATCATTATTATTATTTTCTTATCTTAAATATAATATATAATAATGACGAAATACATGAAGCATAATTATTCATATTCAGGGTTTATTTAAATATAAAAGTGATGAAAGAAATATTTAAGTAATTTTCGTGTAATTTTTATTTTAAGTAGTACAATTAATAACATTTGAATGTAATTGTTTGATTCCAATCAAAAGCTTCAAGGATATGAAACCAACTGAAAAAATGTTCTCATTTCCTGTAATTTTTTTTTTTTTTTTTTTTTTTTTTTTGTATGGAAAGTGTTTAATTGTCTTAGACAGGGTCGTTAGGGCTCGGTGGATTTATGGCTCCGCCGGTAAAACTTTCTGCCCGTTGTAAATCTCGGGGGCGACGACAGTTTAACAAGGATAAATTTGAACTTCTTTCCGTCTGATTTCATACATCAGGATGTTTTCTGGCATTGCTGAAGCCCTGGGTTCAAGTTGAATCTCCTCGAGATTCCCCCTCCCCCCCAGCCGGGTTCATAAACCTATTGTTTTGCTGTTTATCTATCGACTTGATCCGCCTATTCTCGCTGGTTTTTTGTTGGTTCAGACCGTTTCGGAATTTCGCAATCTTCAGTGTTTTAAGTTTTAGTTTTGAGGTGTTGGCGCTGTGTAGATATTAGAACTGTCGTATTGTTCAAGTCGCTATTTTTGATCTTCGGTCTTTTATTTTTCTAAATTTTCCTAATGTTTTAAATGGTGTAAATTTTGTTTGTTATTATTAATTTATATGAGTTTCTTTTAGTATGAAATGTGTTATGTTTGTTTCTAGGTTTTCTAGTATGTTTCTTTTTTTTTCTCCTTTTTGTAAGCTGTGTATTAGTTTCATGTTTGTTTGTATTGTGTTCGTGGCTGTTTTTTATTAGTTGGGTAGCATAATTTTGATCTTCAGTCGTCGTCCCATAATGATTTGATATGTTCTTCGAATCTGTGTTTTTTTTTTTTCATGTCTGTCCGATGTATTTTGTCTCTGCATAAGCTATGTGTAAATTCCGTTTATGTTCTAGTTGGTCCGTCTCGTTATTTTTTTTCTTGGCAATTTTCCCATATTTATCAGTGATATTTTCATATTTAATTTGTTGCATAATTTAAGTTAGTTTGAATGTTTCTTGTATTGTTGTTTTGTTTTTGGGTGCGTATTTTCTTTATTGCTGTGTGTATTTATTTATTTTTATTTTTATTTTTTTTTTTTATTTTTTTTTTTTTTACGGACCGGTTGTTTTATAATTTATTATATTCGTGAAGTCACGAATGAGGTAGTTTAAAAAAAAACGCCTTTTTGATTTTTCCCCCGACGTTTCGACCTTTATGCCCAGAAAATAACCCGATAAAGGTCGAAATATCGGGGGGGGGGAATAAAAAAGGTTAGTTTCGAAACTACCACATTCTTTACAGCTCCTCGCGAATCCAACAAATTGTTTATTAGTTTGTTGATTGTGTTTGTTTTACTGCTGGTACTGGTTGATATCATTTGTAATTAATTCTATCTTAATCTTTAATTAATAATAATAATAATTCATTATTGATAGAATCGACCAAGAATTGCTGATAATATTGTTATTGATGACTTGATGTAAAGATCGAGGTTATGTCAGGGTTGGGGTTTCGATTTTATTAGAAGTCATCATCATGGACTATTTGAACAACAATACGAACCTGAAAAAGCACTGAGGTTGACTTCAAATAAAGTCAAAAGGTTTGAATTAATTAAGGTTTTGAGTTGAGATTAAAAAAAAGTCAGTGTCACGGCCGGGATTCGAACCCTAGACCTTCGGCTAGAAACTCCGCTGTTCGACCACCTCGATCCACACGGTCACTAACTTCCCATCTCAACCCCCCCCCCCACCTTTTGAATTTTCCTTCCTTTTTGCCATTTTTCAATCCCGCTCGTGACACTGACTTTTTTATCTCAACTAAAAATTTTAATTAATGCAAATATATTAATTAGTCAAGCGGACCACGAAAAATATGGAATTTTAAAAAAGTCGAAAGCTTGGCAGAACTGACTCTTGTTTAAGGCGCTCCACAACACTGACCAAAACCGAACATAACCTTACCTCACTTCCATCAATAAATTACAACTCAACTGAGCAATATCTTCATCGTGGTCTTTTTGAACAACATTGGACAACAATACGAACCTGAAAAAGCCCTGAGGATGACTTGAAATAAAGTCGAAAGTTTGGCAGAACTGATTTTGGTTTAACGCACAACAACAACACTGACCAAAACCGACATAACCTTTGCTCACCTCCGTCAATAAATACAACTCATGGAATGGAATGGAATGGAATGGTGGAAAAGGATACAAGGAGGGGGATTTGCAGCTTACTGCAGCCTTCTGGCTTATTGTACCTTCCTAGTTCTTTGGTTTAGTCAATAGACTCGATCCTTTTTCTCAGAAGTATCAAGTCATTGACTGTTATTGCTTCAATGTGGTTCTCTGAGTCATTTTTATACGTTAGATTGAACCTCCATTGAGCCGTTGCTTCGCATTCGAAGATGATATGAGTGGCTGTTTCCTCCTCATCATTACATAGTCTGCAAATGGGATCATGATTGTATATGCCCATGTTATGTAGATGTTTTCTCAGATGCGAGTGGCCGGTTAGTAGTCCTACCACTCCTCTGAGATTTGCCCTCTCCAATTGGAGCAGCGTTTTTGCCAGTTTTGGTGAGGGTTGTTTTATCATAAGTTTACTGTGTCTAGCACTGCTAGAGTTTGTCCACTTTTCTATTTGTTTTGTTTGGATTCTGCGATGGAGGAGTCTATGTTTGTTTTTAATATCCCAAGGATAGGTCGGGGCCTATGGTCTTGCGGATCCTCCTCTGGCCCGTCTATCTGCTTCTTCATTACCCAAAATTCCCCTGTGCTCTGGTACCCAGGATTCTGGAGCAATATATTCCTCATGGCCTTTCTAAACATTGGACAACAATACGAACCTGAAAAATCCCTGAGCATGACGTGGAATAAAGGCGAAAGCTTGGCAGAACTGACTTTGGTTTAAGGCGCACCACAACACTGACCTCAACCGAACATAACCTTTGGTCAATTTTATCAATAAATTATAACTCATCTGAGCAATATATTCATCATGGCCTTTCTGGACAACATTGGACAACAATAAAATCGAAACATTGGCAGAACTGACTCTTGTTTAAGACACACCACAAAACTGACCAAAACCGAACATAACCTTACCTCTCACTTCCATCAATAAATTACAACTCACCTGCGCAATATCTTCATCGTGGTCTTTTTGAACAACATTGGACAACAATAGAATCGAAACATTGGCAGAACTGACTTTGGTTTAAGGCGCTCCACAACACTGACCAAAACCGAACATAACCTTACCTCACTTCCATCAATAAGTTACAACTCAACTGAGCAATATCTTCATCGTGGTCTTTTTGAACAACATTGGACAACAATAAAATCGAAACATTGGCAGAACTGACTCTTGTTTAAGGCGCTCCACAACACTGACCAAAACCGAACATAACCTTACCTCACTTCCATCAATAAATTACAACTCACCTGCGCAATATCTTCATCGTGGTCTTTTTGAACAACATTGGACAACAATAGAATCGAAACATTGGCAGAACTGACTCTTGTTTAAGACACACCACAACACTGACCAAAACCGAACATAACCTTACCTCTCACTTCCATCAATAAATTACAACTCACCTGCGCAATATCTTCATCGTGGTCTTTTTGAACAACACTACACACATGAAAAATCCCTGAGGATGACTTCAAATAAAGTCGAAAGCTTGACAGAACTGATTTTCCTTTAAGAAACACGATCACCACATTGATATAATAATAATTTTTAATATTATTTCATTAATTAAATATTTCAAGTCTTAATTTTTCTTTGTGTAAATTAATGTTTTATAAAAATAATAAGTCGTAATTTTCTATTCGAAGTTCTGTCTCGGATCTTTTGACAGGCTTTCCTTTTATTTATTTATTTACCCTCGCTCCCTTCAAAGCTTCAAAGGAGAAAAGCCAGCCTAAATATGTATGCATTCAAAGGAGCAATTTACCCATCGATCGCGTTCCCTGGAAGGCATACAGACACACGATTAAGTTTTTAAAAGTCAAAAATAAAAATTTTCAAAATTTTCAAAATTTTCAAGCCGGTACGGCGCCCAATAACGTATAATTGTCCGTCTGAGGCGAATATCGTAACGATAAAGAATCATATAGTTGCAAATCTTCTTTAACCCAATTCGTCCCAATTCAAATAGTTCATGGTTCAGGCGGAATCGTCATTGCATTACGATATATGTATCTAAATAGGAAGTAGGGCGACAACCTCGACCCAGGAACGTGATTTGATAAAACCACGAAACCCCTTATCAATAACATATTATTTTCTTATCGGCAAACTACATACAATATATTGTCAAACATTACGATCTTACGCCAACACCCTTTAGCTTTATCAAATTAAAAATCCGTAAAAACGAGATTTTCTTTATAAAAAAAAGTATACATTACCCAGAAAAGAATTAATTTTTAAACCGTACAATCAGCACAAATACTAAACAATACAGATTTATTATCCAAAGCATAAAGTTTATATTTTTCCCCTCACCTCATCTTATCATAAATTACCAACGGATAAAAGAGCAATTAGGAAAACGTAACCAGTACGGCGAAAAATTATTCAATGGTGACGAAAAGAGATATTTAATTAATTAATATCACGATAGTCAGGTCAACATCCTTTATAATCGGCTAGATAGGAGATAAAAACGGTCTCGACTATTTGTTGTACCAGGTGGCCAGAAAAATTCGTGCGGTTTTTTTCATTTTTTGAACATTCAACATTACTAATTTCATTTAGTTATTCCGTTGAGATGAAAACGTTAGGATCACGAGCGGGATTCGAACCCACGACCTTCGCATTCGAATCCCGCTCGTGATCCATTTTCTTTTCGACAAGACCTTAGACAACTGCTAAATATGTCTTGAACAGTCACTGTAAGTTATAAAACAGTGTCTTTCTTAAGACTTCAAAACCCATATTAATTTTAGGCTTCCGTTTGGTAAAGAACTAATAATTGAACCCACTGTCCAAAAGTGGTTCAAAACGTGCCCAGGAATGAATGGATTGAAGATGAACTAAGTTTCTGTTAGACCTTCTGTCTTGATTTTTAATGGAGAAAATGTACCGGACTTTATTCGAGTCAGACGCATTAAAAACCGCTCGTGGAAGTTGAACAAACCGGTTACTCATAAATTGACCGATGACCAAGCTTCACCGTCTTCCCAGACAATATTTGCTTTTTATTGCTTACACTGTACAAAGTACATTTTTGACCGGGTTGTCACATGGGACAAACAAATTGATCAGGTATATTCTGAAATTAAAGAAGAAGAAATCCTGGAATTAAAAACACTATCTCAAAGAACATGATTATCAACAGATGACTAATGTAGACTGGTATGGACAGTGACAACGGAGCATAAATGAAACTGCTCTGCAGTACCTAGTAAAAGGTTACACGCTCTCCCGTACACTCGGTCGTCCTTAAAAGAACAATGCGGATCTTTAACGTCCGAACCTTGCCTGTTTGGCCTTATCGGACGTTTTGATTCTCAAGATGAGAGCTGACGCACCTCCACATACTACAGAACGTGTTACTGCAGTAGCAATGTTGTAGACCCAAGACAACCTCGCTCCCCGCTTGCCCATTCCAAGTGGTCAAGTCTGCATGTAGCATCAAACCCCGTATCCCGCGCGCACTCCCTAGGTGGAGAAGGCCTCTCTACCTCCCAGAGTACTGGGTCTTCCCAAGCGTAGAAACTACCAGATTTGCTCCGGCCGCGGTTTTATGTATAGTGGAATTCCTAACCACCCTCCAAGAGGAGACCGCCTACGGAAAAGGTCTCTTATCGAGCTCAGCCTACACCTGCCATGCGCATTCGAGGGATGCCATAGGCCTAGCTTAGGTGGTCCGATCCTTCGCTACCCCAAGGAACCACGGTCATACGCACAACAATGCAAAGCATACTAGAGTCAGTGCAGCCGATTCACTACCCGTTCCCATCCGTCATTACTCTCGTATTCGAGAGACTTTTCAGCACAATCAAAGCACTCCCAACGCTTATACGTTGTTCTGCTGTATACTGTGACACCGGGTGGTCATAGGAAAGTTTCGTTCGAAGGTCACAGATAGAAGACAACCTCTTCTCTACGTAACCGTCAAGGATCTCGCCACGGCCAACTACGAGTCCATTCCCAGTGCAACAGGAGCTAAACCTTGTAACATTTCTGTTACCCCGTGGTACAAGCTATGCACCCTTGCCCGTCTATGCAGACAGGATTTGGAACCCTAACCCACGCGTACCTCTGATAAGGCACTCGCCGCCCCATGCCGACCCGAGTACACCGTGTGCTTTAGAGAGGTTGCCACTCCTTCAGGGCTGTCCTTTATTTTGCGCCCGGACACCCCCTTGTAACCAAGGGTTCGAAGGGATCATTGGAAAGAGTGAAGGGACCTGGATGGGGACACGTGCCCCTTTTCTCCTGATAAGGCCCCGATCCTAGGAAGAGACTAGCCCGAGGAAAATGCTACAGTACCCAGGAAAGGTATTTCTAGAGTGACAAATCCATTTCATATTATATAACATCATTAAAAAAAGCACTGGATATAAAAGACATAAAAATTACTAGGAGGATAGGCATGATGCAAGCATAAAAGATTGCTATCAAAAACAACGCAACTGGAGAAAGAACAAATCCTGGAATTAAAAAACACTAACTAAAATAATTGCACTATCCACAAGTGTCCAATGCAGACTATGCCCAGAAGGGACAGAGACAACGGAGCATACATACGCAGGAAAGTATAGATCTAGATATATATACTCTTGAGAAAATTTCACTTCATTCAAGCAAAAAACCTCCAGGAAACTTATTAGCATAGATCAAACACAATAGATGAAAGTTACAAACTGGGCATTTTCCCAGATCGTTAATTTCGTATGATTTTCACCTATAAAACTTGTAATTTATTAACAGCAGGAAGGTCAAATTTACGCAACTGGCTTTCTTTGTTCCTGAACTGAAATATTCAATATGAGGAATTTCCACTGGTATTAATGCGAAGATGTGCCTGGAAAAAAAAGGGTCAGACGTGGCATTTTATATTTTAAATCTTGAGAATAAATTTGGTTTGTACATTTTTCAAGGATTTCACTTTTTTTTTACCCTGAAGAACAAGTAGGCTATCGAAGTCGGGCAACGTTGCAACCCAATTGGTGCGAAATCGTTTACAATATTGATTCTCCATGTCGACTGAGGAGTTATGAACATGAACATTGATCGTTACCGATCATCCTGGTCGGCCTACGCGTCCGGCTTCGACAAACTGGCAAAGACACACTGAAGATGAAACGCATCTGACAGACCAGCCCGCTTAGACAGACTAAATTGTCCGGCAACGACCAAACAACTGGGCATAGTTTACTTTGACGACGAATTGATAGAAGCCATCGTACTTGATTCGAGTCAAACTTGACATGACCTTGCCAGAGTGTTCGAAACCATTCGCTCTAATTTACATCGGGTTGAAAAACATAGAAAATCGGTTCTTCAAAAATTGACCGACAGTAACTAGCTTCAGTGTTTTACATTTACCATTTATTGTTTTTACGGCACAATAGAATCTTTGACAGGATAGAAAAACCAGGTACCATTGGCTTTCAGTAAATGGCGTCTCAATGTTTATTTACCACGTGGCTAGATTAGCTCAGAATAGCTTGTATTGAAATTTGTAATTTTTGACCAGTAAAATGAAAGATTCCTAACCAGAACGAATAAGGAAGAGATAACATAGTGACGTTGGGAAGGCCTACACACCCTCGGTACTCTCCAGACCTGGCCCCATCTGACATTCACCTTGACTTCTCATAAAACATACGCCCAATCGGTAGCTCGATAAACGCCAACAACAAGTAAGCTGAGTTTATTTTTTAAGCACCGGGACTCAGACGGTGTAACTAACCAGTAACTCTAGTAGTTTGGGAGAAGGTTTGCCAATGAAGTCTATTTCCTGAAATAAAAATATATCAAAACTAATTTTAATTTTGTCAATTAAACTCTTAAACTCCGAACTTTTCTGGTATTACTTTACAAACGAAAATAGAACCTGTAGAAGCAAATGCTTTATGAACGTGGAGCGTCAAAGTCACCAGGAGGTCATACCATCGTCTGTCCATTTACACGGAAATCAAATATTCACTAACAAAAGATGATGATTTGTGTTTAGTTCAATTCAATTCGTTCCTTAATAAGTTGTCATTCAAGGCGGAAAACCTACCGAGGTTCAACTTCAATCCTCTCACTCCCAGAAGCAAACTTTTTGCGCTCGTTAGCCAATCAATGCTCAATTATGGTTCTTAAAGTCAAGAGAAAGAAAATATTTCATAATTCACTAATTTTCGTGGTCCGCTTGACCAATTAATATATTACAATTAAATAAGGTTTTCAGTTGAGATAAAAAAAAGTCAATGGCAGAGCGGGATTCGAACCCACGATCTTAGGCTTGATAGGCCGCTGCTCTACCACTTGAGCATTCGTGACCTCGATCCACTCGGAAAGGAGGGAACATTCAAAAGGTCCGGTCGAGATAAGAAGTTTGTCCGGGGTCACGATTGCTCAAACGGTAGAGCAGCGGCGTATCAAGCCGAAGATCGTGGGTTCGAATCCCGCTCTGCCATTGACATTTTTATCTACAATATTTCATAATTCACTAATTTCGTGGTGCGCTTGACCAATTGCAATTAATTAAGGTTTTTAATTGAGATAAAAAAAGCCAACGGCACGAGCGGGATTCGAACCCACGATCTTCGGCTTGATACGTCGCTGTTCTAAACACTTGGTCTACCATAATTCATAGTGAACCATTCATTACACTTTTTTTTCTTTACGAATTGACGCATTTCTCGATATTTCGTGATATGAATTATATATAATTCTCCTACGTAAATAAAAATGTTGATCAACAGTATTAAAACAAACAAAAAATTAACAATAGATTAATATTTACAACAAAACGTCACAAGGTTTGAAAACAAACGTCATCTTTTGTAATTTTTTCGACTGCCTGAAAGCTAAATATTTTTTCAAATATTATTACTACCGAACATTTTTTTTTTCATTGTCTGTAACAGTGTAACAAAGAAATTATAGAGAGCAAAATTTTAATCGCGGTTGTACGGAACATCGATAATACCAACTGAAATTACCCAAAGGACAAGGCTATAAGTTGGGAGATGCTGTACAATCATGAGATTATTACATACAGACCGCAAACCCTAATGGATTTTTCACACAGAGCAATCAAACCGACGGATAATAAATGTTTATTTTTGTTCCACTTATTTCCTTTCTGTTGACGCAAGCAGTATCAAGGTTTTCCGTAGCCAATTTACATCGAACTGATATTTTTTGTGTGGTATTATTTGTAAAAAAAAAAAATATTTTAAAAAACGCGCAGTTTAGTTTAATAATGTTAAGCTTAATTGGGCGGTGTTTAGGATTCTTTTTCGATAATGTACACAAATTCAAGAACTTTCATTGGAAAACAATAACGCGAACGAAAACAAAAATGGCGTATAATCCTTCAAGAAAAATTGGGGCTTGGTAGGTTCATCGATTTATTGAATTTTATTTGTGAAAAAAACATCATTTTAACATTTTTTATTCATGTTGCAGACTCACTCAGTTAATTCTGCCGAATCGGTATCTTCGTTGAGCATTGCTCAGCAATTTTACCGGCCTTGATGAATCTGGTCCGCCTTTTTTCGCTGCTTGATTGATTAGGCGCGCCATTTTCAAAAGATCCCTATCATTCGAGATTTCAATCAATTCTGGCATGTGTCTTAATCGTGTAGAGAATAGGGAACTGATCCTTTTATTAAGATTTATACCGGCAGTAATCCTGAAACAACACAGCTATGTAATTGTGAATTGTAATTAAAATCCGTCCGACTCCGAGCGGTTCTAATTTGTACATCGTGTGTTTTAGAGTTGTTTTGAGTTTGTGCGAGATACTTTGCGATTGTACTTAACTTGAGCCAATTAGTAAAGTCGAGATTATCCTACGTTTTAACCATTGCCGAATGGGATCGTCGTACTTGCTCATGTTTGCTATTTTCTTGAAGAATACCTTAACCTTGTTGATCGTGTTTGTTGAATTGGAAGAAAATATCACAGCGGGATGTTTCACAAACAAGAAAACACGTACTACCGACACGATTCATTATTTAATTCATTCACTATACTTTTTACTTGTATACCAAATGTATGACTTTCGTGCGTTTTGAGACAATCGATCGATCTTTGCAATACTGCGCAATTTATTCTAAATATACAATCCAATAACCAAGTTTTTTTAAATCAAATCTAATAAAGATAAACTTGTGATTCTACAGGGAACATCACTTTCCCCTTGAATCATCTGTAGTCCCCCAAGGAGGTATCCTTGGCCTGACCCTTTTCAACATATACACTGTAGTCATTCATACTGTCCCGAACGCAGTCAACGTCACTTTTGTCGACGACGAAGCAAATCTCTCGCTCTTAGTCCAATCATGACGTTTTAAACTCTTTTCTGCAAAGTTCACCCTGTTAGAAGACTGGTACCGCAAATGGAGAATCAAAGCGAACGAAATCCACTTTCGCACACAAAAAGTCAAATTGGGCCGAGCTCATGGGATTAACTAAAGTAGGTATGTATAGTGGGAAGGTTATGGCTTATATGTACCAGGAGATGGAAAATGAGCCAATTGCAGATGGAAGAAGTTGGAGTCATCCAAATGCCATCAAAAGCACATCCATTAATAAAAAAATCAAACAGCAGTACATTATGTAAGTGCAATGTCGTCAAAAACGCATCAGTCAATTTTAAACAAATTTTAGTGACTGAGAGTTTGTGGCCCTGAGAAGGGCCAGTGTTGTGTTTGGAGAGAAGCCGTGACCGCGTGAGTGGCGCCGTTGGTGGTGATCTGTGACCATGAGTAGTCCGTTCTGCTGCGAGTTCTTGTTGTCGTCGACGGTGTTCCTTTTGTGACGGTTCGTCGGAATGGCGAGGAGTCTTCTGATGTCATCCATTAGTGTTGAGAGACCTCGTCGGATGGACGAGTCTGATTCTAGCGAAGCAGTGCCTCTACTTATATAGGGAAGTGCTCTACTCTGATTGGCTGCAGAATGGAGGGCGAGAACATTCTACATATCGTAGTGGCATCTAGCGGTAGCTTCGAGGGCCACTACACAAATAATTAGTTATTAAGGGTGAAGTTTACTTTAAATTGCGCTGATCCTGTCAACAAGCTGAATGCTGTTGATTTCGTGATTCTCATATACTGACTGATAACCTGATGAAAGCTTGTTTTGTAAGTGCTTCAATTTCAGAACACATTATAATTCAGCCCAATCTGCTCTCTCCTTATTCCATTGTGTACTGCTTGCGAGTTTTGAAGTTATTTATAAGTTGGGAATACCGACGCTTCTCTGTGGCCACTCAATTCAATGTTTTCTCCGTGCACTCCAGACATAATTGAATCGGTCATTTTGAAAAGGGCCCATCTCCAACTTTTCAAATTTTACGGGTGAAACAAAAAACGGTGCCTTAGTGACCGTTAAACGATCTGGTGTGATGTAAGTTTCAGAAAAACGTTTTCTTCATCCTGCCAACGTTTCGTTCATTATTGACTTGATTGAAAAATCAAGACCTTGTATGAACACATCAAAAATTCCACGATACCGTTTGTATCACCCAAAACCTCTCGTTCAACAACTTTCCTCCCTACTGGAAACCAGCCCTACTAAGGAGCACTGTATAATTTTCGGCACCTATTTTTCCCAGTTACTCGTCGCTTAGAGGCGTGAATGTGGTTCCTATACAGGAAACAAACTCTCCGCAATAAAAAAGTGGGAATCCTATTCAAGACGTTACCAAAGAAGAAACTCTTTCTAACCCTGCTTCGAACTGGCCAAGTCCGACTCCTTCAAAGCGGCCCTAAATCTATTTCCAATTTGTATATCCCGCATCATAATTGATTGCCTTTCATGTTCTGCCAGAACTTTCACCAAATCACCCAAAGACCTCTAATCCGTACTAATCGTTATTTCAGCATTAATGATCTTTTTTTATTTTGGCTGTGGTGTAAGAAGACCTGAGATGCTAGGCGGTCCTGGGTGGATTGAGGGGGGCCTCCCTGAACTCTGAGATCATAGAAGCTCAAATAAGCATGAAGAACGTGTCGATGGTGGTAAGTTTAAAACTATTCGTTGGATCCGTTCTTTCCATGCTTGGAGTTGCCACGGCTTAAGCGAGCTTCGCTCTGATGGAGCCGGGCTGTATCGCTGACTTGTACAGACTTAATATTTCAGAAAAATAAGCAGAATGACATGAAATTTCTACCGTTCATTTCAAAAAATTAGGATTGTTTGCATATTGAAACTTGCAAAAAATAGTCCGCGATTAAAAATTTAAGCGGAAGGTTATGGATTTAACTCTGAATAAGTCACTAGTTTTCGTGATCCGCTTGTCTAATTAATATCTTTCAATTCGTTAAGGTTTTTAGTTGAGATAAAAAGGCAGTGTTAGGAGCGGGATTCGAACCCACGACCTTCGGCATGATACCGGCCGCTGCTCTACCACTTCGATCCGCTCGGACACTAACTTCCCATCTCAACCCCACATTTGGAATTTTCCCTCCTTTTTTCCCTGCTTGATATCAAGCAACTTTTCCAATGAAATCGACTTGTATCGCATTCGAGCCCTTTACCATCCTCAAGCGATGAGAGAACACGAGCCTGATCTTCCCAAAACTTTGTTTTCAAACCCGCTTCCTTCTACACTATTTCTAAAGCCCACGTTCAATGATATCAGCTAAATGATATATTTTTAACAGCACAGTTTTTGAAGGTTTTTGTCTTTTTGAGTCTATACAAGCCAACGGTGCAGCTCGTCCCCATCAGAACGAGGCCCCCCGCAAACCTGGCGTGTCAGCCCCGGGCTTGGAATGAACGGAACTCCACGGGTCTCTCAATTGATGCTTTTACTCTCATTATTGTGCGCAGGATTTTATCGAGTCTAGTCACCATCGACACCTTCTCCAAGATCGCTGGAGATTCCTTGATCTCAGAGTCCGGGCAGGCATCTCAATCCAGCTCAAGACCAACCAGAACCGATGGACCCAGATGTCAGCCGCACCATACGGTGAACCAGCAAAGGAAACAAGAATTGATATTAAATTTCATCTATTAGTTAGATGTCTGTCAAGAAATTATTGATGTTGGTATGGAGTGGAGGTCTTTGGAGATTTGGTGGAGGTGTATAAAGGACAGTCTATTATGATGTGGGATATTGTCATAGTAGTTTTACTAAATGGACATATTGGTTTAGGGGTTCTTTCAAGGAGGTTCCCCAAACTGTGGGTGAGTCGGGTGTGGCATGCAAAATCATCTTATTTGCCCTGGTATGGCGTGGAGTAAGACTATACCCTATCATTGAATTCCGAGTCAGCTGTTTAGATTTGAAGAGAACTACACCCTAAAATCCATCAATAACATCGCGTTGTCATTTCATCTTTGTGGATTAGAGTTGATGATGGGTTTTGGTCTGCGAATCGGCGAACTCACGTTGACACTCAGAGGTTATCACCTTGGTAGATTGTAGTTTATCTGACGCGTCAACAGTATCGTACATGGGAAGCATTATTTTGTTCTTTTATTTATTTTCAAAATCGTAAATCAGCAAATTTGTTTAATTAACCTTTACTCACAATTTTAAAAATATCACATTCTGGGTTTTTCTTGTGTTACGACTTCATGGATGCGACAAACATCGAGTCCTTCTAATTTGTTATGCTCTTTTTCTTTGTCGTCGTTTTGTTTTTTTATTTGGGCGAAAAACCGGTCGCGCCGACGCGTTCTGTGGTCGGACACCTTTCTTTTCCGCGGGTTTATTTATGGGTCGGGTATTGTTCATGACCCCTGCGTGTTGAAGTGATATATAACCGAGAAAAATAATCCTTCCCTGTGTTTTCAGGCGATCTTTGATCTTTTTTTAACCTTATTAAGCAAGACGTCAAGCTCACGTACATATAATTTTAAGGTTTTTCTCCTTGCTCTTGTTCAAAATTGGTTTCTGTTCGGAAGAAAAATTACAACATCAATTAACAGCGAGCGGTTGTAAACACACGTCTTTGACATCTGTAACGTGAAATTTTAATGGTAGCATTTGCTAGTTCTTACGTAAGCCCCTTAAGATCAGCCGATGACTGATGGCATCTCTTTGCGAAGACGTGCCCCGAGCATATAGACGAGAAATTAGTTTGATGGTTTGCCGAAGATTGCACAATCTGTAGTCTTTTTTTTTCAATTATTGACGTTACATTCTCCTTTCGAAAAGAACACCTAGCCTTTTTAAGTTGCGTCAATCCTAAAATTTCAGCAATAAGCCAATTATCAAAGCCTACTATTGATCCTGCGAAGTCCGAAGTACGAAACCAGGCCAAATAAGATGATTTTTCATGCCATTTCAAATCTTCTGGATTACATTGCAAATTTTTTTTTAAATTTTCTTCAAGTTTGTAACATCCGTATCTCATCTTGAAGAAAAGGGCCAGGGTGAAATTGTTAAAAATCAGGTCAAATTTTATCGCTAACGTAGATTGCCATTTTACTGACAAAATTCAAGTATTAAGATCGGGTTTTTTTGCCTCATTGGTCTTTTATGTTGCATACTGCATACTTCTGCCTACTTGCCTTGACACCAGCCCTAACTTAACCTAAAATATAAATTTTACACCGGCCATAATCTAGCACCACCGTACTTCGAAACCGCCTACAAGACCTCGTTTTTTAATCCATTACAGTCCGTAGTATGAAAGGCCAATTAACTTTTTTTCACTTAATTAATCTGTTATGAAAGGGTGGTTGAGATAAAAAGTCAGTGTCACGAGCGGGATTCGAACCCACGACCTTCGGATAAATACGCCGCTCCTCTACCACTTGAGCTATCCAGACTTCGATCACTCAGATCGTGGGTTCGAATACCGTTCGTGACTAACTTTTTCTTTTTAACCAAAACCTTACATAAAATGATTAATTAATTGAAAGAAGTGATTTGGTCAATAGACCACTAAATATCATGGTTATATAGCTTATCGTGACGTAGACCCATTCGGAAAAAATGGCCAAAAAGGAGGGAAAATTCAAAAGGTGGGCTTGAGGTGGGAAGTTAGTGTCCGAGTGGATCGAAGTCACGATAGCTCATGTGGTAGAGCAGCGTTGTAGCCGAAGGTCGTGGGTCCGAATCCCGCTCGTTACACTAAAATTTTTACCTCAACTAAAAAACCTAATTAATTGAAAAATATATTAGCTTTTTCCGTGGTCATGTTATTTGCTGCCTAGAATCAAATAAGTTACACATTTTAAAAATGGCAAAAAAGAGGGAAAATTCAAAAGGTGGGGTTGAGATGGGAAGTTAGTGTCCGAGTGGATCGAAGTCACGATAGCTCAAGTGGTAGAGCAGCGTTGTATTTAGCCGACGGTCGTGGGTTCGAATCCCGCTCGTTACACTAAAAATTTTATCTCGTTTTTAAAGTTTTCTCAATTATCAAAACCGTTATTTACTTCATCCTGAGAGCCACTCTTTTTATTCCTCAGGGCGTTTATATTCTACAAATATTATAATTAATTCTACTTTCAATCTAAGGTCTTGATTCGACCTTCGGCGTGGGTTCGAATCCCGTTCGTTACGCTTCATTTTTCATCTCAACCAAGTCTTTAGATTAAAAGTACAATAAATTAAAATAATTAACACAGTCAATTATGACTCAAAATAATAAATGGAGTCTATAAATAAAAGTAATAGTGTAATAAAAAAAATGAAATGCCTTATAAAGCAACCGAATATTATCTTCTACCTTTCCTTAAAAAAACTGATATAAAAGTTATTAGTCAAATTGCTAATGAAAATGATCGGGAAAAAATGACCTGAACAGGCTGTAGCCGCATACCGACTACCTCATTATAAAATATGGTAATTAATCAATAATTATAAATAAACCTTCAATCCATGTTATCCGAACCCTAAATAATACGAATCAGCAAAAAAATAAAAATGCAATAATCGGAGCTTCCTTCTTCCAGTTAACAAGGAAAAAAGTTTATTTCAATACTTCAAGAAGGGCAACAAGAAAAGAATCCAATGTCGTTTTCCAGTTTGAACGATAAAAAGAGTTTCACCTTGACATCCCTTGTAAGCGGATTTGCTGGAGATGCTGGAAAAACTGCCGACTCGCGACAATAAGCGTGCTTTTGTTTATTTATAAGCATTACAATCAGACTATAAAGAAAAGTCCGAAATTATTAAATGTTGAAAAATATCGATTAAATTAAGATAACTTTTTGCATGAATTGAATCATTAAAATTTACACTAATTAAAATATCAATAAAATATCTCTTTATATATATATATATATATATATATATATATCAATCATCATCGTTCAAC
>CM077113.1:6960668-6982163 GCA_039619505.1 Cimex hemipterus
ACTCAGCATAAGATAGATATAATATATATATATATATATCAATCATCATCGTTCAACACTATTATCAAAAAAATAAATAAACAATACAAATTTTTAATACTTACCTTTGATAGTGTTAAATACTGGAGTGCTGAACATGTTTTATTTATTTATTTATTTATTGTTTTTAAGCAATCCTGGCACTGCCGACCTTTTTCAATTTGAACTCATGTATACAATCAGGCTACCATGACGAAACGAGGAAGACGAACATTCCGTAAAATCGTTGACGCGTTGGACTGCCGACGTCTGGAACGCGTGCGGAACTATTATTAATATCATTTAAGAGTCCTGATTAAACCCTTCCACTGAATGTGGTTTATCACTACCACGGATCCTAGATTTAGAAAAAAAAAAAAAAAAAAAAAACGAGAATGAAAAAAAGAAGAATCTCTTGGATCTCTTTTAATGTAGCAGCCAATTAATTATCCCTGTTTTAGAACATTATTTTCCCAACTTAATTGGGAAAAAATGGTTTTTAAATTTGCGTGAAATTTATACGACTGATGATGTATGACACGGTATACGTATATGTATTACTTAACATAATTACTAACAACAAAATATACACATACGCTAAAACATTTTGGTCGTCAACAACTTTTTCTCCAATGAGACAAACCAGAAGTAAATATATTTTCAAAAAATATTTTCTTTTAATAATAAAAATTGCCTCAAGATCAATTACATTGGTTGCATATTTTCAGTGATATTTTAATTCAAAGACTGACATGAGATTTCATACTTTACGAGTTGTTTTATGGTCAGTAGGCATTGTTAAATTAAGTAAATTTTGACTCATCAGTCCAGAGAATATAGGATGGTAAATTGGGAATTTACCCCATTAATGTTATCAAAAAATCCTATGTTTATTAGTTTTTCAATTATTTCTTCATTCTTTGAGCTTTTTTTTAAATAAGTTCTTTCAGATGATAACAGAGGTAGTGCTGAGTCAAAAGATGGAGGTGAAATCCAGTGTAAAGCAAGGCTGCCGACTGAGTCCGCTTCTGTTCTCCGTATACAGTAATGACATAGAGAGAGTTGCAATGTCGAGTTCAGTTGGAGACAAACAAATTGCTAATATTATCTAGTGTTTTTGTGCTGTTCTCTTTTTTCTATCTCATTGTTTGATGAAGACTTTTTATTACTATGTATTTGAAATAATTTTCTTTCAGCTGATGACATAGATAGTACTGACTCAAAGATGGAGGTGAAATCCAGAGTAAAGCAAGGCTGCCGACTGAGTCCACTTCTGTTCTCCTTATACAAGAATGACATAGAGAAGAGTTGCAATATCGAGCCCGGTTGGAGTTAATAAACATTTATTGCTAATATGATCTAGTGTTTTTCTGTTCTCTTTTTTTATCTCATCATTTGATGAAGACTTTTATTACTATGTATTCACAATCATTTTCTTTAGTTGATAGCAGAATACTTACTCAACAGATGAAGGTGAAATCCAGAGTAAAGCAAGGCTGCCCATTGAGTCCGTTTCTGTTCTCCTTACACAGCAAAGACTTACAAAAAGAGTTGCAATGTCGAGTTGCCAGGGCATTTGAAAATAAATATCGACCTACTCGAGCAATAATTTTTGTTGCTTATGTTGTTTGACTGTAGCTGCTACAATTTCATTCTCTAGGTTTTTTCGTACGTTAGGTTAAACCTCCATGGAGCTGTGTTGCTTCGTGTTTGAAGATAATAAGGGTGGATGTTTCCTCCTCCTCATTACATAATCTGCAAATGGGATCAGCTTTATATGCCATATTTAGCAGGGATGGCCAGTAAGTATTCTATATTTTTGTTATCTCAAGTTAAGGTTCAGGGCCTATGAATCTTGCAGATCATCCCTCTTCTGGCCAGTCTGCCTTTCTCGTTGCCGAAAATTCCCCTGTGCCTTGGCAACCAAGATATCACCAGGTTGTGTTTCCCCAGGTCAGCTGAAGCTGATTAATTTTGATGTGATTTTTTTATATGCTAATTCTTTAATGGTTGCTCGGCTATCAGATTATATGAGAATTTTCTTCCGTCTTTTAAGATTTTCCAGAGCACAAGAGGTTAATAAGTTTAGAATAATTAAATATTTTCAAAAATTGATTTGTTGATATGACACTGTTGAAAAATTTTGGTCTAACCTCACACAACAGGAAAATCTATCTGGTTTTGCACAAATATTTAATTACTATTAACTCAGTGGGAAAACATAATCAAATGAAAGTTGGCTGTGTATCTAAATTAAAACAAGGATATAAAAAACATAAAAACATTTGTTTATTTCAAAATAATATAATATTTATTTTTGAGAGTCAGAATCTCTGTCATTTCTCCGATTGTAACTTCTCTCAAAACCTGGAATAAAAGAACACAAATGAAGAATTTATTAGTTATTTGATTAGTAGCGACTGGGAAAATTTAGTAAGTTACGTGGTGTAATCAGACAATTACAGAAAATTTTTAAATTTAATTCAACTTTATTTAAGCACTTATATTTCTATTTTGTTTTTTAACACATATCAAGTAACTTCAACTCAAATTAACTTCAGATCAAGTAGTTTGAATATTTTTATCATTATTAAAATACAAATATACCACCCATCAAAGCCGACCACCTGGTTTTTTTTTTTAATCTGAACTAAAAACCTAATTAATTGTAATGTATTAATTGGTCAAGCGGACCACGAAATTAGTGAATTTAATGAATTTTGAATGGACTATACTTCACAAAAGCTCTCCGTGGCCCTTTCATTTCTTAACCAAACCGATTACACGACATTTGAAAAATGGCAAAAAGGAGGGAAAATTCAAAAGGTTGAGATGGAAAGTTAGTGTCACCATAGCTCAAGTGGTAGAGCGGCGTATCTAGCCGAAGATCGTGGGCTCGAATCTCACTCGTGCCATTGACTTTTTTATCTAAATTAAAATCATTAATTAATTAAAATTTGGATTGTACTTACTCATTATTTTGCTTTGGCTCTATTTGCTTAATTAACAGCCTGAATCAATCCCAAGACCGAAGAATGCCAAGCAGTATAAACCGAACGAGGAAGCGATGAACATCCAACAGAAGGCAATCCAGAATCATAATCATATTTTAGTTTAATAAATTATGACAACATTGTTACCGAGTGGGTTTTTCTTTCTTCCTTGTATCCCATGGGAAGAGCAGCCTTTATATATATTTATTGGTCATTTCCTAGAATTAAAAATATATATAAATTTGGGTTTTAAGAAAAAAAGTGTTACATATAAAGTGAGGACAAAATAGAAACACTACTGAAATAGTATATTGATTTAGAATAAAATAATCTGAATTAATAACCAGCTAGTCCTTAATTCAGTATAAATTATTTGAAATTAATTGAAATCAGCTGTTTCAAAAGTAATAAAAAATTGATAAATCAGAAAGAATGTAAAAAAAAAGAAAATCAAAGCACATTAATCATAAATGATCAACATGTCACCATTTATGGAAATAATCAGCATGATAAAAATAATAATATAAATTGAGTAAACAGAAATATTTTGATCCTATGGTTCCCACAAAAACAAATATCTGAAAATAAAGGATGTGTTTTTTTCATTCTACAAAATTTTCTGTACTGTTCAAGACAAAATAAAGTTGACGATTGAATCTGGGACATCGCTGAATGCCAGGAGATTCACTGAAGAAAACAACATATTTCTCTATCGGTGAAACCAAAACGTGAATAGAATATTTGAAATGAAAATATTAAGACACCCCTCCAATAAAAAGTACTTCGTACAATTAAGACAGAAAATTTATTTGAAAAAAACAACTTTCAACGTGATCAATAGTTCTATCTATTAGAAAAGGAAAAATCGCTTAAAATTTTCTCTTTCTATGTGATTCAATATCGCTTTAAGATTCTCAAATTGAGGGGGGGGGGATGAGAAATTTATTGGATAACATGCAAATTGACAAATGTTTTACGTTTAGATATCGACCGGCAAACAATGCTCAGCGATTGTAACAATGATCAAAAGTTTGGCCTCCCCATTAGCAATAAATAAAAAAGACATCGTGAAAGTTACTGATACCCCCAAGTTTATTTAAGATGTATTTTAGAGCTATGAATACATTAAAGACTTACCGTGACACCAGTTTGACCAGCGCCCAATGAAACCGACAACCACTTTCTTCAATCCAATAAGACATCAATGTACGCAATCTTTTCCACCTTCAGAATGTGAACAACAATAGCCACAAATTGAAAGCATTTTTCCTTGACATAATGGACAAAATTATGACATTTTTAAAATTATTATTTGAAGAACGACATTAGACAATTAGGATAAAAACATAATATACATCTGACCCCTGTTCACTCAAACTCTGCTCATTTTGAAAGGTTATTTGACCACTTAATTCCACCAGCTTCCCAAGAAGATATTTCTGGGAAGAACTTATCAGACACGAAAATCAGTTCTGGTCTTTTAAAATTGCTAGAAAAACAGACATCATTGTATTAAGCATTTGGTAAAAGAAAGATTGCAATGATCGATCTCCGTTATTCAAAGAATCCTAACAATTGAAAATACTTACAGACCAAAAGCAAGTTGCCATCATAAACGTAATTTTCACCATTAATTGAAGCTGTTTTAATAGAGAGGAATATAATTGCACTTCAACATTAAAATACAGACAAAGTTTATTAATTATTGAATCATCCCACAAACAAACAAAAAATTATAAACTTATGTCAATAAAGCAGGAAACAAAATACCATTTCTATTATTCCAAATAGTCGTATAAACTTCCAATTGGCATTTTTTTTTTTTTTTTTTTTGGAAAAGAACAAACAAAATTAATTGTAAAGTGGAAAAAATTGGCCATGATTTATAAGCTTAACCATACTGTTATCAGGTACAAATATGTACCTTCCAAACTGTAAAAAAAAAAAAAAAAAAAAAAAAAAATCGAACTTGAAAAATAAATCTTCCTGGTTCGCCATAGTTGATGACATCTAGTTGATTTCTTCTTAGTTTCTTGCTGGAATGAGTTCTTCTAGACCTCTATGAATTTTCGAATGATTACGAACTGCAAAATCGAAATTTGCAGCCCTGACGGACTCCTCGGCATATTCAATAAGCTAGACATTGTGTAATAGACGTAGTTGATACACTTCACATCCACGAAAGTCAATTTACAAAAAAAAAAAAAAAAAAAAAAAAAAATTTTAATCCAAATCAATACTTCACTTCGTCGTCAAATATATTTTCCTCTAGACACTGGAATTCAAACTTTTCAAATTGAAAATTAAAATTTATGCATGCTTTATTTGTATTAAAAAAAAAAAAAAAATCAAATAAAATAAAAACCTATACCGGAGAAATCAGGGAAATAATCAAACCAAGCAGATTAACTACATCAAAGCTGATTTTCCTTTAACACCATCAGCATCTACAGCTTTGAATGAAGGCTGAATTTTTTTATATTAAAAAAGAAAAATTGCTTAACAGAAGGACTTTGCACAAGTTGTACAAATATATTACTAAATAATTAATCCGTGTTTAAATTTTAATTATAAATAAAAATCTTTTTTTATCATCTTTTTATATTTCTTGCGAATGAAATACACTTCGTGTCAAGTGTTGAATCTATCGAAAACAAGTTGGACGACTGACAAAAAAATAATAACTGCCTAAATTTGTTTTGGACACTGCGAAGAAATCTCTTTCAAAATAACACAGATTGTTGCCAATTACTCAAGAACCCCAAGGAAATATATAATTAACAAAATAAAATATAAACGATCAGAGAAATATTTTTGTTCTTTACAATTAAGCATTTATTCGATGTAAGAACACAAATGTGTTTTATTAAACATTTTCATCGATTAATTAAGGTTTTTAGTTGAGATAAAAAAGTCAATGGCACGAGCGATTTTAGAACCCACGACCTTCGGCTAGATACGCCGCTGATTACACGACATTTGAAAAATGACGAAAAGGTGTGAAAATTCAAAAGGTGGGGTTGAGATGGGAAGTTAGTGTCCGAAGTCACGACAGCTCAAGTGGTAGAACAGCGGCGATTCTAGCCGAAGGTCGTGTGTTCGAATCCCGCCCGTGCCATGGACTTTTTTATTTCAACTAAAACCCTTAATTAATTGTAATACATCAATTGGTCAAACAAACCACGAAATTAGTGAATTTTCATAATGCTTATTTAATTGAGTATTATAACTGTTCGACCTTTCGGTGTCTTTAAACCAATTTTTAAATTTTTAGGATGAAAAAGATCAAACTTCACCGCAGAACATGCCTTATTTATATTAAAAGGAAACTAGAAAACCTATTTTCAAAGTGTTGAAAAACATGTTTTTTTTTTTTTTTTTTTTTGTCATCCTTACCATCACAATCCTTAATAAAAGTTCTGTTGTTTTTCCAAAGTAAATTTGTACCACAGAAATACACCCTAAACTTGGTAAACCACTGTTAAAATGCGTCATTAAATGAAAGAAAATACCATACCTGAACCACTGGACAAAACAAAGTACGCTCTGAAAATCTAACAACTCTCAACACTGAAAACATTACCTGCATTAAAAAAAATAATAATTAAAAAAAAAACAATAAACTTGTTCCGCAAGTTGTTCATAGACTGGCCAAAATTAAAGAGCAAAACGGGACACTCAACTCTATGACCAGAGTATTTTTTTTTCAAATTTTCCAAGCATATTTGAAACTTTTCCTCTTTGACAAAGCTGAATTTTTAACAGCATAATTTTACCAGAAGTGCTCTAAAAAATAAGGGCGTTCGAATTAAAAATCTATTTTGTGTTCAAAGTCGGTGGAATATTTTTTTCCATCGTTTTGTACAACCTTGGTCCTTCGTTTCAAAAAATGGTCTTACAAAAATTCTTACGCCATTGTTCCTAAATTTTTTCGAGCCAACCTGAAGATTCTTTAAAATTCATTTTGCCACGTTTTGTCATTTCTAAACAATTTTCTCTGATAAATACCAGGCAGTGGTATTTTACAAGCCCGAGCGAAACAAAAACTTTCAAAAATGCCCTGGTCTGACATTTTAGGAATTTGTTCATTTCTGAGCTTGTGAAACTTATGTTAAAGTTATATTTTGTTTTTTAGAGTTTCACTTGCCTGAATTTTTTCAATGGACTTGGCAGTCAAGTCTCGCACACTTAGTTTTTTACTTTCTTTACATTTACATTTCCTTTATAGATCAAGCGTACTGAAGAAGTACTTAAATCTAGGAATGTTAGAAACCGAACAAAACAAAGGAAACGGCGTTTTTTTTCTGAAAAATGTTCATTTTCTAGAGGATTCCATGAGATTTTGGGAGAATTTTAGTCAAAATAGCTCTCCACGTATGCTTTATAAATTTTAATGTGAAGAAACTAATGGGATGAAACCGGGGAATCAGAATTTGTCCAGTCAAGCGAAGTTTCCCTGTGAAGTGATGAATGTGGTTTTTATCAAAAGAAGTTAAAAACAACGGAATATTTTGTAAAGACAAGACAACCACACTTAAAAGAAAAACAGCTGAACTAGCTCTCAGACTCAACCAAAATGAAATTGGCATCGATTTTCAATAATTCAGGTAATAAAATAAATTCCATATTCCAAGTAGTCTGCTGTATGCTGCACGAAGAACTTGACATATCTGAAATATCAGATAAAACAAAGAAACAGCCTCCTTTCGCTAGAAAGCATTTCCTTGATACAAATTACATACATATAAAAAAGTGAAATATTACTCAGGTAATAACTTTCACACAAAGTTGATCCTTTTAAATTTAAGTGCTTTCGAGGAAAGGTGAGAGGATTTCACAAGGTCCAATGTGAGTTATAGTCGCACTCATCAAAAGATTAATACTAAATAAAACCAATTGACAAAGTTTCACTTATACTTTATTATAATTGATACTACTTTTACAGTTTACATATTAAGGGCAATTCACAAAAATCAGTAAGAGCGAAAGAGACGATGGGAGTAGCCAGAATACAAACATGACAAAAACGTCTTCCTCTTCCACACTTGAATCGTAAATATACTAATTTTGACATAAAAAGTTGAAAACTATTCTCCAAAAAAAAAATCAGCCAAATTGAATCCAACATCGTCAACACAATGAAGTATGCATAGAAAAAGAAAATATCCACAATTTATTAAGAATGCCTAAGATCGCATAACATATATCCCAAATATGGTTACATAAACATTAAATTTAAGAGATGGTTTAAAATTGGAAACCCAGTCAACAGAAATATATAAAAAAAAAAAATACTAAAAGAAGTTTTTTAAAATACGCAAAAAAATTTTCTCCTTAATCTAAATGAAAACCAACCAAGATAATAAGAAAAGTCCTTGAATGATTTATTTCCTTACAATAAAAACTAATCCACTAGTACAATAAGAATGAAAAGTTAATGAAGATTATTGAAAATTACATTATTATTCCGTTAATAACGACTGTTGGGTACTAATATTACTCACAGTCGGCTGCTTCAGAAAAAGCGAACTTCAATAATTCTTCCATCAACTCTCATTCCATCAAGCATATCTGTTCGAAATCATTAAGGAAAATAATATAAGTAATTGTTGATATTTTACATTTAAAAACGGTGTAAATCGGTTTTAAAGGATACTGATCCCCCTCTGGGCAACCCATTGGTTGGTAAACTGGACAATCCCCGTTTCCTTCCCCCTCATTTCAGCGAATTTCACGTCCCCTACGTCTCTGCATTTCTCCATCAGGATTTTCCCTGTAGTACCGGGAGGGAGCTGTTAACAGAACAGTTAAATCAATAAAGAAATTATTTATAAATGTTTATTGGCATAAAAGACCGAAAGGTAGAAATGCACTGGCACCATTTGTCATCGAAAGGTTATCATCGTTTTCGTATTTCCTGTTGTGAGTAGGGTGAATATTATTTTAAACCCAGGGACCACGGCAGCCAATCGGTCTACGATACTCAGCTATAGAACCCCAGGAGAGATTAAAAAGAAAAAATAAATAAAGGGTAACAGTGCTGAACAGGCTGTCAATCAACATGTGGAATTTACAAACAAAAAAATTCACTTAATATATCGTGTAATAGTAATTAAACTTGCTAACAATTTAAATAATAAATAGAAAAGTTACAAAATCGAGGGAAAATTCAAAAGGAGAGGTTGAGATGGGTAGTTAGTGTCCGAGTCAATGTCACGATAGCTCAAGTGGTAGAGCAGCCGAAGGTCGTGGGCTCGAATCCCGCTCATGCCATCGACTTTTTTATCTCAACTAAAAACCTTAATTAATTGTAATATATTAATTGGTCAAGTGGACCGCAAAATTAGTGAATTTAATGAATTAAAATGAGTGTATTTCACTAAAGCTCTCAATAGCTGTTTCATTTGTAGCTGAGAATCCAATCCTATTACACGACATTTGAAAAATGATAAAAAGCAGGGAAAATTCGAAAGGTTGAGATGGGAAGTTAGTGTCACAATAGCTCGAGTGGTAGAGCAGAGGCGTATCAAGCCGAAGATCCTGCGTTCAAATCCCGCTCGTGCCATTGACTTTTTTTAACTCAACTAAAAACCTTAATTAATTGTTATAAATGGTAAACCACAATAATGTATTTTTGATGCAAGTCCTATAAAAATAAAATGGATATTATGTCGTTACCTAGGTAAAAGAAAACATCGACAGGTGCATAATTAAAAATATCAATGTTAAAAAACAAACTTAATAGCCTCACAAGACCTTAAAATAAAAATATTTTAAGATCTCTTTCAATTTTACTTATTTAAAAACAAAAACAAAAAAAAAAAATAGCTGAATAATGATTGAAAACCAATCAAAATTAGCTGATCAAAGAGTAACAATTTGTATTTTTGCTTTCTTGCAAATGTCGGCTTTAGTCTGTTTTTATTCTTACGTTGGAAATAATAATGGTGTCGGATTGCCACCCACCGCCGATTGAGCCTGTGTTTCCTCCCAGGTTCCTGTTGTCCCTTTGTGCAGCAAGACCTCCGGACGACCCTCCTTGGTTGAACCCGGAACCTCCGGTAAGAGCGGCTCCGAGCGAATCAAAATCTCTGCCACCGCCTGAGTTTCCACCGAATGGATTGATATTTCCAGCACCTGGAAGGAAAAAAAAAATAAAATCATAAAATAAAATAAAGACATCTATTCGAAGACCACTCAATTCGAACAATTTTAAATTCCCGCTAAAAATACAAAAGAAAAAAATACCTGATGCAGCAGTACCTAAGAGTTGTGCAGCGAGAGGATTGGCGCCACCTGTAAGAGCAGCTGCCGTGTTAAGACCAAGGGAATTTGCTGCAAGAGAAGTGATGTCCCCACTTCCACCGCCCTGAGCTCCAATAAGGTTTCCGACTAAATAAAAATTAAGAACATAAATTGTATGAATTATATTTTATCGTATCGACTATTTTATCGTAAAACTACAAACTAACAAGGTTTTATATAAATTTTTACATTTTTTTAATGGCATTATGATTCTGCAAAGAGGAAGAAGAGACACCAACACATGTACTAACAAACCGCCGAGCTACACTAGCCCACAGGAGGAAATTTTTTGGAATGTGTATTGTGACCGTAGAAAAGCTTCAACCACTGAAACCGAGCCTGTTCAGTTGAGTTTCATCAAGTTTCTTGATTAAATAGGACTCACCGATGTGCTTTAGGCAGAGCACAGGGGATACAATAGCATACTATACCCTGAAATTACGTCTATTTCTACAACAGGAATTTAACTGTGTATGCACATTTTTGGGAGGAAGTGTAGCCTGGAAAAAAAGTCCAGTGGACCACAGAGTAATCACCAGGCTACTGTTGAATAATGAAAAAATGCCGCATAGGAGGTGAAATAAAGCCATCGAGGAAAGGATCAAGATAGAAGACCATGCAGAAAGGCGCTCTACTGCTTCCACAGATATGCTTCTCGACTGAGCCTACCGTCCTCACACAGATGCGGTATACTAGTTAGTAGAGGGTGATGGTAATATAAGTGCAAGTAATATTGTTGTAAAACTGATGAATAAGTAATGTGCTATTTTTCAAAATTTACGTAAATTCATTTAAATATTAGGTCTATTATATTTTATGGGTTTGAATCAAATGACCCTAAATTTGAACCGAACCTTACTTAAATCCATATACAATTTCTAGTGTTCTTTTCAACAGTAATTTTTTAAAAATTATTTTAACCCTTGTGCACAGACACATTAAATTTTGCTAATACAGCAGAACAGTAACTTTTTTTTTAAAATTATAGCCTTAAATTAAATAGGCATATTTCAATATATTTTTTGCAATATTTACCTAATGCTGCAGCTGCTAAAGCGGGGTTGTTAACAGCAGATAAAGCTGGGACTGGAGGTGGCATTGAAGAAGGTTGAGAGTTTGGTAAATTCCCTATAAATAAATAAAGTCAATTAAGTACATATATTATACACAAGCCAATTAACAGTTATTTGAAAAAAAAAAAAAAAAAAAACGTCAAATAAGACAAATATCAATACATTATAAAATGCTGACAGTATCAAATCCAAAACTAATAATGGTTATTAAATTTCAACTTAAGTGTCACTAAAATTCACTAATTTGGTGGTCTGATTGACCGATTAATATATTACAATTAATTAAGGTTTTTAATTGAGATAAAAAAAGTCAATTGCACGAGCGGGATTCGAACCCACAATCTTCAGCTTGATACGTTGCTGCTCTGAACACTTGGTCTATCGTGACCTCGATCCACTCGGAAAGGAGGGAAAATTTAAAAGGTCCGGTCGAGATAAGAAGTTGGTGTCCGGGGTCATGATTGCTCAAGTGGTAGAGCAGCGGCGTATCAAGCCGAAGATCGTGGGTTCGAATCCCGCTCTGCCATTGACATTTTTATCCACAATATTTCATAATTCACTAATTTCGTGGTGCGCTTGACCAATTGCAATTAATTAAGGTTTTTAGTTGAGATAAAAAAGTCAACGGCACGAGCGGGATTCGAACCCACGATCTTCAGAGCTTGATACGCCGCCGCTGCTCTACCACTTGAACTATCATGACCTCAATCCACTCGAACACTAACTTCCTATCTCAACCCCACTTTTTGAATTTTCCCTCCTTTTTGCCGAGAAACCAATCCGTTTACACGCATTTGGAAAAAAGGGGGAAAAAAAGAGGGAAAATCCAAAAGGTGGGGTTGAGATGGGAAGTTGGTGTCTGAGTGGATCGAGGTCACAATTGCTCAAGCGGTAGAGCAGCGGCGTATCAAGCCAAAGATCGTGGGTTTGAAACCAGCTCGTGCCATAGACTTTTTCATCTCAACTAAAAGCCTTAATTAACGTTTTCAATATATTAAATATTTTTTAGAATAAAAATGCCAACTTACTTGCAACATCTTGTAAGGGGACGCCATTAGCACCAAGGCCCATTCCAATGCCCTTCAACCCTTCTGGCAGTTTAGGCGGCAAACCATCATTTTTATCAACTCGGTCCATTCTGACCGACAGTCGTCTCTCATAAAGCATTTGATTGTTAAGCATTGAAATTGCCTGTACCGCTTCAACCGGGTGTTCGTATTCGACCACGCCAAATCCGCGACTCTTTCCTTCTTTGTCCAAACTTATTTCCGCGCTGATCACTCTGCCGGCGAGTCGGAATACTTCTTTAAGTTTTTTGTCATCGACTTTGTAATCCAACTGAAAAATAATTTATCTGTATAATCTATGGACTGTTGTGATTCGTGATATATAAGCGCTGATTATGTAAACAGCTTACATTGGCTACGAAACATCGAGGTACAAGGGGCCCATTAATATTAAGGGATTCCAAGAACTGTGAGCTTAATCCATATGTATTGCCCCATTTGCTGTTGGAGCCAGGGGGGCCGTTCACCAAAGATGGGATGTCATTCCAGTTTCCTCCACCTCCTCTTTCCATATCACGACGTCCACCTCTATCACCACCTCGTGGGATGATCCGTCCGTATTTATCTCTATCACTGTCATCCTTAACAAAATATTCAAAAATGTATTATATAATCGCATAAAAAACATTTTTAGAAAAACATGGCTATATTAAAGACAGTATTTTTATAGATTTTTTTTTTTAGTACCTCTTTTACAACAAGTTTTCTTCCTTTTAAGTCGTATCTATGCATTTTTTCAACAGCTTCTTTTGCCATTTCACTTGAAGCAAATTCAATTATTCCAACACCCCTTGCTTTGTCATTTTCATCGACAAAGAGTTCTACAAATGAAACTTCTCCAACTAAAAATCATGAAATATTCGTCATACAAGAGAGAAATGAAAACAGTTACAGTTACAACCAGTGAAATATTCAATTTTTAACTTTAAAATACCTTGTTCCCTAAACAGATCTTTTAGTTCTTGCCAGCGGTATTCATACGGTATGTTTGAAACCAAAACTCGATTTCCTCGTTTTTTCCCACGAGGACTGCGGTCTCGATCTCCACCACCAGAAAACCGGCTCTGCCTTTCCCTTCGTCCTCTCCTGTCTCGATCTCTTTCTTCATCACCTCTGTCCATACCTCCTCCACTACAATAAACAATCGTGAATGAGTAAACCAATAATCAAATATAATTAAAAAATCATTCGTTAAGGGAAACAGATTCTTAATTAATTAAGGTTTTCAGTTTAGATAAAAGTCAATAGTACGATCGGGATTCGAACACACGACCTTCGGCTTGATACGCCGCTGCTCTACCACTTGAACTGTCATGACACTAACTTCCCATCTCAACCCCACCTTTTTAATTTTCCCTCCTTTTTGCCATTTTTTTTTTCTCAGCTGAAAACCTTAATTAATTGTAAAATATTAATTGATGAATTGAACCACGAAACTAGTGAATTTAAAATTCTTATCGTTTAAGATTCACAACTTTCGTATTGTGATGAAAATTAGTCAGCCGTGTTATCATCACTGATTAAGCTGTTCCTATTTCAAAATAACATCCTCATATATTGCAGACAAAAACTGCCTAAGGCTGTTGATAAATTTAGAACCTATTGTGGACAAGGCACAATATTTAAATTCAAGAGTTCAAATATATATAAATATAGATGACAACTCCACACTTTCCTTTACTTTTGATAATTTTCCGAATAAATCTGACTCCAGGGCTTTCATTTAAACCTTCAAATACATAAATGCATAGAGCGGTTTGGCTGTAAATTTGATTATTGAAATTAAATGAATTAATTATACAGTCAGGGTGGGGGCCAAATAAAACGAAGATACTTTGAGGATTTATAGAAAATTTCATGCTGAACAAAAAATTCTTTCTTTCAAGTTGTTTACTATTAAGTCAAAACTTTGAAAATTCGTCAAAAATCGTGGCACCATGCTTAAGAGGCGGTGTTGGTCTTATTTTACATAGAATATATTTTCCCACATTTATTTTGAAGAGTTAACACTGATAAAAATGATAACTTTTTTGGCTCGAAAAAAGTTATATATAAAAAAATGCACATCTCAGCAATGGATTAAGATAAAAGCATGCGGTCGGTTTCTAATCAAAATTTTTAATGCTCAAACAGATTTTATTCAATGTGTACTTTGAGGGACGGAGCCATTTGGGAGTAATTCGTGAAAAAGATTTTTAAAAAAACTGTTTTAAAAGTTTGTGAGTTTTTCTCATAGAATCTCTTCAGTTGAGGACCTATGTTCATAAATTTTCTTCTTCAGCATGAAATTTCTTAGAGATCCTCAAAATATCTTCGCTTTGTCTGGGCCCACCCCATATATAAAGTTTTGTTTTAATTTTTTTGGGAGTACATCTTGAAAAATCTTATAAATTTTTGCGTTTATTTCATAGAAGACTTCATTCGAGGACCTATGTTTAGGAACTTTTTTGTTCAATATGAAATTTCCTATAAATTCGCAAAATATCTTCATTTTGTTTCAGCCCATCCTGTATATAAAGATTTCTGTTTTCATTTTTTGTGACTAATTCTTGAATAAAGCTAAAAATAACATTTTTTGAGGGTTTTTTTAATTATAGAAGGCTTCATTTGAGGACTTATGTTTACAAACTTTTTTGTTCAGCATGAAATTTCCTATAAATCCTGAAAATATCTTTGTTTCATTTGAGCCCACCCTGTATATAAAGATTTGTTTTCATTTTTTGGGAGTAATTCTTGAAAAAAGTTAAAATAACACAGTTTTTTGCATATTTCTAAGGTAGGCCAGGATGAACAGAAATGACCAAATTCCATTAATACTTGACATAGTTTAATGCTATTTTCCTTTTTGGAAGGATACAATGGTCACCAGGTACTGGAGGAGTTCCCTCCTCAGCACTGCAACTGTTCAGCTTATTGTACTATACCCTGGCTCCATTTTTGGGACACAACACAAAGTGAACTTGAGCCCCCGTTTTACCAGTGTTCTTCCATCGAAGAAACTCATTTCTGAAGGGGGTTGGGACCAGGTTCAGGGTCGCTGAGATCCAGTCCGCCCCTTCCATTGATGAGTGCCGTGTCAATTTCTTTTAATAGCGGCCATCGGTCCCCTCGTCAAAAAAATTCCAGAGGTGACGGTGGGAATCGAACCCACGACCGCGGGGTCTACTAGCAACCCTTCAAAAAGCTGAAATGTGTCTAACAGAGGAAAGTAACGAAAAGGGCAGACCAGGATGAACAGAAATAACAAAATTTCCGATACTTGACGCAACTGAATTTTATTTTTCATTGTGTTGAGCTCCAAGATATGATCAGCTTATACAATAATTTGATCGAACAGTTCATCCCGTTTCAAGTGAAATCCTACAGTAAAGATGGAAAAATATTGAAATGTGACTTTAAAAAAAGGGTAAAACAGATTAAAAAGAAATGAACAAATTTAAAAACATGGAAAAAGGGTATTAAGTTGACAAAAAAAAAAAAATATTATGGGCAATTGGGTCATTTCTGTTTTAGCAAGTTTCCTCTTTTAAACTTCACCATAATTTAGGTTTTTAGTTGAGATAAAAAAAAGTCAATGGCACAAGCAGGATTCGAACCCATGATCTTCAGCTAGATACACCGCTGGTTCTACCACTTGAGATGTCGTGTCCTGAATCCATTAGGACACTAACTTCCCATCTCAACCCCACCTTTTTTCATTTTCCCTCCTTTTTGCCATTTTTCAAAAGGTGGGGTTGAGATGGAAGGTTAGTGTCCGAGTGGATCGAAGTCATGATAGCCCAAGTGGTAGAGTAGTATCTAGCTGAAGATCGTGGGTTCGAATCCAGCTCGTGCAATCGACTTTTTTATCTCAACTAAAAACGTTAATTAACTGTAATGCATTAATTGGTCGAGCAGTCCATGAAATTAGTGAAGTCAACCATAATATTCAACACAACCTAACACCGTTTTTCCCAGTTAATACAACCGTCACTTGTGGTATTCGATCTGTGAAAATTATTTTGAGCTCCAAGATGTGATCAATGCCAAGTGTGTGGTTACATGGAAGATCTTCACCACATCGTAATGAAATGCAAAAGATACAAAGAAGAAAGAAGTAGCATCTTAGGAGAAGATATGAACTACGAAATTCTACTTTTCTCATACACCAAAACAAAACACAAACATGATGAATTTTTGTGCAGTGCAAAAATAAAAATATAACAAGATAAAATAAATGCTGTACTTAAAGTTAACCAAGTATTAATTAATTTGTTCAAAAATGGTTGTATATATTAATTATACAAAATAAAAATTTTTAAAAAGTGCTCAGCTTGTATCTTATCATACTGGGCACAGCAAACCCACTGCTGAAGATGGCAAAAGGCTAACGAAAGCAACTAGTCAAATGGGTAGACCAGGATAAACAGAATTCACCAAATTTCAAACAAGGAAAAATCCTTGTCTTCTTTTCAATAAGTATGTTCTTTTTGAACTTGGCTATAGTACTCAACAACTTAATTTTTCCTAATTAATACAAATGTTGCTTGTGGCATTCCATCTGTGAAAATTATGTTGAGTATCAGTAAGATATGATAAGTTTGTTATTTGATAATATCCTAGGCTTGGCAAACCATTGCTGAAGATGGCAAAAGGCTAAAATTTATCTAAAGAAAGCAACTGCCAAAAAAGGCAGACCAGGACAAACAGAATTCACCAAATTTCAAACAAGGAAAATTGTATTCAGCTGCAAAAAATATTACAGCCAATTTGGTCGTTTCTGTAGTTTGACGGTGACAAATCATCCTGTTCAAAGAAAATCCATCGCTGAAGTTGGCAACAAGCTACAATCTGGCTAAAGAAAGTTACCAGTCAAAAGACCAGGGGTTAGACAGAAATGAAAAAAAAAGTTAAAGGAAATTTATAATTCGTTGCAAAAGTATTACAGGACAAAAACTTTGTCATTTCTTTTCAACATCGTCTGTCTTTTTCTGTAAAGCCCCCACCCCGCACGCCTACGAACAACAGCCTCAGTTGTGCAAACAACTGTATAATGTATTACGTCTGAGGTACTAGTTGCAGAAATTCAAAAACTGAAATTATTTGGCGTTGAGCGACTATCTCATAGTGTTGCTCTAGCGACATATTGGTGTTACCGTTTCTAGTAATTCACTAAAAGTTACGGTGTCTATTCACAAATAATTTTTATAGTCAAGTGGTGAACTCAATTTAAGTTCTTTGAGATTTTCATGGCTAAAAACATGCCTTTTCTTCAACAAGACTCTTTTCTGCCTTTTTCTTTTTTTTTAACACCGACATCTGACGCAATAGAAATTATAGGCACCGTTGCGAGATGTCGTTACCATTAAAACAAGACAAAAGCAACTGTTGTTTGCAAAAAAAATATGTAGATTGTATGGGGGGACCTTGTTTAAACAACAGTCTGTTGTACAATGTACGTTTGCACAATTTGATCATAGGTGTAAGGGGAGGGGGTTAAGTTTCCTCTTTCTGACCAGAACTTGATACAATTTAGCATTTTTCCTTGTTGGTACAACTGCTGTTTGACCGTGTCCGATCATCCTGGACGCAGCAAACCCGCCGCTGAAGATGGCGAAATGATGAGATATATGAAAAAGAAGAAACCAGCGAAAAGGGCAGGACAGGATGAAGAGACGACGCAATTTGTTAACAAGGAAAAATTATATTAAATTACAAAAATATTACAGGCAATTTTATCGTTTCTTTTCATAATAGTCTGCCTTTTTCTGTAAATTTCCTCTTTTCAGAACATACTCGATGCAACTTAATAGCATTTTTCCAAGTTTGTAAAACTGGTGTTTGATCGTATCCGATAATCCTGGACGCAGCAAACCCGCCGCTGAAGATGGCGAAATGCGGAGACATACGAAAAAGAAGAAACTAGCGAAAAGGGCAGGACAGGATAAAAAAAACTATCCAATTTGTTAACAAGGAAAAATTATATTAACTTGCAAAAATATTACAGGCAATTTCATCTGTAAGTCTTTTTCTGTAAGTTTCCTCTTTTCAAAACATACTCGATGCATCTTAATAGCATTTTGCCATGTTGGTACGACTGCCGTGTGATATACAAATTGTGAAAATCGTGTTGACATCTAAGGTGTGATCAGTTTGTCGTCTGATCACATCCGATCATCATAGACACCACCGCTGAAGATGACAAATCGCTGGAATGTATCGAAAAGAAGAAACTGGCAAAAAGGGCCGGACAGGTATAAGAGTCGATCAAACTGTAGATATTCATTTTGTCATATTAAACAGCTGGCAATTGTACATCCAGGCAAGCTGCTACATGCAAACGTTTTCCAATACATGTGAAATACTATAGCTAAATTAGTATGCTGCGTAGTTTTCATAGCAAATTTATAAACGTCACTGAGATGAAAATAATATTATTACATAATGAATTAAAGAAAGTACTTTTTCACGGTTTTCCCCCCGGGCTTATAAGTAAACCGAATTGATTTTTAAATAACCCTAAAAAGCGGTCTTGTATAAAACGTTTGATCATTTTCTTTTTTGTTTTTAATTTTATGCACAGATTCGTGTGAGTTTTATGATCCGTACCCTAGCCACATTAGGCCGTTTGGAAACATGAAAAACCAAACGATAATATGAAACGCGGGTGCCGCCGAATGTAATAATCGCATATTTACCTAAATTAAAATAATGAAATGAGTTTTATGAAAATAAAGAAAACCACGGATAAAAAAGAACGGCTGGTAGTCAACAAACGCAGCGGGACGTTAAATAAACGAGCGTCAATCGTGTTCGTCGACGAATTCGGTGGGAACTCTGCAGCCCCCGACGCCGCGTCGTTATTACTAATATTTATACATTTAATACTTACTTTTCATTAAAATTCTCCTTTTCCGTCTTCATCGTAACCCGAGTAGAAAGAGTAGAAAAGCCCTAGCTCAGAAACTAATTCGACTAAAATTATTCAATCGTACACCGACAGACGCCAAACCGAAAAATGGCTGCCCCTACACAATGAAGAATGGACTTGACTCGATAGCGGTACGCGTAAGGTCAACAGAAAACGGCAAAACGCGGAGTTGTTCCAGTTGGACCGGTGCCGGCACAAGTTACGTCCGCTGCGGCATCTATCGGAAACTGCCTCAAACAGTCTAATGGTGATTTCGTCATTTTGTACACTCAGAGACATTGCAAAAGATACAAAATAAATAATTAAAAAAGGTTCAAAATATTAAAACGTTTGTTCGCAGCCTGAAAGACTTAAATATGTACCACATTGGGTTTTTTTTTAAATAAACTATTTTAAAATATTAATGATAAAAGACCACTGTTTCAACCATTACGTTAACTCACATGAGGAAGGGTTAAAATAAATCCGAAACGTGTGGATGAAACTGGTTGTCTTATCACACCTCCAAGAAGGAAAAATCATATGTAAAAGATTTCTTTATTTCTTTTTTAAAAAAAAGTCATTTTGGAAATAATTATATTATTTAAAACTAAAACAATACTTAACCAAGAAAACTAGATTACTCAACTACTACTAACAATTTTGTATTATTTACTTCACATAACATTTTCATTATAAATTCCATTAAAATTTATTACACATTATTCAGTTTTTTACTGAAGGAAAATTTAATTAAGGGATTTCGAAAAATAAGTTTTTTTTAATATATTTTACAAACAGTACATAAACAAGAAAACCAGACTGCTCACAAATGAATAGGGATATTAACAGTTTTGTAGTAATTACTTCCCATAACATTTTTCTTATAAATTCCATTAAATTGTATTACAAATTATGCTGTTTTTTACTGAAGGAAAATTTAATTAAGGGATTTCGAAAAATAAGAGTATTTTTTTATGTTTTAATATAACGAATGATCGCAAAGATTGACGAGTGGGAAGAGATGTACCGTACCTCACAGAAAGGAAGGCAGACCTGGCAGTACCTACTAAAGTCAATAAGTTTTAGTCCCGAGCGGGATTCGAACCCACGATCTTCGGCTTGATACGCCGCTACTCTACTAATTGAGCTATCGTGACTTCGTTCCACTCTTAAATTAAATAGGTGGGGTAAAGATGGGAAGTTGGTGTGCAAGTCGATCAAGGATACGATATCTCAAGTGGTAGAGCAGCGGCATATCTAGCCAAAGGTCGTGGGTTCGAATCCCGCTCGTACACTGACTTTTTCATTTCTACCAAAAACTTATATAAAAAGATTAATTAATTAAACAATATTTTTTTTATAGAATATCTAATTGTTAGTACTATAGGAAAAAACAATGCAATGTAACATGAACCGATTAAAATTTATGACGTAACTGTCAAACATAGAAAAGCAGCTCATTATTGAAAGATTGTACAAATATTGGAATGCCGTACGATTTTGATTTGACCAATTATTCTGCGAACTTTGATTATAAATTAACGTTTTTATGTTTTTGTTGAAATGAAAAAGTTAATGTCACGAGCGGGATTCGAACCCACAACCTTCGGCTCAATACGCCGCTCCTTTAAGCACTTAAGCTAATGCTTCCTAGCAATATTTACTTTAATGTGTTCAATGATTAGATTATAACCAGTTGATTATCTTTAAAATAACCATGCCCATAGTAATAATTATTTTTTAGATAAAAAAATATATTCGTATTTATTTATTTCCTTTGAATATATTAGTGTTTATTTTTCTCTATAAACATAAAAAATTTATATATGCTACTAGCACCTTTATCGTGTGGTTTCAATCAGTACAATTATTAAACATGTTATGTTATTATTTTGCCACAATTAACAATACGAGAGAAAGAAGAGTTATTGGCGTCAAAAAATAATTGTTTTAATGGAAAATTCCACTTAGATTTGTTTGTTTCTTTTAAAAATAGCCTCATCCCCGATCGTATCTGCTACTACAAACAGGAACTCCCATCCATCACACAAATAGGACAAATAATACGATTATAGAAACAATACAAACTAATTTATAAATGGGGGTTCAAAGACCAACCCCGCTTCCAAGTAGTGGACCCCGGGAAA
>CM077113.1:6987163-7009663 GCA_039619505.1 Cimex hemipterus
GAGAGAGAGAGAGAGAGAGAGAGAGAGAGAGAGAGAGAGAGAGAGAGGGAGAGAGATCAGATTTGATTTAATAAATAATGGATTTTTGCAAATCTCACAGATTTAGGTCATTTTGAACTTCTTAAAGCCAACGAGAAACGAACATTTTCCAATCTGAATTTATATACATATAAATTTACATGAGTAAATGTACATGAGAGAGAGAGTGAGAGAGAGAGAATGAGTGAATTGAATTAAACATTTTATTTATAAAAGCTTGCAAAATTAGGTCTCATGTACCTCCTTCATACATTTAACAATGAAATTCCTATTTAACATGAAAGTTTACATGATTCAAAATACAAAATACATATAATAAAAAAAATATATATATTTTTTACAGTCTACTTATATTTTTTAAATGTTGTGCAGAGTATGATTGACCATAATCTAATGAGATGAAAGCTTATACATGTTTCTTATAAATATTTTTAGATTTATATGATTTCATACATTGGATAAATTGGTGTGAAGTTTTATAGATTTAGGAAAAAAATCGACTTATAAAAACTACAATTTGAGAACGTGTAAAACTAGATTTAAAAAACAAACAAAACTTTAAGACGAGAAACACTATCAAATAAGTAAAATGACTTTTTCCATTGTAATTAGGTCCTGGAAAATCCACAAAATTTCGTATTTCAACACATCGTCAATTTTTAAAACGGATGCTATGGTATGCATTTGCAAAAAAAAAAATGTAATTATAGTGTAGTAATGTGTAAGTTTTGAAGATTCTTCCTGGAAACATTATAATTTACCGAAAGGGCGGTAATTAAAACGTTTTAGCTCATGGATGAATTATTAATATTAAATAAGTTTATTTATTAATTAATAATGGTTAATTAATATGCAATGGAATGTATTCTGCCGGAAGCTTTATCAATCCGTGTATTCCAGTTTAAATATTTATCTATTACTAAGCTTAGAATTTTTATTTCGTCGTTTAAAATGAATATAATATATAATAAAATTGTTTCATCTCAAAAAATTAAAATCAACGGATGGTCCACGGCGAGGTCAAAAATAAATTTTCCATTCTTAATTATTTCGAAGATTATTCAGAAATCGTGAGATGCGGTCTGGTGTGATGTAGGTTTCAGAAGAACATTTTCTTTGTCGCGCCTACGTTTCGAACTTTATTGAGAACATCATCAGGGCCTGGGATTATCAAACGTTGTTTACATTTAGCAAATACATTTCGGATGTGGAAGAGTTAATAAAAAAATATATTTTTCATTGTATAAATTCACGTTTTGCACATCCAAAAATGTATTTGCTAAATGTAAACAATGTTTGAAAATCCCAGGCCTGATGATGTTCGCAATAAAGGTCGAAACCTACACCCGTTTCCCTCAAACCTACACATCTACCAGACCGCATCTCACGATCTCTAAATAATAATCATCAATTTTGATTTGCACAATATTATCTTTCTTAAAATTTGCAAACTGTTTTTGATATCTCAATAAAATACCTTTAGGAGTTTTAATATTAATTGATAAACCATGATTGATACATTTTTGAGTTTTTATTTTTCCATTTAATTTTAATATTTTCACGTTTGTAATTGATAATTCCGATTTTACACATCGATTCAAGTCTTCGGCGGTCGGTAATTTCGTAATATATTCTATTTACATGAAAAATAAACAATAAAGCCGATATCGTCGACCCTTGAGGGACACCAGGATTGGTAAACATCCAATTAGAATAATTTTTTTTAAGATTATACGCATTGTTGTCTATTGAAAATGTAAAATCTAAACCAATTAGCAATATTATAGGATAGATTAATTGATCATAAAACTGTATTGAGTATATCATGATCAACACTGTCAGAGGCCCTGCTATAGTCAATGGAAACTAAAACAATAATTTGTTTATCATCAATCCAGTTTTTGTCATTTAATAATTTTATTGACAATTTTTTTACAGAATGAGAGAGAGGGAGAGAGAGAGAATGTTCGATTGATGATGGCAAAATACCGAAACGTGTTCGACCAAACCAGCGAGGACAGCAGACCAAAATGATCGGTAATGCCTAAGTTTATACGGTTTTATTACCAAGAGATGTATTTCTCATTTGGTTGGTCGTAGAAGAAAACATAAATTTTCCGTGTCATAAAATTTTATTTCGTCGAGAAAGGCTCATTTGTCCATCCACAGCCAAAATGTTGGCTTTAATTATTGGACGTAATTGGTCAAATGTACTTTAAAAAAAGTTAGGATAGGACGTGATGCACGTTTTTCTTTACCCCCTTTGTTAGCCGAAGGCCGTGGGTTCGAATCCCGCTCGTGACACTGCCTTTTTTATCTCAACTTTATTAATTGAAATAAATAAATTGTCCAAGTGGACCACGAAAACTAATGAATTTAATAATAAGATAAAATGAAGTATACTTTCAGTAAAAGCTCTCCTTGGCCATTTTTTCTGTCGCCGAGAATCGAATAGATTACACGATATTTTGAAAAATGGCAAAAAGGAGGGCAAATTCAAAAGGTGGGGTTGAGACGGGAAGTTAGTGTCCGAGTGGATCGAAGTCCCGATAGCTCAAGTGGTGGAGCGGCGAAGGTCATGGGTTCGAATCCCGCTCGTGACATTGCCTTTTTTATCTCAACCAAGACCTTATTGAATGATATTATTTGGTCATTCGGACCACGAAATCTAAAGAATTTAATTTGTTCTTCACATTTTGCATTTCGATGCTTTAAAAAACATTATACAATAAAATGAAAACCCTACGTGCCTGAAATATGCTATTATTTAAGCATGAAAAACAAATTCGCCATTGTTTTTATAAAGACCTTGTTAAGAACCTTTTGTAAAACTAAAAAAAGAGGTTAATTAAAAATACATCATCGTAAATGTAAATATAGAAGCCTCAAGATGAACGCAAGCATGAAGATTTACGTCTGTTTATGTGCAAAAAGATAAGACCGTAGATTTTCCTCGTCTTTTACATAATCTTTAATATTCTTCCAAACAAGGAGGCATTAAAAACCTGTCTTTTTTGGATGATTTGAGACATCTCCGTTTTAACTACTTCTGGTTCTTTTTAGAGTCAGGGAGTAACGGCCATTCGTTAATTAATTGAACCGTCTAATACCATCCAATAACCAACCAAGTGGTCTTTCACGAAGGATAGAAAAAGTTCTTTTTCTCAAGTTGAAACAGTATCGATGGAATTGTTGGAATAATCCTGGTTATTTAGCTGTAATTATTAACTATTAATTATCTTAAATACGATGGTTAGTCGATCATTATTCAGAAATCGTGGCATGCAGTCTGGTGTGTTGTAGCTTTCAGAAAAACAGGTGCTTTATCGTGCCAACGTTTCGGTCTTTATTGATATCATCATCAGCGCCTAGGATTTATAAACATTTTTCAAATGTAACAAATCATTGCATTAATTCACCTTTTTTTTACATCCTACATGTATTTGTTAAATTTGAACCTCAGGCCCTGAAGATGATCTCAGTAAAGATCGAAACGTTCGATAATTATTCAGAAATCGTCAGATGCGGTCTGGTGTGATGTAGGTTTCAGAAAATCATTATCTTTACCGTGCCAACGTTTCGATTTTTACTGAGATCATCATCAGTTTTCTCGCGTAGAAATGTGTCGTGTTTAGTGACCGTTAATCGATAATTATTCAGGAATCGTGAGGTGCGGTCTGGTGTGATGTAGGTTTTAGAAAAACAATTTCTTTGTCGTACCAACGTTTCGATCTTTATTGAGATCATCTTCAGAGCGTAAAGGGTTTGTTTTCCGTGTAGATGTATCATTACCTGTCGTGTTGAGAGTACTCTCTTCGTCAGATGAGTATAACACAAGGGCACGGAAAACAAGCACTTCGAGCCCTGACGATGATCTCACTAAAGATCGAAACGTTCACACGATAAAGAAAATGTTTCTCTAAAATCTACTTCACACCAGATAGCATCTGACGATCTGCGAATAAAAACAGCTTGTATTTTATATTTTACTGCCAAAAAATAGGCTGGACTTTAAATGTCTTAACGCTTCACGCTTTTATCTTGTCAAATATACTCCTGAAAACGGTTTGATAAGGTGATGGAAATTTCACATCGATTATGTATGTGTAATTGATCAAAAACCTATTTTCCGTCTTAGATTACAACGTGACAACCCGGGCGAACCTTTTTTTTTTTAATTTTGTATTTATTGACATCTAGGTTAATTGTTGCGTTTAAGTAAATTCAGTTTGAATTTTATAGTGTTTAACAAAACAAATTGAACACACGTACACACAAAATATACATAAATCTGAAAAAAAAAAGAGGAACTACTCATTAGCCGTAATCGCTGGCACTGTTATTCACTGTCACTTAGGAGGTCGCCAGGCCAAGGACGCTTCAGCCATCGGGGAGGATTATCTGGAAGGGTACGTTGGTGTGACTGAATAATTGATAGTGAAACGTCATGTAGCGGTTTTTCACTACTTTAAGGATACACTGGATGTCATTATGAACGGTAAGGTTTGATACAAAGAAAGGAGCATTCACTATGGTTCGTAGGATTTTTGATTGTAAGGTTTGGATACTTCGGAGGTTTTGTTGAAACCCAGAGTTCGATGCCGTATGTCCAAACCGGTCTCAAAATAGTTATATAAATGAGTCAGTTTGACTGTTTATCGAACAATCTGTTGACAAGTCGGATGGGGTGTATAGCCCAAAGTAGCACTACATTAGCTGGGGGAGAGGGATACTAGTGTAAGGTGGGAGCATTGGTTGTTCTCCGAAGAGTTAAGTGACATAGTTTTTATATGTTTATTGTCATCTTCCACTGTTTGAACAACTGCTCAAGGTATGTGACGCTTCGTAGGTGCCTTTATGGTTGCAAAGGATGGCGGTGTCATCCATTTAGGTTGAAAGGATCGTATCTGGAAGTCTATTCTGCTGTATATACGGTATAGAAGATGGGTTCTATGATACTCCTTGTGGTACCACAGCATCTGTGCGATACCCGGCTGATGAAGAGTGGCAACTGGTATCTGAAAGTCGGATAGGTTGATTTTACGACAGGTAATACGTAACAAGGAAGAATTTCTAAAGCTTCCAGAGAATCTCCGATTGCCATACCCGAGTTTGCTTCACATCTATGAACACACCGGGCACACTCCTCCAGTGTGATGTCTACAACCGTGGACTGAGAACATCTGAACCCAACCTGGTGATCAAGAATAAGATTATAAGAAGGAAGAATTGGGAGAATGTGTTTAAGCAGTTTTGCTCGGATTTTTCCCATTACAGGCAGAAGACTAATTGGACGGTGATGATGGAAGGTTATTTGGTTTTTTTGGACAAACCAGATTTTCACTGAAACACTTCTGAATGATTTTTCAACTTCATCAACCAAAAATTATGAATTATATAAAAAAACATTAAATTGTAATCAATCTGTTTTATGCTGGAGTACTGCTAGGGTGGATTAAGAGCGAGGGCATCGTCATTTAAGGCGAGGTGGCGGCTTTCCATCATGAGCAGGTATGCGTATTGCTTGAGCAATAGGGCTAAAATGGACCGAAAGCTTTGTGCAGAACTTTCTGAAGCGGGATAGGATCAGTTCATAGATAAAAGGAACGTTGATGGATTGTGAGGTTATTAACGTACAAAACAGCTTTGGCAATTTATCTGAGGAGTACGTTGGATTGATAGCTCGGCGGTTCTACTTCATAGTTCAGAATGGACTCGATATCTTGTATAGTAATCTTCGCAATTGTCGAAGTCTTCTGTTGGGTTGTTGCCTCTTTAAATTTTGTCTGTGGATTCCATGCCATTACGCTAGTCACGTACTGACTTGAATGGCCGGTGTTGGATCGGTTTTATGGACGTACAGTTGTTTTTTTCCTCAGCCAGTTTTTCCATATCTTTTAACCACTCGAGAAGAACTCAAGAAATTGTAGGTTGCTTGGATTATGATGATGCAATGAGACGAGAAAGTCGGGTTTTATGATCCCCCAAGCAGCATTAGGACTGCTTCCCTAGTTCCTTAGTTCAATGCAATCAAAAGTAAAATTTTTTCCTCAGACAACCTTCTCCTTCTCTTTTTAACCAGTCTCAAGAATTTTGTAGGTTGCTTGGATTACGATGATGATAAAAAGAGACGAGAAAGTACGGCTTTATGTTCCCCAAGCAGTCTTATGGCTTGATATTTCTTCCTCCTTATTGCATAATCAAAGAAATAGGAAAATCACCGCTAGTATAAAATTTGGGTTAGATCACAGAATTGCCTTCTACCGGATGGGAAATTCAGCAGTATAAATAGTGAAGAGGATAGGGTCAAGAACGCTCCCTTGTGGGACGCCGGCCTAAATTGTTTTTCTGGTAAAGTATTCGCTGCCATTGAAACACAAAAAATTCACAATCTTTAGAATTACATAAATGAAAGTATATTTTTAAGCATAAGAGTTTATGATTTTTTTTTTCAAGAACACATTGGGATAAAGGTTGAGGCAGGAATGATTTCTGCAATTTTCAAATGCATTTTGTCTTTTTGTCCTGTTGTGAAAATGATTCTACTTTAATAAAAACGAATTATAGAGGTAAGAAATAAAAATGAAAAAGGCAAACTTAAGGGGAAAATCGAATGAATCTGTTTTTTTTTGCTCCTCCTTTTGCCTGTTTACAATTATGATAATGTATCTACCAATTAAATTTAACATCGGAAGTTTCACCTTTGCCCTGATAAAAAAATATCGTTTTTAAAGACAAGAAATCTACTCGTTGTTTCTAGATACAACATTAGAAAGATTGGTTTGATCGATATTGAGTAGAACATTATTTAACTATTGGAAAAATGTTTAAAAGTGAAAAAATAAATAAGGAAAGTTTGAAAAAAAAAAAAAAAGACAGTTGTAGTTTTACAGTAACAATTCGAAACGTATTGCGTACGTGTTTTGAACGGTCAATGTTTATGAGTACTACGAGCACCACCTCCCCCAAGTGAACTCCTACAAGGATGCGTACCGGTCAGAAAGGGATTTTGAGATCTGTACGCAGTCCAAACTGTCTCAGTTTCGTTTCCATTCATTTGAAAATTCGTTCCCTTCCCAGTGGCCTGAGATAAGATAGTCTAATCATTTGGATAAAGAGGCATGCGCTTAAGAGACATTTTGAGTTCGAGACTTCATTGCCGCCAGTCTAGATCATGACTCTGCAGCATCAACAATGCAGGTAAGCCTTACTGAACAGTTTCATCCGTTTAATACGTGATTAACGCCAAATTAATGGAACTTTAATTATTATCGGTTTATTATGAAATGAAACTTAAAGTTGAGAAAATGCATGATTTTTTCTCAAATGCTCGTTATTTCAATTATGTAATAAATATATAAAATTTTTTTAGGGATTGCTTTTCGAAACCAATCAATTATAAATATATTAATTTTTTAAAAATTTTTTAAATTTATTTTAATTAAGGTATTACAGCCTTATATAACAATGCTTGATTTAATTAGAATTGCTATTTACAATTTGAAAAAAAAAGCCAAACAAGCTAGGTTTTGTTTTTCTTTAAATCTTGTCGAAATTTTCTATCTATGAATTACAAAATTCAGTTAAAATCGTGTGAAAACCTTGTAAAATCCAAAATTCCAATCTCATGTTATATAATATGTCGTAAATACACCATAAAAAAAATTACAGTTATTTTTAGAATTCAGGGCATAAACAAGGATGAACTATTGTTGAAAATTGATAAACTCCATGAGTAAAATTCGCCCAAATAACAAATCAGCCCCGGAGCTTTTAGAGGAACGTGGTCGTGTTAAATTTCCGTTTACGTTGTATTAAATTTAATATTAAACAAATCAAATTTTGACAAACTGACAGCGCCATTAGCATCGCGTTTGCTTTCACTGCTTTTGTAACATACCTGCGGAGAAATTTTGACAATTTACGCTTTGGCCAACAATTAAAAAAAAAAAAAAAAAAAATCTCTGCCAATAACCAATTGGACGTATGCACCTTTACCGTTTATCAACTAATACCGGTACGAAAAAAAATCCTACCGATTTACTTCAACACGTATCACGTAACATATACGACAAAAATTTGCCTATTTGATTTTTTTTTTTTTTTTTAAACGGCAGAAAAAAATTGTTAACTTTTTGTCTTGCAAGTTGACAAATGTTTTGACCTCTGAATTGACGCTTATTGACTAGGGACAAAGGTTCTTTTTTGTCCGAGTCTAGGTCGGGACATCTGCGATCCTAGGATATAGAAAGGTCTATGTCGACGTTTCACGATTCTTTGAGTAATCACAATTCGTTTTCCTGTTTATTTACGTTTCTTGTTGAATGTATCGAGGTATACGTTTCCACGACGAAAATGCAAAGTTTATTTTAATCTTTAATTAGTACAGGCTTAATTTTTGTCTTGAAATACGGTGATGGACAAAATTAACCCAACGCCCTTAAATTTTAATGATGTTTATTCATATTTTGCGTAACGAAAATAGGTTCGATTGTAAAAAAAGAGACTTTAAAAAAATGCTTATCGGCTTATTATAAAAACAAAAACAAGTGTTGAATTTTAAAAAATTCAATTAAAAACAAATTGAAAAAAATAATTTTTTCTCCTTTAATTTATTTTATTTTTCCCATAGAGTAATACTTTTTTACTTGAATAAAGCTTTATTTTCTTAATTATTATGGATTTTTTAATTTGATGTAAGCTAGAGAAAAAAACCAATCAAAGTTAAGTTCACTTCCAGTATTAGTCTGTTTATTGGATTTTCATATAAATTCACTAGTTTTCGTGATTCGCTTGACCGATTAATATCTTTCAGTTAATTAAGGTTTTTAGTTAAGAAAAAAGTCAGTGTCACGAGCGGGATTCGAACCCACGAACTTCGGCTTGATACGTCGCTGCTCTACCACTTGAGCTATCGTGACTTCGATCCACTCGGACACTAACTTCCCATCTCAACCCCTCTTTCCGAATTGTCCCACCTTTTTTTCCATTTTTCAAGTTAATTTAATGTCAAAGACGAAGTATACTTCACTGAAGCCTAAGATCGTGGGTTCGAATCCCGTTCGTGACATTGACTTTTTTTATCTCAACTAAAAACCTTAATTCTTAATTATCCTCGAATTAAATTGAGGCTCATGAATTCTTACATATTCAATCAGCTTGGGCTTATCCACTTTAGAAAGTAACAAGACATCGAGGAACAGCAAGTAAATGAGAAATCTTCCAGAGAGTGGATACCAATTTCATCCGAAATTGGACCATACTCACGAGGTTCTCTTTTAATTTGTAATTTAAATGCAATTATTAAGAACTTTTTTTGCACTCTTTCCAGAAAAGTAGCCTTATTGTACATATTCAAGGTTTGATCTCACATATGAATAACATAACACTTTCAAGGTTGTCTTGCTGATAAAGTTCAGACAAAAACTTCCTTGCGACAAATCCCAACATTTTCATAACACATAAGAACAACTTTGGCCAATTTCAACACGACACGCAATAATGACACACCTACACGGAGAATAAACACTTTGAGCGCTGAAGATGATCTAAATAAAGGTCGAAACGTTGGCACGATAAAGAAAACGTTTTTCTAAAACCTACGTCACTCCAGACTGCACCTCACCATCTCCAAGTAATCATTTTAGAACAATAGAGTATTCCCAAACTCTGACACGTATCACATCCGTTACAAGCCTTTGCATTTCTGGTGAAATCCGGTGGAATTCTTCACACTCATCAAGAACAGATTTTCTTAGGACCTTGGGGAGGTATTCGTCGGTTAAGTTTGTCCAAAATGTCTATTAGGTTCAAATCTGGACATCCAGCCGATCACTCTAAGCACTCAATTCCAACCTGATTCAGGTGGATGGATGTGGATGGATGGATACCAGGGACTGAGCACTGCAGCTGTACAGCTTATTGTACTATACCCTGGCTCCATTTTTGGGGGAGGGCTCACAACACAAACTGAACTTGAGGCCCCGTTGTACCAGTGTTCTTCCATCGAAGAAACTCATTTTTGAAGGGGTTGGGACCAGGTTCAGGGTCGCTGAGATCCGGTCCCGCCCCTTCCCATTGATGAGTGCCGAGTCAATTTCTTTTAATTGCGGCCACCGGTCCCCTTAGGCGTCAGAAAAATTCCAGAGGCGACGGTGGGGATCGAACCCACGACCGCGGGGTCTACTAGCCGAGAGTCTGACGCCTTAACGACTCGGCTACCGCGGCCCCAACCTGATTCAGGTAGTCATGTACAATACGTGCTCTATCGATCCGGCTTCAGGAAAAAGTCTCTCACCGATGAAGGCATATGCTCTTCGATTGTCTTGCAAGTACCTATTTGGAGATCTTCCTCGAACTCAACTCAGGGCGTCAAAGACGATGCCACCCTTGAAAATCATTGGCCCACCGTGGTATGTCACCTGAGGAACCATACAGCATGATGGTGGACTTTTCTTCTGAATGCTTCCACATTGAGTTAAGCCCATCTGAAAAGATTTCAGTTCAAATCTCATCTGTAAGAAAAAATTCGTCCTCAATCTTCCCAAAATACGCATGTACCCAGATTGGCCATTTTCTGAGCTAAGGATAGGTTCACGAGCCTGGTATCCTGAGGTTACCTTAATCTTTCAATTCTGGAAGAAATCGAAGCATTTCGTCGGAATTGTCTTAAAAAATTTATTATCTCGTTTCCAGCTAAGGTTTCGTAGATACTGGTAAGGACGTCTCTCCCGTCTACAGACCTAGGTCGACCCTGTCCAGTCCTACTATTTCAAGTCCTGTTTCTCTGAAGCGCCGAAGAATCTTTTAGCGTAACAGACTGCTAATTTTTCTGCAAATGAAACTAATCAATACAAAAATAAAATAAAGGAACTAAACAAAGCATTATTTACAGTATATTTCGACAAAGATAGCTCCTAAATATTTGTAACTAATTTGTAGTAAGATAGAAAGATAACGGATTTAATTTTAAACTAAATAAATTCAGTGGTGCGTTAAATTCATCCATTAGTGTATATGTTTTGAAGGGAAAAAAACCAAGACAAAAATTTTATCTGTAAGTTAAAAAGATATAAAAATGAATACCTCAAATCGTTTATAATAAATTGTATTATTAATAAGCAGTTTTGCTAAAAAAAATTATCTTTTTGATTCGGTTCGTGATCGATTTACAAAGATGTAGTTTACGTATCAAGCCAATCGACGGAAAGAGCAATCTAAAATTATTCTCCACAGGACCAAAACTACCGTAAACCGACTTCGGATGGGAAGGGAAACATTTCCAGGAGGCCAAATCGGGATGCGATTGTCATGTTTGCCAGAGTCCACACGTCACGTTCTTCAAATATTTACACCCTGGTATATATTGTAAGACAACCGGATCTCATAAAGCTACGGCGACGGATTTGGTACGGTAGAATTAATAAAACCGACGCTGTTTTCGAATAGTTGCTGCATTATCAAGGGAAAAATTGTAAGGATTTTAAAAAAAATTCTCTCAAAAATTATTTCAAATCGATTGCCTTTCATTGATAAAACTACTTTGTTCTCGGAGGTACAATTTCAATAAATCAATACAATTTAGACCACCCATTGGTATGGTAATGAGTATACTAGAAAGCAGAGTTTATGCTTCCCAGGCACTGCAGCCTTCTGACTTACTGTACCTTCCTAATTACCTTGTTCCTATGAGCCTACTTAGCTCTATCATAAAGATAGATATTCGTGTTATCCCGCAAAGGTGCATTCCTGCATGAAAACAGCATCACTATGACTGAGCAGTTTGGTTTAGGCCAGGACTACCTACCATTGCCTAGTATAGTAGATGACATAACGCTAGCGTTTAACTTCCGCATACTGGCCTGGTTCTGATAGATGTCCGAAAGTCCTTTGACGCTGTTCAGCATAATGGTATAGTCAGCAGGATGATGGATTATAGCTTCCATCCATACATAGCTGCAATCCTGCATGAAAACAGCATAATTATGCTTGAGCAGTTTGGTTTCAGGCCAGGACTACCATTGCTCAATTAGCCAGGATAATAGATGACATAACGCTTGTGTTTAACTTCCGCAAACTAGCATGGTTCTGATAGATGTCCGAAAGCCCTTTGACACTGCTTGGCATAATGACATAGTCAGCAGGATGATGGATTATAACTTCTATCCATACATAGCTGCAATCCTGCATGGCATCATTATGCCAGAGCAGTTTGGTTTCAGGCCAGGACTACGTACCATTGCCTAGTATAGTAGATGACATAACGCTAGCGTTTAACTTCCGCATACTGGCCTGGTTCTGATAGATATCCGAAAGCCCTTTGACACTGCTTGGCATAATGACATAGTCAGCAGGATGATGGAATATAGCCCCCCTCCATGCATAGCTGCATTCCTGCATGAAAACAGCATAATTATGCTTGAGCAGTTTGATTTCAGGCCAGGACTACCAATGCTCAATTAGCCTAGATAATAGGTGACAACGTTTAACTTACGAAAGCATACTGGCATGGTCCGATAGATGTCCGAAGGTCCTTTGACACTGCTTGGCATAATGTCATAGTCAGCAGGATGATGGAATATAGTTTCCCTCCATACATAGCTGCATTCCTGCATGAAAACAGCATAATTATGCTTGAGCAGTTTGATTTCAGGCCAGGACTACCACTGCGCAACAAGCCAGGATAGTGGATGACATAACGCTAGTGTTTAAGTTACGCATACGGGCATGGTTCTGATAGATGTTCAAAAGGCTTTTTGACATTGTTTGGCAGGATGATGGAATTCCCTCGAAACAAGAAAAATAGTCTGCTCCTATACCTTATCGAGACAATTCCGCATTTCCTTTGGATCATCCCTTGCCCAACCGATAGACAGTGTTGCTGGTGTGTCTCACGGCTCTATCCTTGGTCCCATTCTGTTCCTCCTGTATTTTAACAAAATACCTCGCTCCAAGAATATAACGGCTCTCTACGCTGACGATATTATTCTCTACTCCTCTTCTTGGAGGATAAGACACAATTACAAGGACACAACCGATTTTGAAGTTTTTGCAACCTTTCAAAAAATGAATCATTACAAATTGGAGGCAATAGTTTTCAGCAATCATAGGCCGTTACTTTATAAAAAGATTCAATTTGAAGGTACAACCATGTCCTGGTCTGAGTCGGTCAAACATCTTGGGGTGATATTGGACCATAAACTCACTTTCATTCCCCATATCAGTAAACAAAGGGCAAAGTACATCCGACTACTTTTCCCTCTACTCTGCCGCCAGTCTGGCCTGTAAATTATTATGTTATTTTGTCAATGAATAATTCTTTTTATCTAAGGTCTTGGGTTAAGAACGGGACAATTTTTTCGTCTGTACCAAGACCTTAGATAAAGGAATAATTGATCAAAATAATTAATACGGCCAATTATGACCGCTAAAATGCATAGATTAATTTTATTTTTTATTGATAGCCGGGAATTTCTTCCAAATCAATGAAGTTGACGGAATTTAATATCAAGTTCTTCCTTTTTATATTCGATATGTGCTTTACAATTTAATTTTTTTAATCTATTGTCAAGCTTAAATACTTTGCTGAATTCTGGAAAGGTACTTTCCCACTGAAGGCGATCGGTTTGTCTACTAATTTTCTATTTGTGAAATTTAGATGTACTGATTTAATTTGATTACGTTGACTGTCATTTGTAGTCAATTCGAAGATTTTTTCGACTGGGAGACTGTATCATCAGCAAAGCTTGGGACGGTCTTTTTCCATCTGTGGTAAGTCACTTGAATCAAGACCAACACAGGGCTTAAGATGCTACCTTGTGATACGCCAGGCTTAATTTTCAGGGGGGGGGGACATTCTGTCCGAAAGATAGAAGATCAAAACGTTCGATATAATTTTTTTTAAATTTTTTTTTAAATTTACGTATTTAACTTTCGCTGAGTGTTTCTGAATCCAAACTTGTATCTTTGTATAATGTTGTTTTTTTCAAAGAATGGATGAGTTATTGGCAAAACGTTTTCAAATAGGATTATTCAGAAATCGTGAGATGCGATCTGGTGTGATGTAGGTTTCGGAAAAAATCATCTTTATCGTGCCAACACTCGATTTTGAAGAAAAAAAAAAAGTAAACCGATCAATTCTTTCAAGAAATGTCTAGAGATTAGCGTTAATTTGACGATCTGACTGAAGATGATCTCAATAAAGACCGAAACGTTGTCACCATGAATGTTTTTCTGAAACCTATCTTTCAAGAAAATCTGACCAACTTGCTCAAAAATTAAAAAACAAATTCAATACTATATTTACAACAAAAACAAATTACTATCATTTCCTAAAGGGCTAACAAGTTATCACATCATTATTAATCACAGTTTTATCTAGTTTGGCTGACTTTTTTTTAGCAAAACACAGGTTAGAAATGTGGACCATTCTTTGTCAATGTTATGTTATTTGTTTTTAAAATCATCAAGTTATATGACTTGAAACTCTAAAAAAACATATATAATTTTTTGAAATATACTGTCTAAACTTATATTCCAGCATAAAAAATCATAAAATACACACCAATTGGAAGTAAAATTAAAGAAAAATTAAGCTGATTTTATCTGAAAAGTTTCTAATTGAATTGATTATTGTGAAGGCATTGGACTAATTTACGCTCAAGTGCGAAACTAAAATTTATCTGATAGATTTTTCAATTTTGTAAAAAGACTACACATTCATTTTGACAAATGATTGTATTTATGAAAAGTAGGGTTAAATAACATAAAGGGTTTAACTGGATATTGAACCAAGTTGAAATTGGCGTGCAAAAATTTCCGGGATTTTAATGCCTCCTTAATCTTCAGTCCTTGATCGTTGACTAAACGATAACCTTATAACCTTTGACTGTTTTTATCGTTTTGAGAAAAAAAAAACTTTGAGTCATTTTATATATCTAGACCTATGTTATAAATAATCTTTTGAAAGCTACTTATATTTTATTAAACATAAAGAGCAAAAAACAAAACAACGCTAGATTGATTTAGCAACATAACATTTCATTTAGTTGTGTAATAAATTCCGCAATAAAAATTTTTTTTGTAATTTTTTTTGCGAAATTATAGGTTTCTATAAATTTAGTAAAATATGTCTCATTTACACGAAATATATTTCAACTCCAGAAAAGAGCAATTAATGCATCGAATAAAATAATATTAACAATTTTAGATGATAAAAGGGAAAAAATATGTAAATTCAAATGTCAAATTAAAAGCTCAGTTATTCAAACGAGGCTTACATAAAGTTATAAAAGTACTTAACAAAATGGACAGCTCTTAAAAATTTTCTTTTACATAATGCAACATTTAAAATAAAAGACATAAACAAATCAGTTCTTACATTAAGTATAAATAATTTTGTAATAGCTTTTAAGCCCTTTTTTGATGTCAGAGAGAAACTAATTTATAATTTTACTTTAAGGGAGTAAAACGGATCGGAGAAGAATTTTTTTAAATGTACAAATGACGGAATTATTACGCGTCAACTTTCACATTGTCTTTGTCACTTATTGTTACTTTAGTACTTAGTGTTGTTTTAAGTATATTCCAGTTTGCAGCGAAGCCTGACCAGCCGAGGAAGGGTTCTTGTAGGGATTATTGCGCTCTATAATTTTTTTTTTCCAGTTCTGTAGATTTTTATTGAGATATCGTGAGATGCGGTCTGGTGTGGTGTAGGTTTCAGAAAAACATTTCCTTTATCTTGCCAACGTTTCGATCTTTATCGAGATCATCTTCAGGGCCTGGGATTTACAAACATTTTTCAAATTTAACCAATCATTGTATATATTCATTTTTTTTTCAGATCCTACATGTATTTGTTAAATTTAAACAATGCTTTTAAATCCTCGGCTCTGAAGATGATCTCAATAAAGATCGAAACGTTGGCACGATAAGGATAATGTTTTCCGAAACCTACATCCCACCAGACGGCATGATTTCTGAATAATTATCAAACGTTTCGATCTTTATTGAGATCATCTTCAGAGCCTGGGATTTACAAACATTTTTCAAATTTAACAAATCATTGTATATATTCATTTTTTTCAGATCCTACATGTATTTGTTAAATTTAAACAATGCTTTTAAATCCTCGGCTCTGAAGATGATCTCAATAAAGATCGAAACGCTGGCACGATAAGGATAATGTTTTCCGAAACCTACATCATACCAGACCGCATCTAACGATTTCTGAATAATGATCGACGGTTCGATCTTTATTGAGATCATCTTCAGGGCCTGGGATTTACAAACATTTTTCAAATTTAACCAATCATTGTATATATTCATTTTTTCCAGATCCTACATGTATTTGTTAAATTTAAACAATGCTTTTAAATCCTCGGCTCTGAAGATGATCTCAATAAAGATCGAAACGTTGGCACGATAAGGATAATGTTTTCCGAAACCTACATCACACCAGACCGCATCTAACGATTTCTGAATAATTATCGACGTTTCGATCTTTATTGAGATCATCTTCAGGGCCTGGGATTTACAAACATTTTTCAAATGTAACCAATCATTGTATATATTCATTTTTTCCAGATCCTACATGTATTTGTTAAATTTAAACAATGCTTATATCGTATAACTTGATGATTTTAAAGACAAATTTGGTTGTAAATATAGTATTGAATTTTTTTTTAATTTTTGAACAAGTTGGTCAGATTTTCTTCAAAGATTATTCAGATATCGTGAGATTCGGGCTGGTGTGATGTAGGTTTCAGTAAAACATTCATGGTGGCAACGTTTCGGTCTTTATTGAGATCATCTTCAGTCAGATCGTCAAATTAACGCTAATCTCTACACATTTCTTGAAAAAATTGATCGGCTTACATGTTTTTTTTTTTTCAAAATCGAGTGTAATTTTCTAATAGAAGAAATTTTGGACGGTTCTGGGTTTTAAAAGTGGAACGGAGTGATATAACAATGGATTTAATTCAGGATGTGTTATAGTCACGATCCAAATGTTATTTCATGCCCTGATTTGTTAATATTTTCATTCTGTTCAGTAACGACTGGCTTTCTCGGTGGGACGTGATGTGTTAACGTAGATGGCTGAAGGTTTTTCATCTCGTCTGGTGCCGTACAGAAAAATGTGAAGTAATAGGAATGAAATGGTACGAGTTAAATTTTTAGTTTATTTGCCGGGTCGAATTAAAAATTATTTCGGTTAGTTTCCCCAGTCGACACTTGTCGCATACATTATTTATTTTATTCACAACTTTAATTAAATTAAGGCATAGATTGAAATGAAAAAGTCAGTGTCAGGAGCGGGATTCGAACTCACGCCCTTCCGCTAATACGTCGCTGCTCGACCACTTGAGCTATCTTGATTTCGATCCACTCGGACACCAACCTCCCACCTTTTTTTTTTCCCTCATTTTTGCCAATAATTAAAAGAAGTTAATTTGGTCAATCGGACCACGAAATATTATGGATCTAACAAATAAATATGTTATTTATAATATGAACAGCATAACTTTGTCAACGCCAAAAGATTCTGATATTGTTGTACTGCTTACTTTTTACACTAAGAAAAGTCGTGTGGTCATTTCCTTCTGAGCTTTCTAGCAGGGTTATTTAGAAAAATGGAGGACACAGTTTTGGTTACGATATTTGAAAATTGTGCGGTGTCTGGTGGCCAGGTCATGGACGAAAAGGAGGAGTCGGTGGGATGGTGAGGTGTGTCGAATATTTTTCGGAAAATCGTGGTTGTTTAGGTCTGGGTTGTACAGATACTTGAAAATTCATTGGAAACCCGCGTTGAAATAGTATTGCGTTGGTTACATATCAATCACCTGCCCAGATATATTCCAGAGAAATCTGTAGTTTCCTCGTAGGAAAGATGGTACTTGGATTCTTAGATGTGCACAAGTTAAATATACTTCTTCATTAATGGCCTCCCTTCTGTACCTGATGGTGATGGTCAGGTTAGTAACACTAAAACTTAAAGCATTATACTATGTTTATGATACTTCTGGCTGTCGACATCGCCAAATTTAACCAGGTAGTTTGTAGAAAAGTTGGTACATCTTGACCGTTTTTCGTAATAATCGACACCCAAATATCCTGAAGTTACACTTACACCCTTTCCGACATAAATGATGTACAACCAAGAAAGACCTCAGAGCAGTACTGCTCTGTCCCAATGGATGAGGAAATAATGCCTACCACGTCATGGCACTGTTCGTAGTTGAGTGGCAGTTGCACAAACAAAACTGAAGTTCAGGGATTATAAACTGTTCAAAGGTAAACAGCGATATTGGTAATGTAAGCTTTATCACGATTCCAAGAGGCCGGAAGTGCCAATAACAAGCCTGGTACTGGTCAGCATTACGACGCTAAGGGAGGACAGAAATATTGTCATTTTCATAGTGTTTGCCTCATCTTAAATGAAGTACAAGTTATTTTGATAAAGGACTTTATTAGATGGTCTTACATCGTATGCCCCTTTGATACTTGCAGGAACTGCTCGCCTCCAGAAAATCAGCAGAATATGGTGCAGAAGAGTGCACCAATTGGAATGGGGCTGTGTTTACTGATATGTCGCGTTTCTCACTGTATAGTGATGGCAGGCGCCTAAGAGTCTACCGAAAACAGGGGATGCGTACAATGCCCCAGTTCGTGCTTTCTTCAGTACAGTGCATTCTCAAATTCGGTCGTCCTTAAAAGGACAATGAGGATCATGATGACAACACACCTCCGCTCACGACTGAATGTGTGTTACAGCGGTAAGCGTTGGTGTTGAAGCTGTCCCACGCCGAGGATTCAAAACGAACCTCACTCCCAGCTTCTTTTCTTCCATTCCGAGTGGTCGGATCTGCTATAAAGCATCAGACCCCAGAAGGGCTACCAAAAGTGACTGAAAGTATCACTTTCCTAGAGTATCAGGGGGGCTCGTCCATCGCAAGAACTTCCGGATCCACTCCGGCCACGGTTTTGTTTGAAGTAGAATCTCCTTTCAGGAGACTGCCTTCGCTAAAGGACGCCATTCTTATAGGCGCTGTAGTGGTCTGGTCTGGGATTTACACTAGAGGACAAATTGGACTCCATATTGTCAAAGGTAACCTCACAGGAGTCCATTATACCCTAGAAATTATCAAGGAATACTTCCCTCAAACCAAGGATCTCATTGGCAGGGATTTTTGATTTGAATGACAGTCCCAGACCCCATCCATATATGCAGAGTTGTTCATCAATGTTTAAATTACCTGGGAATTTCCCATCTGCCTCTCCATCCCCCAAGTTGCCGCGACTCAATCCCATTGAGCACATGTGGGATGCATTGCTGAGCACTTTCGAAAGCCAACAGCCTGATGACCTACAACAGCAGTGCAACATGTATGGAGTGAAATCCCTAATTGATTTGTGACAACCTTAATAACAATATGCCACTATAAAATTGTCAATATCCCAATTCATTTTTGAGCAGTTTATTTTGAAAATTCTTCGCGATAAAAGCTTTTCAAAAATGGGTAGTGGTGGATGGTGGATGGATGGATACCAGGGACTGGAGGAGTTTCCTCCTGAGCACTGCAGCTGTACAGGTTATTGTACTATACCTTGGCTCCATTTTTGGGGGAGGGCTCACAACACAAAGTGAAATTGAGCCCCCGTTGTACCAGTGTTCTTCCATCGAAGAAACTCATTTTTGAAGGAGGTTGGGACCAGGTTCAGGGTCGCTGAGATTCCTTCGCCCCTTCCATTGGTGAGTGCCGTATCAATTTCTTTTAATTGCGGCCACCGGTCTCCTTAGGCGTCAGAAAAATTCCAGAAGCGACGGTGCCGATCGAACCCACGACCGCGGGGTCTACTAGCCGAGAGTCTGACGCCTTAACCACTCGGCTACCGCCCCCCCCCCCAGAATGGGTAGTAGTCTTAGTGGCTATTTAAAAAAATGTAAAATTAAACTATTAAACTTTTCAGATGCACTATTGTAGTATCATTTTGCGGTACCCAAGTGGTTAAGGTGTTCGATTCGTATTTGCCAAGCTGGCGATCCTGAGTTCGAATCCCGGCACGGCCCATGGTTTTTTAATTGAGATTAGTATGAAACGAAATATTTGAAATTAACTTGACCCCTTGACCGATACACTACCCGTGTTTTGCGTACTACGATTTTATATGTACATATTTTTCCAATATCTCCACGTAAATATTTAAACTTCCTAGTTTATAGTCGTAGATATTTCGTCATAATCCAGATATTGTGAGGAAAAAAGTGAGATAGCCCGTACAAATTTACTCGGTTCGAACGTCATTTAATTTAACAAAAGGCGGGTCTAATGCACTCAATTAAGACACTTCCTTGACCTTGTATTGTGTCCATCCACTTCTTTAATCCAATTTATGTGAAAGCTGAAGTTTCATAGCTAACATAATCTAATAAAATAATCGCTTGTCATGTTTACAAAAGGGAAGCGGATCTTGCAAACAAAATTACGGAGTAAAGTTTACCATTGGTATTTTAGGATCGGGATATCTTATTTCTAGGCCAAAGTTCAATAGAAGCTATATGAAAGATTGTCTCGTTTACCCTTGTCTGCTATCCTCTAACCGTTTATTGGACACTTATTGAATAAATGGTCTTATCCCGCAATATCTGAAGGACCAAGTTCATAACGATTGACTTGATGTGTTAAAAGAGAAGTGCAGATTTTGTACATTCCAATTAATTAGTTGTTCAAAAAAACTGATAAACTTATGAAATACTAATCATCGATTTAATGATTCATAATAATTGGCAGATAATGGAACACCTATCGTTCGATTCTGAAATACGTTTCATTGAATGGCACAAATTCTCTATATATTTTATAATGTTCATTTTTCAATAATTATTCATATTTTCATTTCTTCTTGAGCAAAACGACTATTGCCCTGTGTATTCTCAGATGCGAAGGAATATCGGGTATGGCACTTGGAATTGCTCTGGACGATTAAAAAGAGTCGGAGCCACTATCTATCAACCGGGTATAGCACAGATGCTGGGATACAACAAGGAAGTATCTTAAGACCCATCCTCTACATTGTACATACTAGAGACATTCCTACCCTTCCAGAAACGAACCTTTCAACCTATGCATATGATAACGTCATTCTTTATTCACATGAAGATCCTGTAATTTCAACACCTACAAAGCCGTCACCTTGAGGAACGGTTCAAACGGTGGAAGATAACCATAAACATACAAAAAACATGTCACTTAACTCTTTGGTGTAGCCACAACTCCCCTTCCCTCATCCCATCAATCCCTCTCCCCCAGCTAATATAGTCCGCTACTTTGGGATGTACATTACATTTACACGGATCTCTTGCATCCAAAAAAAAAACAAAAGCAAAACGATCCAGACTTCTCAATAGAGTGCTCGGTCAAAACTATCTTTACAATTATGTGAGTTTTGAGACCCATTTGGGGTTCAACAAAACCTCCCTACAATTAAAAATCCTTCAAACCATCGTCAATTCTCTTTTTTCTATGTATCAAATCTTACCACCAGGTCCTTCAAGTAGCGAAAACCGTTCACAAACAATTACCCAGTCTCACCAACACACTCCTGACATTAGGGACTTCTCTGGAAGTTTAAAAAGAGTCTTTCCGTTTACCAACTACCTGATCCTAAAATTCTACCGACAGGGACCTTCAAATCATCAGCGACCCTTCTCTATCAGCCGGCTTTCGCATAGATACATGGGTACCACAAAGAAGAGTCTTAAGACACATCCTGTACACCTTATGTAAAACAGATATTCCTTCTTTTCCTGATGATACCGCTATCCTTTGCATTCATAAAGATTCATCTCAACCAGAAACCTCAACCCATGTCACATCCCTTGAGCAGCGGTTCAACAGGTGGAAGATGGCATAATCATACAAAAATGTGAACATGTTACATTCACATCCGGAAAATAACCACTGCTCCCTTACTATAACTCACTACAACAGGATTTTAACAGACTTAAAAGATAGTTGAATAGACGATCAAAACTGACTGTACCATTTACCATTTCGGCACCCATTTGGACATGCCGCATCGAACGTTGGATTCATCAAAATGTACCAACCTCCAATCCCTACAATCAAAAATCCTTCCCATCTTCTTCAATTCTCCTTTTTATGTATCTTACTATCCACAATGCATTTCTTATCTAATATAACCGTGAAGTACCAATAACCGCTACAAGAAGTATGACGAACAGTTATCAAGTCGCAGAAACACTTATGTCAAGCTTCACTGGGCTCGAGACCTCCTACCTGGCAATGAAAGTCAGCTAGTACTAATATATAAGATTAACTGACTAGTAATGATTATTTCCTTTTTTTCTGTTTTATATATATTTTGTTCTCATTTTGATTTGCTCAGCAATTGGCGCAGGTGTAAATACATAAAAAAAATGTTTTTACATGGGCTACGAAG
>CM077113.1:7018490-7028694 GCA_039619505.1 Cimex hemipterus
AATGTACCCTTGTTACTTTCATACGATTATCCCCTCGTTTTTTTTTTATTTTTTTATTTTTATTTTTATTTTTTTTGTTAAAAACAATTTACAAGATTCGTCTCCAGATCTTTCTTGTATTTTTTTTATTAACCCTCGTAAAAAAAAAGATCTCGGAGAAAGATCAAATTTGTTAACATTTCGATCCAACGAGTATGAAAAATCTCCCCGTTAAAATGTACCCTTGTTACTTCCATACGGTTATGCCCCCCCCTTTTTTTTGTTAAAAACAATTTACACGATTCTTATGTTATTTTTTAATTTGTGAGAAAACGTGTTTACAGCCAATTAGGGCTATAAATTGTTCGCGTCGGCCTATGATATTCCCAGTCTTTATTAATCGAAAGATCACACAAATTAATTTCTTTTTTATTTAAAGGAAATTGAGATGCTCCAGGAATTTGCTGCACATGCATTTATTCGTTTCGTTTATGCTTCGAGCTGGGACTAGCCTATTAAAAAACAATTGGCTCTTCAAAGGAGACGGGCTGAACTCGCTTTTCGAAATTGGAGAAAGCGATGCGATTTTCGGAGGCTCGAAGGTTGCTTTATTTATTTTTTTTTATTTACAACAAATTCGACAGTTCAAATTTTAAATTTTTCTTTAGGAAACATGGGCCTGCAAGTTCCTCATTAGCCTGTGGCAGTTCTCCCTCCTTGCCAATTACCTCTGGATTTTCATGGAAGGACTGTATCTGCACAACCTAATATTCCTATCGTTATTTTCCGACACCAGTTCAATTAAGATGTACGTCATTATCGGTTGGAGTGAGTATTTCAGACAAATATCCGAAAATTCATGTAACAGCTTCCTTTATGAAGGATAGCAAATATTTAATAAAGCGTGATATAAAAGATTGCGTAACAGATAGAAAATCTTGAAAGCATCAGCATACAGAATCTATTTTCATTTCTCAATTTAATCTAAATACAAGTTAAAAACAAATCTTCTTAACCTACGAGAAATAAAAAAATTTAAATGGTAAAATTTTACAGGTCTGCCTTTGTTCTTTATAAGTCCATGGGTTATACTTAAATTATTATACGAAGACAGACATTGCTGGGCTGTAAACTATAATAAACATTACTTACTCTTCATCACCATTCCTATGGCAATATCGACTTTTGTAAGAACACTGCGACAACTTGACGTCATTGTTTATTTGAATTAACTTTGATTTTTTTTTTTTTTTTGGCCAGGTTAATTTTGGTATGTTTCTGAATATTGTTAGAGTTCTACTGTTGAAGCTGACGGCGTCAATTTCGGAAGATAGCCGCCGCTACAGGTAACTTTTCTTACTGCTAATAATAATTTTTTTTTAAAATCATATTACGCATAATCTCTGTTTTAGAAAATGGGCTAAATCCACGTTAGTTTTAATCCCTCTGTTTGGAGTACACTACGCTCTGTTTTCCGGCATGTCGTTCAGCATTGGGAAAAACGAATTGATTGAAGTTATTTGGCTCTACTGCGATCAACTCTTTGCCAGTTTCCAAGTAATCAACTATTTTTACTCCCAATACTGCAAACACAATGCGATATTATAATACGCTCAAAGATAAAAAGCCCGGACCCTCAAAATTTGTTTTTTCAAACTACGTTTATATTTATTGTTATATCACTTACAACACACGTATTTAGGTGTGTTTCTTAGTGGCCGGTCACGAGAGGGAACAAGCCTGAGGTAGACTAACGCCTTTTAGTCATTTTTTTTGCCTACGTTTCGACCTGTATTCCGGTCATCTTCAGGGCCTGTATTGCAAAACATATGTTAATTCGAAAAAATACAGTAAAGATCTAAATATAAACTCTGAACCAAGTATTTCATAAAATGTGGTTCTGTTCTATCATACCTACATATGTTTTGCAATACATCGACGTCCTGAAGATGGCCAGGATGAAGGTCGAAACGTCGACAAAAAAAAATGAAAAAGGTGTTTTTCTAAACTATCTCTATCTTGACCTCTTTTCACGAATCCAACAACTTATTTAAACGAAATCAGAAATTCATGACTTTTAATTTTGTTAAATTATAATGGTTTTAAAGAATGTTTACCAAAACACAGGAAAATCATTAAACCATAGATTAAAATTGATTACCAGTTAATTACCTAATTTTGTTGTTAATAAAGAGTACCACTCCGGGAGTGCTTAAGTCTCCAAGGTATCGAGTAAATAAGCGACCATATTTCGTCAGAATCCTCTTCAATAACGCTTTAGGATGCTGCAAACAATGTCTAACTCGTCTCTTTATCAGGCCTCATAAGTGCTCTAAAGGCTACATGCCTAGAGACGTGCTGGCCAATTCATTCTAGCAATCCATATATCCTCCATCTAATGGATGACAACGTGTGCTACAAGCTGAGCGAATGGGACCACAGCTTCCAGAAGAACTTCTTCATTGTACCTGCAATGCAACGCACACGTGGCTTAGGGTACCAGATCCTGACGGCCTAGACGGGGGAGTGTGCATAGTCAGGTGTACGACGAGATAGCACACTGAAGGTCCATGCCCAGTAATGTACTATATGGGAATGGATTTGCCGTTGGCCGTAGGTGAGGACCTTGGCGGGTACTTAAATAAGAGCCTGTTTTTCGGTGGTTTCCGCACGACACCGATGGCAGTCTCCTCTAATGGGTGGTTCTTGAACTATCCCCTACACTATCTAGCGAGCGCGCGGGAGACCGGGCTGATGATCAATGCAGACCCGACCGCTCGGAATTGGCAAGCGGAGAACGAGGTTATCCTTTCGGGACTGAGCTGCCTCTACACTAATGCTGCGGCAGTAACGCCACCTGTCGAATGCGGAGTGCATCAGCTCTCCCCTTGAGAATCAAAACGTCCGATAAGGCTAGGTGCAGACGTTCCTCAGCCTCATTGTTCTTTTTAGGACGACTGAGTATACGGGAATGAACTGAACCCCCTATACTCAGAGAGAGTTGTCTCTAATCTAGGGAGCGCGTTGGGAGACCGGCTGATGCATTTCGGTCACTTTTGGCTATCCCTTTATGCGCGGCACTTGCTAATCCATCCCCTTGGAAGGGGCAAACGGGAGAAGTCAACATGTCGGCAGTTGATGGTGCGGCTTCTTCACCGAACCACACGGAGGAAGCATATTTTCCGTGCACGGAGGTGAGTGGAGAACTTGAAAATGTGATGAGGCCCATGTGCCAGGTGCGCATGTTTAACAACTTCATTGTCTAAAGACATCGCGACCCCCCCATGGGAAACACCTTGGTGCAGTCAAAGATTCAATCGGTTTGGTAATCATTTTGGTACGGGCTTGGATGTTGATCACACCCCAGAAGTGATTTTCTTTCTCTAAAGAGCGTTAAAAGTTTAATTACCTCTATAAAGGTACACAATAAGTATTAATGTTCTGTTTACGTTTTAAGTCAACTATTAATGTTTTGGGGAATTTTCGTCTATGAGCGTAAAATAAAATTCTTTTTACTTACATGTTTTTCTTTGATGCATATATGTCGAGCATAAATAGTATTATGATCCGTGTTTTTGTTTCCGTTTAGGGATTTTTCGTCGCGGTGTTGTACTGTTTCATGAATAACGAGGTAAGGACGGAACTTAAGAAAAAATTCGGAAACGCCCGGCCAAATTTTTACAGCGACACGGAGAGGCCGTCCAGAGGAAAGTTTAACAACCAGACGAACAATTCTACAAAAAAAGGAAGCGGTATGTATATTTGTTAAAATATTTTTTCAATCGATAAATAACAGACGATTCGCGGAGTAGCAACACGTCTATCCAAACTCTGACCCTGATCGTTCATCCCAGAAATAAACGAATATCAACTAATTAAAAATGTTGAACCTGCACTGGGTAATGAATCCGTTACACGCACGGGTTTTTTGGTGTTGATGATATGCAGGAGGAAAATACTAGGAAGCGGGAGGTCTTCTCAAGCAGTGTAGTCTTTTTGGCCTACTGTACTTATACTAGTCACATAGTTTAGCTGGAGAGTTAAATTGCTGGTAGAGCATGACGGTCAAGGTTAGATTGTCGGAATCGATAGCGAGGAGCCTTGGCTAAAGTTCGAGGCAGGCTATCTCAGAGGCCTCGATTATCGAGCAGTGCTGAGACAGGGCTGTATTCTATCGCCCTTACTTTTAAACTTGCTTTAAAATAATATTTAAAGAAACCTTTAACGATTTCCAAACAAAGGGCTTTAAGATAATTGAGACATATCTGCGTCTGTACTCGGTAATCAGTTTGCGGATGACGCAGTAGTGCTAAGAGTAGCGACAACATAAATGACCCGCAATGCATGATGAATTTGAATTGCCCAAACGTTAAATGTTTCCAAAACCAATGTGATCGCGTTCTCAAAACAGAAAATAAAGATAAATCTATTAGTGAATAAGAGCGCAAGGGACAAGAGAGGTCATAAAGTACGTCGCCAAGGTTAATGAGCATTGCGATCCTGAAAAGGAGTTAAGGCCCAGAATAGAGATTGCTAGAGCAATTTTCTTTCCAACAAATTGTTTTTACTCATTCTCAATTTAGTAGAGTTAAGAATTAGAATGAATCTCGGTCCTAGTATATGGATGCGAAAGCTGGACACTTCGCAGAATGGGCAAACCAAGGGAACTTGTGCTCACCGTACATGAGACATGTGATGCGTGGAGCGAGCTATGAATTGGTCAGGTTAATACTCGAGGGCAAAATACTGGGGAAGCATTCCCTTGGAAGGAGGTAGAACTCTTGGCTGAAGGACGACGCGTTGGTTTCACTGCACGAATGTGGAAGCTTCCAGGACGCGACCAATAAGGAAGAGCAAGCTGCTTGCATTGCCAACCTTCGAATTTTAATTTTAAAGAGTAGTAGGTCATTGCTGCATTTTTCTTGGGGTCTTGTTAGTACCCTAGGTTGTGGCTCAGTTGAGCGGTTCACATTCGAAGATGATATGGATGGTAGTCTCTTCTTACTCATGGCATAACCTAAACGTGGACATCGTTGAATATCCCCATGTTATGTAAATGTTTTCTTAGATACCAGTAAACTGTATGTAACCCTATTTCTCAGCCGAGTTGCGCTCGGTCTAACGGTACCAATATGTTTGCCAGTTTTAGTAAGGATTTTTCAACGTTTGGTAGATGTTTGGCATCTCTCAATTTCTTCCGTTTCTCACTTTTCTACGGACCAACTCGAAATGGAAGAGTCTACGTTTGATCTTGTGACTCCAACTATAGGATCAACAGTCTTGCAGATCCTCCTCTGGCAAATTTGTCTTTTGTTGCTCATTATCGAAAATCCCAAGATATTGTCAGATTATGTTTTCTCAGGTTTTAAAGATTTTAGATGCGTTCACCGACTATTTTTAAAGCTAATGCTTCCTCGGTTGTCTGACCTAATGAGGACTTTTGGTCAGTGTTGGCTACTTTAAGAATTTCCATGCTACAAACATTGACAGCATGTACTTCAGCTTGAAAGGCCGAGAGGTACTTCCCTGATTGGGCTTGGGCTTGATCCGGTTCCTTCACTGTCTTTTGGAGCCATCTATACGCCATACAAATGTTTTGAGCTTTGCGCCATCTTCAGTGAGGGCGCTCTATCATCTCAGTCAGACTTCTCAGTGCAGATGACACAAAGGCGAAACACGTTTGATTGACTTCAACCAGGAAGTGTAACCAGACCCAATGCTGTAGACCTTAGCTTTTTAGTAAAAATATTTAAATGAAAAAAATTACAAATTAAAATTGATTATAGTGTGTCAGGAGGGCAGTTGATGATGATTTAATGATGAAAGAACAAATAGTTTTTATATTCGTGTTGCTATGAATTATGCAATATTGGATGCAAAAAGGAGTTGTTCATAAACATTTGTGTATATGTCAGAAATAATTTTAATACTAAAAAAACTAAATTTTATTTATCGACCACCGGTTTCCGATTTACACAAAATTTGAACAGTTTTTACAATTTTATCTTGGTGGTATTTAACAACTTGTCGAGATTTAGGTTCGGAGTGGGAAAACTGGACCTACTTATCCGACCGTCAAAACAACTTGATTTATGTTCAAGTTGACGTCAACGAGGCCAACATTTCTTTATTTTTTAAAAAGTAAAAATACCAACAATAAACAAATAATTTATAAATAATCAATGTCATCTTCTAAACATTCGAATTTTTGTAAAAATTAAATGTATGTCTATGTGTATATATTTATTACTTCAAGATGAAAAGTACTTTAATTTCGTTCTTGTTCAAAGGTACACTGGACAGCTGCATGATAAGTTTCATGTCGAAAGCTAATGATTTCACTCTAAAAGATTCCGCCCTTCCGAAACCACTGCACGGAGTAAATGTAAGTACTTTTATTGAAAATTGAATTAAGCCTTTTGTAATAAAATGATTTTAAAAAATTTTAAATATAAAAATTACTTTATTTTTTGGACGATGGGTTGGGTTAAAAGAAAAAATGTGTAAAAATTCTAAATTTTTCCATTGTTAGGCTTATTCTTTTCACAAATTAAGCCACTCCCTCGATGCTTATGCATTTACCATGACATGTTCCGAGGTTGGCATGTTTCTACCTCAACTTTGTCATCTTCTTCTTAGGTGTTAGTTAAAAGGTCATCGGCAGGTGTAGAAGTCGTATAATTTGCCTTAATCTTAACTGCTGAGAAGATTGCAACCTGTTCTCCCGCGTACTCCCTACATAGAGAAAGCAACTCTCTGAGTGGAGGGACTCCCCTAGCGTAGAAACTACGGATCCGCCCCGGCCGCTGTTATTGTTTTTAGTGGAATTGCTAACCACCTCCTAGATGAGCACTGCCTACGGTCAAATTCTTATCGAGCTCAGCCTACACCTCCCATGCGCTTTCGAGGGACGCCACAGGCCTAGCCTAGGTGGTCCGATAGTTCGCTTCCCCAAGGGTACCACGCAGGTCATACGCACAACAATTCAACGTCTACACGCTATCGTCCGGTCACAACGTCTCCCGCCGGGGTAGTAACGCTGGCCATACGCAAGCTTCACGAAGGCCGCAGATAGAAGACAGCCTCTGTCTAACTTCCCGCCAGGGGTGTCACCACGCACCACCACGAAATCATTCCCAGTGCGACTTGCGCTGAGTTTTGAACTGTTGTCACCCCGTGGTTCAGATGGCCATACACCCTCCCTGTCTATTAAGATAGGATCTAGTGAACTGGCCTTCGTGTGACTCTGCTAAGACACTCGCCGCCCGTGCCGATACGAGTACAGCTTGTGCATTAGCAACGCCTTCTAGGCTACACCATTATTTGGTTGGAAGGGGTCACAGGATAGAATGAAGGAGCTCGGATTGAGAAAAAAGGGTAGTAGATAAGAAACCCGAGGTGGACCGTTGCGGGGTCTCGAGGCTCAAACCATGCTATACCACCCGTCTTCGGGTCCACATATAATGAGCTATGGCTCCCAGGGTGGGACACTTTAAAGTCATCCTGTTGAGTTTTTCCTAGAAATACGTTGACAATAAAACTACCCTGTTCCTTCTAAGAATTCCAATTCCAGGGCATCCAGATTCTTGCTGACGAGCTCAAGTAACTTGCTTCAGTTTTTCTTTCTCATGCCTTTTTTCCATTTTCAACTTTAGCACACCTCTCCCTGCGCCTAGTTGGGGTTCCCTCGGGTTACCCTTTCTTTGGCTAGTAGGTCAGCCTTTTTTTTATACCTGTTAACGCCATTTTTCGTGGACTTTGAGCCCGGGGTCCGGCGATGTTAACGCTCGGTCCTCTCCGCCACACAGTTGGTACTTGTCGTTTGAACTGTTCGTATCGGCCGTTGGCAAATCGTCTTTCGTCAAATTGTTTCTTGCTTCATTTTCTTTTCTTCTCGCGATCGTCGTGGCGAGATCATCGATCGAAAGGGACTCTCCGAAGGAAAACGAGATAAAAGGTATCCTGATCCCGATTTTCCTACATCATCTGTACGCCTGTCCTTTTCCCCCCTTTTCAACCATCGTAGAACTTGGAGGAGTCGTCTACGTGGTGAGTTCTTTTTTATTTTCAATTTTATGCTATTATTCATCGTACATAAAATTACAGTCCACTTGCTCGTTAACAATACCTTTAGCAGAATCTCAAGGTAACCTTGGGTTTTCCTAGAGCCATAAGGACATTTAGGCTGTCCCAGACTAGTTTGAAGTTAAAAGCATTTTTGGAAGCCTGCCCAAAAGTGCAACTGATGCCTGGTTGTTGTTCCGGTCCTCCTTTTTTGACTAGTTGATCAGCTTGTTCCTTTCCTTTTATACTTTCATGGAGCCTTTATGGTAACCATATTGTGTACTCCTAGGGCCATTAGGCAATTTAGGCATACTCATTTTCTGCCTTTATGGGGCTGCTTGACGGTCCGAAAGTATATCGCACCAATTTCATTCCTTTCCAGCACTTATAAAGTGTTGGATTGAAAGGTCTTCAAACTTGGAAAGTAGATGGAACCAGTTTTGCTATGGTGTAGCCACTTTTACACCCTATACCTAATTCCTATTCCATCTGTGCATTTTTCACATGCAACTTTAACAACCCCTGCGCGCAGTAAAAGTAGGCATAGCCAATAATGTAGGCTTATACATAGGCACCAGTCCATGAGCTATGGAGTAGAGTAATTCCGTTCCTTTCCACCTACTCCTGTTCCATCTCAGAACCAATAGCATCGGTGTAAGTTACGTTTAAATAATAATGTACATTTTCTATGTTACAGGTTAACGACACTCACCATTCATTACTTGAAACATCCATAAATTTAGAAAAATCAATCGAACACTAATGCTTTCGATCTGCAAGATGAATTATAAAATCCTATAAAACTTGAGAGAGGGGGAAGGTTTGCGATAGTGAAAAATTTATATTATGCCTATTGTTTTAACGAAAAACAAAAAATATCTAACATTTTAACATTCTAGTCTATTTTCGAGACGCTTAAAGAAGAAAAAACTATTCACTATAATTATAAATGTTGTTATATTTTAATATTTTTATTTTTAGTATTTTTTTATTATTATGCAAATGATATTTAAGTGTTGAAAAAATACTATTCTCAGGGTTTTTTTTTGTTTTTGTTTTTTAACAACCAAACTGCAATTTGAAATTGTGCTTCAACTTGATGGATGACGAATATGAAATCTCTCTTTTAAGCATTGATAATAAAATAATATTTGTTACCGGCGAGAAAAGACATTCATTAAAATTCCTATATAATGTAACGTAGATATTTTAATTAAGCATTGCAAGTATTATTAGCAAATGTAATTGTTTGAAAATGTAGTTAGGCTAAAACTTCCAATGCTGGATATTAATTAATCGCAGGTCGCTTCCAACGTCAATAAATATCCATACTGATGTTCACGTTGAAAACAAATTGTATTGAAATTCAAAAACACAGTTTTCATTTATATACGACAAAGGCCCAAACAGTGTAAAGATAAAGGGGAAGAAACAAGAAACAACTGAAAGCAGTTACCTCATCAGAGGATTTCATTAGAAAGGAACGTCGGTCGTCAGTAAACAGGAAGAAGACTTAAGACTGATTTTAATAAACCCATACCGTTTATGAGCATAAAACAAATACTTAAAACAAAAAATAAACCTATTATATTGATCAATGCAAATTGTTGTAGTTTGTTTAACCCTTTCATTTTCCCCGTCCCACAAAGGTTCTCGCGTTTGTTTATGATTGAAAATAGCCGTTTCATCTTGGACATCGACTAGCAAAACAAGAAAGATGTAGTTGTTCATTTTTATTGCGTCGGATCAGAAGGTTTGTGAGATAGAATCCCAACAAAACTGATTATTTGTATAAGTATAATCTCAAATCTGCACACCAATTGTTGGCAGCCTTATTCGTCCGTCCGCCAAAGTGGGGTTCCGGGAGCTTCAACATGACGCTAAACATTCGCGCTAATAAATACATTCACTCTGAACTCACGCACTAGGAGCACAAAATATCATTACTACATACAATAAAACCAATAGAGGGCCCAAATACTCGCTACCGTGCTTAAAGACAATTCAATAAATTAAAGTTTTAAGTTGAGATAAAAATGCCAGTGTCACGAGCGGGATTCGAACCCACGACCTTCAGTTTGTACGCCGCTACTCTACCGCTTGAGCTATCTTGATCTCTAGCGCCCTACCTAGACCTAGAGCCTAGAGGTCATGATAGCTC
>CM077113.1:7064024-7096290 GCA_039619505.1 Cimex hemipterus
TAAAATTTATATAACAATATATGGGATTTGACAAGTAAATAAAAACAGTTTTAAACAAGATGTATAATATCTATACTGTTGGGTAGCATTTTGACCAGATCCATGGATTTCATACAGGAAGATGATGGTAGAGTATTTTTTATTGCGGGTGTGGACAACGTGACATGAAAATCAACGTATGATAGTGATCCTGAGGGAGTGTATATTATTAAGAATCCATCGTAACTAATACACAATAAAAATTCTCCTCTGTAGAGATCACACACCCTCTACTTTAAATGCTTCTTTAACTGTATGACTTCAAAATTTAACAATATTTCATCTATTGCGTTACATCAATCACAATTTCGGTCTGGGAAGTATGCTTAAATCTCCAATAGGAAAGTTCAAAATCACCGAAACAATTTACTTATTTACAGGCAATAGCCCATTTTATTACAACAATTACAAGAACGACAACATTTAAAACATGAAAAACCTAAAATAGAATGTTTGGATGCTAGGGCCTGAAATGACCTTAGCTGTTAAAACGTCCTTAAAAATTAATAATAATAATAATAATATTGACAGTAATAAAGTAAGAAACATAATAGCAAAAGTATAATTTAGATACCAATATTTGAATTTAAAAAATAATATTTGGGATTTAACAAGTAAATAAAAATAATTTCAAACAAGTTATATAATATTTATACTGTTGGGTAGCATATTGACCAGATCCATCGTTCTGTATATGGGAGAGTGAGAAGTATAGTTGCTATTGGAAAGTAATGATACAGTATTTTTTTATTGCGAGTGTGGACAATGGGACATGAAAATAAAGATATGATAACAATTCTGGGGGAATCTATATTATTATTAAGAATCCATCATGGTCAATATTATAATTAATTTATTAAATATACTATGAAAATTCTCCTCTGTAGAGATCACACGCTCTCTACTTTGAACGCTTGTTTAACTGCATGACTTGAAAATTTAAGAATAATTTCTTCTATTGAATTACATCAATCACAATTTCCGTCTGACAGGAATAAATAACTTTCCCCAAAAACAGAAGTACAAAATCATTGAATAATTTGAAATATTGAACATTGACAGTAATAAAATAAGAAAAATAATAACAAAAAGTATAATTTAGATACTAATATTTGAATAAAAAAAATAATATTTGTGATTTGACAAGCAAATAAAAACAATTTGAACAAATTAATTATGCAGATATATACTACAACAATCAACCGGCACATCTGGTATACACATATACATTTATCGTTGTTATTCATGTAACTTCTTCAATTCCTCTTTGAACTGGCTTTAGATGTATAATATGTAATATGTAAGACAATTAATTAAGGTTTTTAGTTGAGAGCGGTATTCAAGCCCACGATCTTCGGCTGGATACGCCACTTCTCTACCACTTGAGCTATCGTGACCTCAATCCACTCGGACACCAAATTCCCATCTCAACCACACCTTTTGAGTTTTTCCTCCTTTTTGCCATTTTCCAAATGTCGTGTAATCATCTTTTATCTCAACTAAAAACCTTAATTAATTGTAATATATTGATTGGTCAAGCGGACCACAAAATTAGTGAATTTAATAATGTTTAAGGTTGCTTGTTGACCAGATCCATCATACTGTACATGAGCAGTTAGAAGTATAGTTGGTATGGAAAAATTGGTGGTATAATATTTTTGATTGTGGGTGTGGACAGATGTGACCTGAAAATTGAGGTATGATAGCAATTCTTGAGGAGTCAATAGTACTATTAATTAATTACATTGACAACAAAGATTCTCTTTGTAGAGATTACAAGCCCTCTATTTTAAAAGGTTCTTTATCTTTATGACCTTGACATTTAAAAAATAATTTCATCCATTGTATTGCATCAATCATAATTTTGCTCTGAGAAGAATAAATAAATCTCCAAAAAGAAAGTCCAAATTAAGCGAAACAGTTTATGTATTTACAGGCAACAGTCCGTTTTAATGCAATAATTTTAATTTAATAAGGATACAATAGGGGGTGGACGGATGGGATGTGAAAATCAAGGTATGAGAGCGGCAATTCTGGGGGATTATTATTAATAAGGCTGGTTTGGTCAATATTATTATTAATTTACTAAATATACAATAATAATTCAACTTTCCTATAAATTATTCATCTACCATTCCCATTCTTCCTTTATTTATTTTTGGTGAGGACGAGAGTTAGAAAGGGAATCAGTTCAACTGCACTTATTTTTTTACACAATACCCAGCAAAACACAATTAATCATCATTACAAAAATAATTAATCATTTTTATGTTCACATTTATTATCTGAATTACATTTAAAAAAACCTTGCCCTCGATATGTAAAAATGATACAGTATCTCAATTTTGACCCGATAAAATCTATTTGTATATTTTGCTAAACAATATATTATAATTTGGACGATATAGTATTATGATTATGCTGTACATAAGGTGTTACAGCATAACTTTACTATATGAAATCATAGATAACAGTGAAACAACATGAATTAATCATTCGACTGACTCATACCTCTCCTATACCATTTTAAAACATTTTTGTCTGTAGAATTATTTTTCTAAGCATAACTTATTCTTAATATGATGTCCACTACACGTACAGTTGTTTGTTTTGATTAAAATGAACAAAAATAAAATACATGTATTATTATTTACCTAAACTTGTTTGTTTTGTCACAAAAAAAAAAAAAAAAAAAAATCAATATTTAAAAGTAATGTGGTGTTTGGGGGCCACAGTAGCCGAGTGGTTAAGGCGTCAGACTCTCGGCTAGTAGACCCCGCAGTCGTCCCCACCATCGCCTCTGGAATTTTTCTGACACCTAAGGGGACCGGTGGCCGCAATTAAAAGAAATTGACACGGCACTCATCAATGGAAGGGGTGGGACTGGATCTCAGCGACCCTGAACCTGGTCCCAACCCCCTTCAAAAATGAGTATCTTCGATGGAAGAACACTGGTTGGACAACAAAAATGGAGCCAGGGTATAGTACAATAAGCTGTACAGCTGCAGTGCTCAGGAGGGAACTCCTCCAGTCCCTGGTATCCATCCATCCACCATCCACCAATATGGTGTTTAGTGAGTGTTAGTCAATGATTATTTGGACATCGTGAGATGCAGTCCGGTGTGATGTAGGTCTTAGAAAAACATTTTCTTTGTCGTACCAACGTTCGATCTTCATTGAGATCATCTTCAGGGCCTAGGATTTATAAACATTGTTTAACATAAACATATAATATAACATATAAAACAATCATCACATTCCACACGTCAAACATTTCTGCATAGTCTAATTCTTCAACAATTTGGCTTTCCTTTCCCTATTTAACTCCGTCTTTGTAATCCTGAAAGGATAATCAGGCTGAACTATTATCCATTTTTCCCATTGTTGGCTCCTTTCATCTCAAAGAAGCCGACTGCTCTTATAAAAATGTCTTTCTATACCGACTTCCTTCTCCACCCCTTCAAACTCCAATGTATATAGATATAAAACATCAATACCCCACTGGCACGCTCAACATGACACAGGGATGAAACATCTACACAGAAAAACAAACACTTGGAGCGAGTACAAATACGTTTATTGAATCTAAAATTCCTAGTATTTTATAAATTCATTTTTTCCCCCAACATTTGTAAAATTTAAAGTTTATAAACCCCAAGCCCTGAAGATGATCTCAATAAAGATCGAAATGTTGGCACGATAAAAATAGTTTTTCTATCTTATGATCTCCAAATAATCATTTTAACATAATACAAAATCTCAATTTCAACTCAATAAATATATTTTACACTATAAGAAATGACAGTGAGATTCTTGACAGTGTTAGGACTGAGTGTTCATTCAAACCAGTTCATAAAAACTTATTTCATTTAGACGTCTTTAAAATAGTTTTACCCCGGTGATGACCTTAAAGGTCAGAAGCTGGGCAGATAATTGATATACATTTTTTAAAATTCATTTAACCATAGTGAGATTCAGATAATTCGTTTAGAAACAACATAAATGCACATTAAAATAGTCACTTGATTGACTCATACCTCTTCTATTACTATTTCATAAACATTTTTATCAACAGAATACTTTTTAAAAGCATATCTTATACTTAGTGTGATGCCAAGTAATACACTTGTTTGTTTTCACAGGAAAAAACCCCTAAAAAATATAAATATGTTTTTATTAGTTTGTTTTTTGATAAAACAAAAGCTTGATTTCAATATGTAAAAGTAACATATCTCAATTTTGACCCCCTTATGCTTTAAATGTGATAAAATTTGCAATTTGCACTAAGAATATTAAAGTACACAACATGGTTAATAGTAAAATAAAAACTATATTATCTTAAATTGATAATATTGATAGTGTTATTTTTCTCTGATAGGTTGTTTTATCTTTTTACAAATATCAAATAAGAAATTTATTTTTTAATTTTATTAACCAATTGGTTGTACCTCGTGAGGTCACGATAGCTCAAGTGGTAGAGCGGCGGCATATCAAGCCGAAGGTCGTGGGTTCGAATCCCGCTCGTGCTATTGACTTTTTTATCTCAACTAAAAACCTCAATGAATTGTAATAATAAATAAGATTTTTAAAAACGAATGCCCGAGACATCACCAAACTAATAATTAACTTTAATTTTTTAAAATATTAATAGAAATAGACAGAAAAATCTTTTATACAAAATATCATTTAAAGTAAACAAAATAAATAATTAAGCTCAATTAATTCTATGATCTGAATTAAAATTGACTATCAAAGTTAGATTCTATAAAAGTACAACATTTGTCGCTCAATAAATATTTTTCAATTCCTTGTATAACATTTTATTATTTTCGTTTATTTTCCTCAATTCAATCAGGGTTTTTTGTTTAAATTTATTCCTGCTTCACCTGGGAAAAATCCAACCTTCTGTTTTAGAAGAAGTAAAGTTTAATATTAAGTTGAAAATATGAAGTAGCAATGGAACTGAGTGGAATTTTGGTGTTTTAATTGAGGTCCTTTTCGACAACTGGACTACTAAAACTACTACGAAAAGCACTTTTTCAGGAAAGGCAAAAAGCTGCGCTAGAATTTTTTTTTCTCAAAAACACCAATAAATTCATGGGAATTCTGTCATGTCAGATTATTTATGGTAGCAAGCCTTGAAATTTTAGTTTCTTGTTTTATTGTGTTTTCCTTAAATAACATAACGTTCTTTGATTCTGACTGTAGAACAGGGCTATTGCCCCAACAAGCCTGGGAGGACTCTGTTTTGGAGCCATCTGTAAACCAGATATAGTCGGCATTAACTGGAATCTCTTCTCCCAATCTGCTCTACGAGGTATTTTGGTTAGAAATATTTTATCAAAACTGAATTTTTAGGGGGCCATGGCATCAGTAGGCATTCTCAAATTATGTTATCTATGTGAGTAGGTCCTGCATTAGCCTAGATTTGTGGCTTTGGCCTCTCTTCGTATAAAGATGTGTAGTGGTGGTAGGTTAAGAAGGACTTCCAGCACGGCTGAGGGTTCTCATTGCCCCAATGATGCTCACCTGCCAGTCTATGATTTGTACTGAGGATCTAGACCACCCTTAGCTGTAGTGCCTAGTACACCAAACTTCTGATCCATAGGCTATCATGGGTCTAACAACCGCTATGTACAGCTTTAAATTCATCTCCAGCTTCTCCCACAAAGCGTTTGCATCTGCCAATGGCATCCATTTTTGCTTTTTTTTTTTTGTGTGATTTTGTTTAGTAGTTGGATTGTCTGGTCAAAGATGACTCCCAGATAATTAGCCACTTTAGAGAAAGGAATTTCAACAACATAAGGGGTCCTTATGCCTTTTTCTTGGTAAAGAGAACCACGACGGTTTTGTTAGGGTTTATAGAAATCCCTTCCTTTTTACACTGTAAGTTCGTTAAGCTGAGCAGTATTGCTCCCTCTCTGTAATAATTTCGGCAATGTACAATACACGATGTCAGATTATCTGCATATCCTAGGCAATTAAAGCCTTCATGAGATAGCCTTTTCAGGAGATCATCAACCAATACTGACCACAGTAATGGTGACAGAACGCCATCCTGAGGGCAGCCCTTATTTTAGTTTTACTCAGAGGAAAATAAAATTATACTCCTCCTTAGACTTAACTAAAAATATTTAACACTGATCAGGTTTGGGGAGGAAAGATGTTTGGACAGGTAATGGGACTTCTGTGGTTCTTCATCAGGACGCTGTTCAGGCTGCTCCAGTCTCCTGCTGATTTTTCTTTTTGCTGATAAAACTTCACTTTGATTACATAATCAGAATTTTATCCCTACCGGATAATAGACTCCTGAAGATCCTTAGTCAGGCAGATTAATGAATTGGTTTAAGGAAATAAAAATACATATGCAATTTAACGTGTCTTGGGATGATTTGAGGCCTAGATAGATGGTACATTTATGACAAAATTGCACAGATATGGCCAGTTCAGACAACTTTCCACACGATAGAGACCTTATATTCAAAATTTCAAATTATTTAGATCTTTCGTTACACTTTAATAGAATGCGGTGGATAATTAAGTGTCGAGGGGATCTGTTGAACTTAAATTACAAACATTCTCAGTTTTTAGAATGAGTTTCTTTATAAATATATGCACGCATCACTAGTGTATCATTGCGCCAATAATAAGCCAGAATTTTCCTGAGTAGGTAGAAAGTTCCAGTAAATAACAGTCGAACTGTCGAATCAACCAAGTCAAAATAAATGGCAAATAGGGCAAAACAAAAAATAAAAAGTTTCCTACTATTTCTTAACTTTTATTGCAACATCCAGTTATATTCCAAAATTCTAATCAAGCTATTTTCCCTAAATACATTGCGTACACATAATAATTAATTTACATAATTAATTGTATATTCATTCAAAGTCTTTATTTGCTATATAATATTCTACTATTATTCCAATTAATTATTCTTTTTATGTAAGGTCTTGGTGGGGATGAAAAGCTAGGGTCACAAGCTGGAGTCGAACCCACGACCTTCGGCCGGGGCCACTTTGACTACATGACATTTGAAAAAAATGGCAAAAAGAGAGAAAATTTGGAAAGTTGTAGGTCGAAATGAGAAGATGTCCGAGTGAATTGGAGACAGATAGCTGACATGGTTAGAGCAGCAAGGTTTAAGGCTCGAATCCCGCCATGACACTAGCTTTTTCATCTCAACCAAGGCTTTAAATAAAAAGAATAATTAATCGAAAAACTTAATATGGTGTATAATGATCAATAAACATATAGATTCAACTATTATGTTCACATGCATTTATAGTATTTGTGCTCTGTAAATATTTAATTATAATTGTCTAGTTAAAGACTTTCAGTTCATTTGAAAAATATGTCCAATAGGTTTAAATAATAATACTATTCAATTGTTTAACAATAAAAAATCTTTTTCTATCATAAAATTTTATAACATAAAATAATTTTTGTAAATGCTAAGAACTTGTATTTTGGCTTTTGAACGTTTTTCCTTGATGTTCTTTTAGATTAGTTGATAGATTTATTTTATGTTGTACTAGTTTTCTATTCCTATACTCTTTTATTCCTAAAGATGATTTAATGAATAACAAAATTCTACTCTTCATCTTGGTAATTTGAAATTCTCCTTTTAGACGTAATTATAAATAATAACAGATTGTAAATGAACACGTATTGATGTGGATGTCATGAGAAAAAAGCTTGCCTTTTACTCATTTAAATTAATTAACTCGAGGAAAATTCGTACCTAGATCTTTATGGTGAATATTGAATACATAATTGATTTGTATGTTTACAATGGACGTTGAAGGCGAAGACAACAGAGAATAAGCTGACAGAAAGATATGCAAAAAATTAAATACACATTTTTGTACAATTATTGAAATTTTTCCTTGCTTTCTATTTCGTATAAAACAAATACAACTTGTTTATCTTTGATTTAGTCGTTTCTTGTAGGATATAAAAGTCAATGGTTTTTTTTGCAATCAAAAACAAGTTTAGTAATAAAAAAGTTCACATAAAAACCTAACTTGAACTGACCAGATACAAATTTCACTCTCATTTACTTTTTACGACCTACAAAAACATTAAAAAGCCAAAAATCCTTGAAAATAATAAAACAACGAAAAAACTTTCCAATAATAAAATATTGCCCATTAGGTTACTACATCCAACAAAAACTAAAAATGGTTGCAAACAATAAAACAACAAAATTTGAAAAAAATTTCAATGATAAAATATTGTCCATTAGATTACTACATCCAACAAAAAATTAAAAAAAAAAAAAGAAAAAAAACTAAAACAATAAAACGACGAAACGATTCTGATAAAAACTCTTTTCAATTTAAAAAAAAAAAAAAAAAAAAAAATACTTTCAGACAATAAACGACGAAACAATTCTGACAAAAACTTACAAAAAAACTCAATAATAAATTATTGCCCGTTAGATTGATACATTAAAACAATTAAAAAAAAAAAAAAAAAACTAAACACAATAAAACGACTAAATAATTGTGACAAAAAATTTTTCAATAAAAGAAGAAAAAAAATAAAGCCCTTTTATTCACTGAAGAATATCATTACGTACTTTTTCATGGTTATTTTTAAAAGTTAATTTTGGTATCGATGCAGTGAAATGTAAATATCGTAAATATTAGTCTGAAAACTAATCCCCTTGTATCTAATATAAACAAGGTCCATTACTTTGGATTTTTTTTCAATGATTTGTTATGCCTTGGGTTTTCCTCTTTGACACTTTTCCCCCCGATCCCGGCTAATGAATGGATTAAAAAACTGGCAATTTACGACATTAAAGACTGAACTTTCCGCAGTTTTTTTTTGTTTTGTTATTATTTTATTACTATTTCAACTTGAAACCCCTCTTCCTTGTGGTCTGAAATTTATTTACGATCGTCAGATGTATTTTCGGAAAACAGGACGGATCAGGATGAAATCAGTTCAAAGATACCCCAGTTTTTATCAAAATTCTGTCTAAGCACAAGCGGCTTCGTTGGTTTGCAGAAAACGTGATTTTCTTCGGGCTCTTTACAATACAAAATGAGGCTGTAAGTTATTCACACTTGTTTCTCTCATTTTCTCATTCATTCACACACACACACACTCTCTCTCTCTCTTTCTTTCTTTCTTTTTTTCCCTCGCTCCCTCTCTTCTTTGTCTATCTCTCTCTCCCTCTCTTCCTCCCTCTCCTTCTCACCCTCTCCCTCCTCTCTGTCCGTCCCTCGTACCCTCTCCTTCCTTCTCTTTTCCTCCCTTTCTGTCTTTCTCTCTCTCTCTCTCTCTTTCACTTACATTTTCTTTCTTTCTGTCTTTTAATATCCTCCATTTTCCCCTTATTTTCTCTCTCCCTCTCGCTCTATCTCTTCATTTTATCTCTCTTTTTTCTCTTTACTATTCTCTCTATTTCTTGTTTTGTATTATTTCTTGACAATACCAAAAAATTATATGTTAACGTGATTATTTATGGTAGCCAGTATCACCAAAAATATATGATGTTTGTCGATCGACCTACAGATAATCTATGTGCAGTTCTAATCTTCACGGTCATTAGACGATCTAACGACCTCTATGAAGAATGAAACTCCACGTCAGTATTTTTATCAATAACTATTGTTGGTTGTATACGCAAAGCGAGACACATCAACAGATGGTAATAAAAGAAAAATTATATATAACCCATGTTATAGAAACATTACTACTGTCACTTGTCAATCATTTACAAAAGTGCCATTCTAACAATAAATTTTCGTTGATTACGGTTCAACAAAGAAACGTCGGTGAACAAATGGAATCATTCGATCAAATCACGAATATTTTTTTATTTAGTTGGAACATTTTAAAAAAAAGGGTTATATCATATATGTATTTAAACGTTATTTTTCATATTTGATATATTGATTTCTACTCAACGCAAATAGGCGGAACATAAAAGCAACGAAGCGTGTCAACTAACGATCAGTTTGAAAGCTAGTTTGTAACATTAATCCTGATAGAATGTGGATTTTGAAATAGTCAATTCTCATAATATTACGGAAAGGCGAAATAAAGACTCTATGAAAGATAAACGATTACAGTTTAATAATAAAAATTGTGTGTTTCTTAGCGATTTGTTGTTTCATAATTTGTTTAAGTAGTAAGGGAGCGGTCAAGAATGAATTAATTTAGAAAAACCGCTTTTTTCATTTTTTGCCCGACGTTTCGACCTTTATTCAACTCATCTTCAGGGTCTGGGTAAATAGCAAATATAATGTCGATTGGAAAAAATACAATTTAAGATGTAAAAATGTGTATGAAATTGTTTGAAAATTATATTTACATTTTAAATTGTATTTTTTTTCCCTATCGTCATACGTTTTGTAATTTACTCAGGCTCTGAAGATGACAAGAATAAAGGTCGAAACATCGATAAAAAATGAAAAAGGTGTTTTTCTAAACTATCTCATTCTTGTTCGCTCCTCACGACGTCATCCAATTGTAATTGATACTTTACCGGAATTTGAAAATTAAGACGAACTTACAGTTTAACTTGTTTGGAGATTCGAAGCATTTTTTTTTTTAATATAGTAAGTTTTATTTAAAAATAAGGTCAGTTGGAAAGTAGTCCAATGCGTTCCTTATGCACTAACCACAAGTAGGTTTCTCGTACGAAATAAAATTGTGACCGCGACCCGACTGGGGTCGGAAATGGCTGTTGGCTTGTCGTTTCTATTTCGGCGTGGAGCTCACTGCCAAACCTGTGTGGGACTGGGATATTTAAGCAATTTAACTAAGATATAATGCCGTGGTAGTACGAATTTCGGTCACCGGGTTAAAAATTTGACATGAGTTCGAGTAGTAGTGAAACGTGAGTGCAGATAATAATGATATTTTCTAGATGTATCGAGTGTTTGGTAGATTTGGTATGTTTTTTGGTGCGGACTTGAACCAAAAAAAGGCCCAAAGGAAAACAGGAGCTTTTCAACCCTAACATGTCTAATCACGTTGCACACTACTGAGCAATTACATTAAAGACAAAATGTATCGATCACTTATGAAAATAATATTGGAATTGTTGATTGATATGGTGAGACTGTTGTAGATGGTTTGTTTAGCAAGATAAATAAGCAATTTAAAAACAAAATTAATAATAGCATGATGTTCCCTAAAGACAAATAATAAAATGTTATTTTTATAATTGTTTGCTTACTCACCTCGCATATGCACGCACCCAAAAATTATCTCGGGTTCGTTGAACCGATCGTTGAACACCTTTCTTTGCACCTCCGGTCGGTCAGGTTTGTTAAATAAATTGTCCTGACAGCATGCACATGTGTGTGAGATGTTTCGCGCACGTTCTCTTAAGTTGGAACCCGTGCCAAGCTCTGTTCCTCGCGGTCATTTTTCATCGTTGATCCCGGAAGGTCGACACCTTCAAAATCAAGATAAAGCCCAAAAATGGAATTAGACCTAGAGAAATTTTTTTGGTAAGCATTTTTACCTGAATTCCTGGATAGCTTCTTTTTAGGGTGTTTCTTTCCCCTCATACATAACTCTTTATGGAATATATTTTTTCAAAACCGAAGGATTACAAGTAAAATTTTCGGTTTAGACATGTTTATTTATTTTGTTCTTTTGCAACATTTTTAATGTTTTTTACAGTAGTATTAATTGTTTTTTACAGTAGTGTACTAATGAGCAGGATTGAATTTAATCATAAATATTGCACAATATATTGATGCGCCCAGGTTTAAGTGATATAGCTTGGTTAATTTAAAACTTAAAAAAGGGTACATACTTTTCCTCTAGTGTTTCAACAACAGAATCCGTTATATATTTAATTAAGTTAGATATTACAATTTATTTTGTGAGATTTCTCACATCTCTTCATTTTCGAACATGTTTATTTATGGTGTTCGTGTGCAGCTGTACAAACATACAAACCTTTACTCGTTATTAACATATTTTACACCCTTAAGCGATTTTTTTCTGTTTTTGAAAATAAAGATCAGGTTTAAATTTAATAATAAATATTGCACAATATATTGATGAGCCCAGGTTTAATTGATATAACTTGGTTCATACTTACTTGTTAAAAAAAAGTCTACATACTTTTCCTCAATGTTTCAAAACCATAATCTGTTTTATGTTCAACAGATAATTTATTTTGTTAGATTTGTCATACACAACTCTATACGTTTTACCGAACGGAAGCATTAAAAGTCAAACCAGAAATTATACTACACAGTAGGCAAATTTTCGTTGTAGAACATGTTTAGTTATTGTGTTCGAGTGTAACTATACAAACATACAAACCTTTACTCATTATTAACATATTTTACAGCTTAAGCGGATTTTTTCTTTTTTTTTGATGTAGTGACCAGGATTAAATTTAATCAAAAATATTGCACAATATATTGAAGGGCCCAGGTTTAATTGTTATAACTTGGCTTACTTAAAATTAAAAATCTGCATACTTTCCCCTAGTGTGTCTACAACATAATTTATATGTGTTTCTTATTGACCTGTTGTTTCATAATTTGTTGAAGGTTGTGAGGAGCGGTCAGGAATGGTAGTTTAGAAAAACACCTTTTTCATTTTTTCCCGATGTTTCAACCTCAATTAAGGTCATCTTCAGGTCCTCAAAACATATGTTGATTAGAAAAAAATATAAATAAGACGAAAATAAATATTTTGAACCAAGGATTTCATATTCATTTAAAGTGTGGTGCTATTTTGTCATACTTGGTTTCTTGTGAATGGTGCTTGAAAATGTGAATTTGTATTCTGCTGTTTTTATATCATTATGACGAGATAGGGGACGAGGTAATTCATGAAAATTTTCTTTGATCATAGGCGGTTTTATTTAACACAAAGGATACAAAAAATCCAATAAAAATTCACGTATGGGTATGAAATACTTAGTTCAAAATATAGATTTATATCTTAGAATGTTTTTTTTTTTCCAATTAATATATTTTTAACTCGTCAGAGGTGTTTCTGCATTTTGCCATCTTCAGTGTGCCTGTGTGATTTCTTTGAAGCCCAAACATCTTTTAGAATATTGAGAGGAGTGGGGTGTGTGTTGTGTCATTTTTTTTATTGTTTCGGTCGGTGTTTGTGATTTTGTAATTTACCCAAGCACTGATGATGTCCCGAATAGAGGTTGAAACGACGCAAAAAATGGAAAAGGTGTTTTTCTAAACTCATTCTTGACCTCACGACTTAAAAAAAAAAATTGATGTTATTATGTATAATAGATAATTTATTTTGTCAGATTACTGTGGTGATAAACATTAATTTTGTCGTTACCGGTCATTTTGGTACGCCTGGGACGGCTCGCCAGATGATGTTTCGGCATTTAGCCAGCTTCAGTGTGTCTGTGCGATTTCTGTGAAGTTCAGTCGCTTTTATGAGGCCGTGAGGAGTGGGGTTGGTAGGTCCTTTTTTAAAATAGTTTCGTTCGGTGTTTCTAGTCGTCGGTCTTGACCTTTTAGTTTTTTTTTTTTTTTTTTTTTTTTTAAATTATGTAAACGATTTATGTGAGTTGTTAATTTGATGCCTGCGATGTTTTGAAGTGGTAATTATTTGTTTTTCCAAGTTTTGAAGTATGTCCATTTTTGATTTTTTTTATGTTGTGTAGTAGTTTTTGCTTGACTGTATTGTTGAGGGTTCGTGGTGGTTTTGTTATGAGGTAGATCGTATAGTTTGATTAGGGCTTCACTTTAAACCTAATTCCAATACGTTTCTTTCAATTCTATTAATTTATTCGTAGAATTACAGAAACAGTCAATTTTTTGCTACATTTATTGCGTGCTAATAATTTATCCTCTCTTCGTTCTGGTCTGGCAAGCATGCAACGTGGTCGTGCGTTTCATCCGGCCTTGGGACATGGCTGTCCGAGGGGGTGGCACAGGGCGGTGTTTGTGTAGTGATGTGGGTGTTCACCCTCTGCAGTGTAGTTGTGTTATGGCCAGCGCCACTGTCGTATTCACCCCCTTCATTTTCATCCCCTTGTGAGGTTACACTTCCCTTACATTGGGAAATATAATGGAAAAAAGGCATTAATTTTCCAACGCATTCTCAACCGCGGACCTGTTCAATTGTGAATTTCCTCCGACCACCGTCCGTTCCTCAGCCCGCGATAATTTCTTTTTTTACATTCTGTTCGTGCGCAATGTGATACACCCTGTTTATAAAAATTATGGATTTCCGTAGGACCGAAGAAATAAAATCACTATTCAATAAGCATAGTTAGTCTAGTATTGAAGATTATGTAAAAGGTAGGATTTTTTTCTCGAATTTCATACATTTTTTTCTACACAATTCTTCTAATAAAATTCTCACCTCCAGTTCACAAACAGGTAATTAATTTTTAATATATTTATGTTGTAATAGCATCCAGCTGTAGCTCTTTAATAGTTTAATTATTTTTGAAAATTTCCGTTGGCTTTTGAATTAATTTCTCTGAAGTTTTTAAAGAATATTTATATATTTGTAACATACTAAAAAATTAAATAAATAGGGCAAACTATTGATAAATAGGTTAATAGAAAGAAACGAAGGTATTTTATTTTAATCCTGTCGAACTCGCCGCTTGCACGGCGTAGAAGTTATACCATTCCGGACGACACCTTTGCCGTGATGGCCTGAATTTTTTTTTTATTACATCTAAAAGCTGTCCCGCTGTTTTCTTAATTCTCCCTTGGACTTAATTATTCGAAATCATGCTGTATATCATCACCGAAAATTGTAGAAAATAAACTAAGAATTTCGGGTAAAATGTTGTTTTCGAATTCTGAGCGATCGTCGACCGAAATATTTTTGTATCCGTACTGCTATGAAACATTTCGTATTTATATGTCAAGAATGCACGTTTTTTATTAATTCATTTTTATACGAAAATACCGTGTGCGATTCAATCAATACTGATAATTTTTGATCCGCTTATTCTTGTCGTTCGTATTATGTTCTACGCTTTTTTTGTCAACTATTTACTCCTGTATTTTCTGGTTCTGGAATGCTCGAAATATGCACAGTGGTGAAATTTTAGGGCGAATGTGGAACCGGGATGCCCTGATAAGTCTGACGGCCGCGCTGTCTCGTCTGGGGCGGCCCACTAACTCAGTCTCTTGAACTAGAAACATCAAGCTTTGTAATTCGCGATCTATTGAAACGGTATCCCACTTCTTGGCGGAGTGCTCGTCCCTGGGTGAGATTAGGTTGTTGCATCTCGGATGTTTCACTCTTCCCAGGGTTGACCTGCTACGGTTCTTGAGTGGTTCAAATTCGCGGCCCTTAGTTCGTTACGCTAGGCATGCATGGAAGTACAGATATGAATTAATTAATGAGTTTAATTTTTGATTTCTATTATAACCTGTTTTTCTGTTCTCTTTTGCATTTTGTCAGTTTTTGTTTTCTTTGTATTGCGTAAGCTATAACGTTTATTTTATTTTATTGTGTATTTATATTTTATTTTATATTATTTTCATTGGTTTCTGATTGTGTAATCAACGACCTCTGGCAGACGGATCCAAGATCCATGGCCTTAAATGCTTGGAAATCTATCTTTTTTTTCCTTTTTTATGTTTAATAAAGCATTATTATTATTATTATTATATTATTATTATTATTACATCAAACTTTGGCTGTTTCGTAGATAATTAGATAAGTAAATAAACAAAACCGCTGATCAGCATTGCCAATAGTATTTGTATGGTTTACCTAATGAAAATTGAAAACACCATTCAGTCGACTACAGTGACACTGGCAATAGTGCACAATGGACAAAATGTTTTAAATTTATAGGAAAACTGAATCAATACATGTGATAGTTGATACAATATTGCAGCTTTTAAAAACGTGGAGAACATGATACGAGTACAAGCATAAACATTGAAAGAGACATTGGGTGGATAAAAACAATATTCCTTTAAATAATTTCAACATATGTCGTGCGAGTAAATAATGGGTGTTGGTATGCAAGTCAGTGAGCTCATGCTTCACTTCGTCACTTGTAAATTTTAGAGGTCAACAACCACAGTTGCTTTTACTCAAAGGAAAACTGGATCACACGAGGCAGATAACAATCAATAATACTGATAGAAATGAAAAAGAGGTTAAATACCTTGGTGTCACGCTAGACAAAACACTGGTGTTTAAGGAGAATATCGGCTCCACCATCAAAAAAGCGGCCGATAATGGTGTGCAGAAGAATAACCTGGGGATGCAGACCGGACTGTCTTGTACAACATGATGGTAAGACCTATTCTCACATATGGCACCATAGTGTGGGTCAATAAAGTCGAAGAAATAAAATGAAGAGAACTTATGAAAACAAGGAGACTTACATGCATCTGAGGACATATCCCACAGCTAATATGGAAAGATATTGGGATTAATCCCACTCCACCACATGATAATGAGGACAGCACAGAAAACTATTACTAGTATTACCGACGAGAAACCTCCAACAGGAATGAGAGTCAACTATCAAATGAAAGACAAATACCAACAGGTGACATGAATAGGATGTTTGAGTTTAACCAAAATTTCAAATAAACCGGTACCAAAAAAGAATAAGAAAGAGATAAAGACACCTCTAGGAATGGCACCATCTACCGGTACTCAGATGGATCTAGAACGCTTGACGGTGTGGCAGGAGTAATCAGTCCTGGAACCAAATACCCTCGTACATAAGGATCGAAAGAAAATGAGGGAACTATGGGACTCACTTGTTGGGCACAAACAATCCAAGAACCTCTTAGCAAACTTTGAAAGGAAAGAGGTAACCGGATATATATATATATATAAAAAAAAGTGGGAGAAAACTGCAAATCCTAACAGGACACTTCGAACTAAATGGACATTTCAAGAAGAAGAAGAATCCAACCTTTGAATCTGGGCTTACTAATAAAGGTCCTCGATGAACTAGGACTTACCAGTGTGCTTTAAGCACAGAATGAGGAATAGCTCTTAAAGAGTGCATCCCTTGACTGAGACATTCATCTTATAGGTCTGTGTTCACTCATCAATTTGTTGAATTTCAAGCACGTTTCACATTATGCCATCTTCAGTGAGGAACAGTCTGTCAAGCTAGGATGGCACAATGCCAAAACTCTTGAGTAATTCAACGAGCCCGCGAGTGAAGACCGACCCAATAATTGACCTTAAAAAGTTCAGCGTAATGAATTTAAGAAAGGTTTTTTTTTTTTTTAATGTTGCTTCTTCACAGTTGAATTGTCACGTGAACTAATACAATGATCTAAAAGAAGAAAAACTAACAGTAAAGAAGTCCTTAAACATTTCTACCATAAAATTTGGTAACATATATGAAAAAGTATTATCAAATCTCGGTCCTAGGTAGGGCCTTGAACCTAACTTTACTTAACAATTAATAGTTCCAATCAAAAGTTTTAAAATGAAACAAACAGTCATGTATCTTAATCGGACAGAGAATGGGTACAAATTGAATGGACAATGCAACCAGACAAGGGCCTAGAATAATAATTCACTCTAAAATGAATAAAAACAAAACGATTAAACTAAAAGTTTCAACATTTGATCATACTCGACAAAATAACAAAAATGAAATGTGATGAATTTCAGAGAAAAATAGACCTTACAACCTGCATATTTTAAAATAGTAGACTTTTTAATGAATCCCGCCATAAGATAGGCATTTAATATCACGGCTCAAATATGACTAGAAAAACCAAGAAAAAATTCAAAAATAACACCTAAATCACAGAAAGAGAGCCATAGGTAATAAAAGTTAATTTAACTGTTAAAACTTATTATAAAGGTTAGAAATAAATCATAGTTTATAGTTATAGAATAGTATATGTCAAAATTTGAAGTTAGTTTATTTTTTGTTAATGACCATTAATAGATAATTATTTAGAAATTCATCACAGATCACACCAGACCGCATCTCACGATTTCTAAATAATTAATTTGTCGTTTTGTTTACTTCCATTCATCTTACCACATTTTTTCAAACATGGTTCTCTAAATATTTCACACCCACATTAATTTTGTTGATGAAATTCGTTCCGACAAAATTTTTGAAACTATTAATTCACTGTTTTTGTGGTCCATTCGACCAATTAATATATCACAATTAATTACGGTTTTTAGTTGAGATGAAAAAAAGTTAATGGCACGAGAGGGATTCGAACCCACGACCTTCGGCTAGATACGCTGCTGCTCTACCACCTGAGCTATCGTGACTTCGATCCTCTCGGACATCAACTCCCCATCTCAACCTCACCTTACGAGTTTTCCCTCCTTTCGCCATATTTCAAATGTTGTGTAATCTGTTTGGATTCTCGACGACAATTGAAATGGCGACGGAGAGCTTTAGTGAAGTATACTTCATTTTTAAATCATTAATTCACTGTTTTCGTGGTCCGTTCGACCAATTAATATATCACAGTTAATTACGGTTTTTAGTTGAGATGAAAAAGGAGGCAAAACTCGTAAGGTGAGGTTGAGATGGGGAGTTGATGTCCGAGAGGATCGAGGTCACGATAGTTCAGGTGGTAGAGCAGCGGCGTATCTAGCCGAAGGTCATGGGTTCGAATCCCTCTCGTGCCGTTAACTTTTTTGATCTCAACTAAAAACCGTAATTAATTTTGAAACTAAATTGGTCATCGACTAGGAATCATATTTGTTCTGGCTTTTTTCCTTAAAGAATGTCCTTAATATGAAATAAAATTTCCTTAAACATTATATTTGTGCCTCTTTATAGAGTATAGTTTTTTTTTTTCTTCTTTTTTTTTTAGATTGCAAAATAGACTCTCCTTTTATTTCATTTTAGGCAATTTGTTCTACTTCTCCAGATTGTTCTGCTTTAATTCTTCTGCAAGATGGAAGGAAATTGTAGAAACATCTGCTCTCTCTACAAATCACAGCTTGATTTTTACTCAGGGAAATAAGTTGGCATGTTGCGTAAAGTTGCTAACATTTGAGTGTATAAATTGATTTTTTTTTAGACTTCTACTTTCTCCGAATTACTGAATTCTATTCTGAATGTATTTGTTTATGTCTGGGTTCTGTCTTGCTTTCGATACTGTTGATATTGGAGTTGAACTCAATAATAATAATAATAATAATAATAAATTGAGTGTTAATTACTATTATACAATAAATTGCAGCAGGGGCACCCCTAACCCTCTGACATGTATGTTACTGCTGGCCAGCAAAGCAAAAGAAAAAAAAAACTATTCAAATGAGACTTTAACTTTTAATGATATTGACTTGAATCGTTCTCTTTTTCATCTTAACGGCTTTCTTTTCTGCTGTAGTTTGAAATTGTATTTCAAATCCTTCTTTTAATTAAACTCTTCACTTACTTTGAAATTTTTTTTTTAACATTCGCCCACTACAAAGTTAGTAGATTCCTCATTGCCCTTAATCTTTTGATACAATGGTACTAATTCAGATTCAGATATTTCGTCAATAATTTTTTTTTTTTTTTGAGGGTTCGGAGTGTTTTGCTCCGATTGAGAAATCATTTAAACTCTTGAGGGAGAATCCGCCTCACCTTTACCATTTCGGTGTCTCGCCAGTGCTTCCACGTCTTGTGACGAGGCTTAGTGACGGATATTTGGAATAAATAAAATCATGTAAATCAAAAAGCTCATGTTTATTTTGTTATGAAATGAATAAAATGAAATTTAAAATGTAACCTTTTTTTTCTTATGAATATTACAAATATATAAATAAATAATATAAGGAGCATTAATGGCTGCAACAGATTAGGTGTTGACGAGGTGCTCATCACTGTAAGGTGAAGGTCCCAGGTTTGAATCCAGCGGCCCTGCTTTCGAACCCGACATACAAATTGGCTTTTTTTTTCCAAAAACCCCCGCACCCTGTGGGTTTATATCATCTCTGCTGCTGTGAACCCTTGTTAAAATTTAAAAAAAGAGAAATACTAAAAGAAATTCTTTCTCTCAATTGATACGAGCAACTCAATTACATGCTTGACAGACCTGACACACTATTTTTACTGATTTAATCCTGACATAGCATATAAAATTTAATTAGCTGTTGCTGTAATTCAAATTAGAAAAGATCTCAATGAATTTTTTTTTTTTTTTTTTTTTTTTTTTTTTGTAGACATACATATTCCAAATGTACATATGTATGGTTTTTTTTTTCACCTAGTCACACTTGACACTTGCCAGTACTGCACCGAGACACATGTTAAGAGCAACCAGTCAACACTCAATATGAGGGATTAAAAGGGCGAGGATATGTTGACGCCGTTTTAAGGCAATGTGGCAGTTCTCAGGATGAAAAAATGGGCGTAGGGTTAAAGTGATAGAGAGCTTAGAGATGATGTAGAGGGTGAGAGATCATGATGGTTTGAAGCTTTTCAAAGTTTATGATTTTCGATTAACATTCTTAAGATTGAATTTGAAAGCAAATAGAATATTGATTGGCAGTTAGATGAAGGATGTCGGATGCCAATATTACGCGTACGCATGACTTTAATTCATAATTTTTTTCATGTGTTTTCACATGTGTAAGAAAACAATGTGAAGGCAATTCTAATGATTTTTAGAGTTGTTATATGGTGTGAAACTTGGTTTGTCATTTCGCATTCTTTATTTGTTATAAAGAGTGCAACGATGGGATAATTCATTTATAAATTTTTAAGTTGAAATTTGTGCAAAGGTGTTTTTTTATATAATTTTCAAAATATGGAGGCTAAAATTTAGGATTGGTCAAAACATAATTTTATTTTTTAAAAATTTGAAAACTGTTTGGAGGTCTTGGCTCAATAAAGTAAATTTTGCCACCACTTGTAATCATAAACTCATGTGCTATTTGTACCAGTTCATCTTTGACTGCTTAAAATAACAAAAAAATACATTTTACATGTTACATTTTAATAAGAATAATCCTACGAATTGAAGTTGCCCTTGACAAGTATATAGTCTAAATTATTTGTACTAAATTTTGTTTACTCAGTAGATGAATTACACAAAAAGTTTTGAAATAAATGTTTTTTTAAAAAAATATAAACATCTACCATTACAATTTTATTATGTATAACTTTAGTATAGAAAAAATTATCTTGATAACTCCTCAACATTCAAAATCTAGAAGTCAAAAAGAAAACTAAACAAATTCTATATGAAAATAGCGATTTGATCACTGAAGGCATTTTGTAACAAGAACAAGAAGACATACACTTGCAGGTGTATCACACGTCTATGTAGCAGAATGGTCCCCGGTAGGTAGTTTAAAAAAGCATCAATTATTTCACAAATATTGGTAATTATTTCTGTACAAGTGCGGGATACTATTTAACATTCATTGAGCTTAGAATGATTCTCATTGATGTTGTACAATTTTTTATATAATTCCCAAACTCTATGTAAAATCATACCAAAAACAAACAAAGAAACACATGTTTACAAACCATGTGAAATTTTGTTTGAAATTATACTACTTAAGTATATTTTTTTATTTATTTATTGTGCTTTCATGTTAATTCAAACACAGGTTTGCCTCAAAAGTTTGAATATGTATGGTCGATAGGAAGCAAGTATGACTAGTCCCACCAAGAATAAATGTGCAAGTCGTAGAAACAAGTCCTCAAATCACTATTCCATTTCCACATCTCTCAATCCCACCTAATTACCAACGAAAAGGGACAGGATTTGATTACATGGTATAAAAATAAAAAGCACTAAAAACGAACAGTAACTAGTCGCCGATTCCACTGTCTTCCCCAATTTGACATCATCGTTCTGATCTTGTAAAAACGATAATTTAGGGGAAGGCGTAAGGAAAAACTGAAATTATTCTTAGGCCCAAAGAGGATTCGCTCTCGTATGTTAATGTCAAAACTTGATTGTTTTTTTACTGCTCCGTCTCAGAAAAGAAGGAATTCTGTGGAACACTATTTTTGTGTGTTCAAATTTTATAATCGGATATGAGTATTAAGAAAAAACAAGCATGCAATTTCTGCATTTGATTTTTATTATCTTATTAGCTATATGGGGATAAAAGAAGTCTTAACATTAATCTACTGAAAATTAGAGTTAGTTCAACCCTGAAGCTATTTTTTTTTTATCAACTTCACACCTTCCGCAAAACAAAAACCTATTTGTATGAAGTAGTTTAAAAAGTATATATACTATATGTTGAAATTAACTGGAAAATAATTATTCTTTACTTCTATTTAGGAATTGTGATGAGGTGTCCGATGAGTACCGACACCTTTTAGATGAAACGACCGACCACAACAATAACATTACTATGACAAGTGAGGATCTTCTCCAACCTGGCCATGTTGTGAAGGAGAGATGGAAAGTGGTAAGTAATTTGCAAAGATCTTGCTATTATTTTCAGTTTTTCTTCATAAATGTATTCAATAAGGGGAAATTTTGGGGGCCGCGGTAGCCAAGTGGTTAACGTGAGAGACTCGGCTAGTAGACCCCGCGGTCGCGGGTTCGATTCCCGCCATCGCCTCTGGACCTTTTTTCACGTTACCCCTCCCCCCCCAAAAAAAAACATGCAATAATAAATAATTACAGAAAGTCTGGCTAGATATGCAATGTTCATGAGGCCATTAAATAAAATAATAAATAAAAAAAGTTGAAATTTTTTAATTTTTTTTTTAAAGCTTAATAGTTATCATTTCGAACAAAATCATTTTTAATGGAAAGTTATAACAAGAATAAATAATAATTCAAAACAAATTTTTACACAAATGGATCAGAGCAGTAGTAAACATCATGGAAAACTTTTTGCCGATTTTTAAATAATTGTCATATTTGTATTTAGATAAAAAAAATTGGAGGTGGCGGTTTTGGAGAGATCTATGAAGGTTTGGATCATGTAACGAATGACAGAGTGGCTCTTAAAGTTGAGTCAGCACGGCAACCGAAACAAGTTTTAAAAATGGAAGTTGCTGTGCTGAAAAAACTTCAAGGTACGTCCATTTGCGAATGGCATTCGTTTTCCCATATACCATCTCATAACTGGCTTTCCGTTTGTTTAGATCGAGAGCATGTTTGCAGATTTATTGGTTGTGGTCGAAACGATAGGTTTAACTATGTTGTGATGCAACTGCAAGGAAAAAATTTAGCTGAATTAAGGAGAGCTCAACCCCGAGGTGCCTTTTCACTCTCAACTACACTCCGCCTGGGTCTTCAGATTCTCAAAGCTATTAATTCAATCCATAAAGTTGGTTTCCTTCATAGAGATATCAAACCCGTAAGTATTCATAATAAATACTTTACAGGTTTAATATTTTTTTAAAATACTGGTTATAATAATTTACCATTTTACCTAAATTTTAATTAAAAGATTATGTATTTTGACAGTCCAACTTCTCAATGGGTCGTCTTCCTCACAACTGCCGCAAGGTTTATATGCTAGACTTTGGGCTGGCTAGACAATATACAACGGGGTACGGGGAAGTTCGTCCACCTAGAGCAGCTGCGGGTTTTAGAGGAACTGTGAGATATGCTTCTATTAATGCTCATAAAAATAAGGTTTGTAAATTTTTCATATGTTTGTGTACGTTTGTCTTAAGAATAAATACTCATTATCTTCTTATGTTTATAGGAAATGGGTCGACATGATGATTTGTGGTCATTGTTCTATATGTTAGCTGAATTTGTAAATGGACAACTTCCGTGGAGAAAAATGAAGGATAAAGAACAAGTGGGCATTATGAAGGAGAAATTCGACCACACTTTGTTGTTGAAACACTTGCCATCCGATTTACGCCTTTTCTTAGAGCATATTCAAGTAGAACGATATTCGTAAAAACCCTACTCATTTATAAGCGATTTATTAAATAAATGTATTTTTCAGGGGTTGGAGTACAAAGACAAACCGGATTATGCCATGCTCTGCGGCCTGTTCGAGCGCTGCATGAAAAGAAGAGGAATAAAAGAGACTGATCCGTTCGATTGGGAAAAGCCTCAGCATGGCGTTACTCCAACTGGAGGGACTCAGTATCCGACTCAAATCACTGGCGGCGGGGCTGCAGTCACTCAGCCTGCGATAATCGGACCTGCTGTCACTACCACCGACAACCTTCACACTACTCAGTTGGATAATGACCAGGAGAACATAGAGCCTGACAACAGAAAAGAGGTAGTTGTAAAAAAAATCCTAAAATCCATTCTCCTTGCTAAGAAAGCTATTTATAACATTGTTGGTATTTATATGTGGATTTTTTTTTTATGATTCCAGACATGACATACTTGTCATGCCTTAACATAATTTACATTTCTAGACTATTTTTTTTTTTTTTAATTTTTAGATTGGAGACGATAATGAAGGTACCGGACTGAAGGGAGGTAGAACAGTGACTGGATCGGGTATAAATAACTGTGATAAGCATCATATATCAATAGATAGAAATTGTAATGCAACTAATGCTGTCGATTCAACACCTGTTTTAGGTAAAGTAACGGTTTCTTTTTCAACTAAATATATGTTTTAAACTTTTTACACAATACTTGTTTTGATTCTTCAAAATGCCCTTTTCCCCTTGTTTTTAGCAGGCTCTCCTAAAAAAACGCGTCGGGCAATTTCAATGCCGGGCACTCCACAGGGAGGAAGTGTAGTCGGAAGTGGTGGGACTGGCGGAAGCGGTGGCACAGCGGCTATCGACTTTGAAGGGGATGCGGTGATGGTTTCAGCTCGAAGCTTTAGTGACCGAAAAGCGAATCACAATCAACGTAAATCTGGTAATTTCGATTTATTTAAAAAAAAATATTAAAATATTAAGTTAAGTAACAATAAATAATAAGGTATTTATATTTTCAAAATTATTTAATCTATAAATTATACATTTTTTTAAAAGTAAAATATTAAGTTAAAGGACAATAAAGAACGGTATTGATACTTTTACAAATTCCTTCATAATCTATAAATTATAATTATTTTTACCAATGATGTTTGAAATTATTGTCAAAGTGAAAATTTCCTTTTTATGTTTTTACAAAATTTTAATTATTGAGATAAACAGAGAACTTGTAATTGATACAATAAATTTAGCCGATGCAGCTCTTGGAAGATTGCGGGTCTCAACTGCTGAGAGAAAGCAAAAAGCGCAGACTGTTTCATTAAGCCATGACCCTCATGACACAGTGTCGATTCCAACTGGGGACACTCCTACAAGGGGACGTGATCCAGTGACAGAATTAGATGCATCAGTCTATTCCAAAACCGGTACAGTTGCCATTGTTGTTTTGTTGTTTTTTGTGATTTTTTCATATCAACAAAAATAACTGTGCCATAAATTTTCATTCTCTTGTTTTTTTTTTTACCTCATATTAAATTTTGGGGTTTTGGTGATTTCAAACACAAAATATCCAAGTTTAAGAGGTTTACATGACTAATTTACTTTAATGTTTAATTAATCCTGTTAACCAGTGAGACTAGTATTGATAGTTTTAATTTTTTTCTCCTTCTTTTATAGTTGGAGTTGGTCAAGACTCAGTAAGAGGGGGACGAAGACGTATGACCTCTAGAGGAGGAGGGCTTAATTCTTTAAAAACTAATAGAGATATTTCAGTCACTCAGCATGCGTTGATAGATGATGAAAATGTTTCTGCAGCACAGCAGGTCACAAAAGGTGGTGGAGGTGAGTTTCATTTTTTATTTTGTGTTTCTATTATTTTCCTTTAAAATGTTACTTAATATTGTGTTATTAATTAACACAATATTGCAATAAAAACGAGTGATGCGTTGATCATTTTAAATTATGACGTTGACAAACATAAAGCGGTCATTCCTGGCTGGCCCTATGCACATAAAAACGTAAAATTCTGTACTTTCCATGCATCTTTTTCTCTAGTTTTCATATTTTCTTTCCTGTTTCCTTTAATTTAGTGTTATCTCAGGTTAAGTTTCTAATAAAACAACAAGAAGACGTAATGTCTAAAGATTTTCGAACTCCCCGCCTCCCCTTTTATGGACATTAGTGACACGAGCCCAGCCTCGCCCCCCCCCCTCAGGTTGAAACGTTCCAGCGATAAGCCATCTAAACAACATCCTGTGAGACAGCCAGAAGCACACATTCATTCTGCCAAAATACTCGATATTCATGGGCAGGGGATTAACTCCTCCTCCATTTATGCTCATTCCGCTCTCCACTCATCACTCTCAACTCTTAGTACTCAATATTTGTTGGGAGTAGGGTGTTGTTTTAAATAAATCCAAGTTTTACGTACTCGCCATATACTTAATTAATTCTCTAACCATTATCATACGAATTAATTGATAACTTTACGCCAAATATTAATAAAAAGATGTTTTCAAGCTTATCATTTGTAACTGTTCTCATTTCCATTTTGCTTTTGAAATTTCTTTCTAGGTCTCACCTTGGTGTCTCAGTGGAAATCTCAGTTTGATGACTCAGAAGAAACCACTGATAACGAATGGAAAGGGGAAAACATTCCTAGTCCTGAACATAAACATCATCTAACAGTAAATAGTTTGTTTTATTACTGATACGCTACTACTAATATTTTTCAATATGAGCAAATGCCAAACTAACATCCTTAATTTGTGAGAACAACAGGTGTTTAGAGATGTAACCATTTCAAATATTTTGTTTTATTTTATCTCAAATAACTTGTTGCATTTACAAAGGCCCTAATCATTTTTATTTATAAAACCAAATTTTGTGAATATTAGTCAAAAATATTTTCTATTAAAAATTCTGGCTTGACTTCAATTCAATCCAGATAAACGAAATTTTAAATTCTCTTCTTCATTCTTTTGGACATTTCTGGCCAATCCTGAAATATATCTCCGTATTAATTTTAGGTTGAACTGTTTGTCAGTCTGCTTTAATTTTTACAGAACTTTATTGACGGACAAACAGCCATCTCCCCAGCTCGAGCAATTTTGCGACGAAATGCTCCAAAAATCGTGAATGTAGGTTGTAATTAATATTATAGAATAGAAATTATTGTTAATATGGAGTAAATGGAGAATTTGATTTAAAATTGAAATCCCAGGAAATCCATAAAGCAGAAAAAAAAACCACTTTCGTATAAATGTAATTGGTGTGAATGATTTTATGTTCTCTAATTACACCTGTAGAAACAGTCAATCATAAAATTATCATACACGATCCTTATTTTGAATCCTTTGGTGAAAAAATTGCCGACTTTGAGAGCACTTACCATGAAAATATTTTCCATCATCTCTTTTTTTTACTACATGTTTAGTTTTTGATTAAAAAACATAAATTTTGTTAAGTGTTAGGCATGGGTATGAAATTATATCAAACCATATTTGATGTCTTACAATGTAAAACTGCATTTAAAGATAATACAAAAACACACAACCTACAAAAACAAAAGAATCTTGTACTGTAAATATTTTTTTTTAACATAATCATAATTATTACACTATGATTTTATCATTACCACCAAAATTACTGCCAATATTTCTGTCTGTGATGATTAAATAATTAGAAATTGTCGTAAAAATGCTTTTAAAATTATTATTAAAGGTACTAATAACACTTCAAAGCTGGAAAACGGTTAGGTTTCATTAAAAAAGAAACAATTAGGCAAAAATTGATATTAAATTATTTAGAATTACTCGGATTTTTGGACTATTTAGGACTATTCAAAGATTATAATAGTTTTAGAGTTCGGAAAACCGATTGTAATAAATCACTTTTCTATTTTAGAGCAATAGCCAATTTTGATGATTTTATAAATAGCCCGTATGAATAAAAACCAATACATTCCAATCAAAAAGTTCTTACAATTGATCATAATTTTAGATTTAGACAATTTCAGTTGGACACAAATTCAGTTGGTAGTTTTGAAAAACAGGAAAAGCCTATTGAAACAGATGGCTTTTTTTTTTTTTTTTTTTTACAAATTATCACTTAAGTGCAGCTGATTCATCAGTCCATATTTAATTAAAGATTCGCACGTTTCCTCGCACCCTCGTAATTACTCCATAAGGCCTTTGTTTGTCATAAAAGTTCATAAAAATAAAAGTTAGTCAAAGTAAAGGTTTTCACCTGTAAAATTGAATTAACAAACTTTTTCAATTAATATTTTTTAACGCCATCCCATTTTTCAAACGGATAAAATTTCTATATTATTCATGTCACTAATCTTTCCAATATAGTTCAAATTAACTGTTTGCTAGATGTAAATAATATAGGATAGTTTATTGAAAAAAAAAAAATAAATAAATAAATAAAATAAAAATAAATGTTCAGTTGGTGAACTTTTATCAGTTTTTTTCTCTATTCGCTGTTTTTTTTCCAACTTTATTTTGGTGCTTGTATACAAAATTAATCATATATTTTTTATTTATTTTTTTTTTACAATCTGATTGATGAAAAGACTGAGCATTTAATATTATTAGTTTCAAAGAATGTGTAATATCATTTTTTTTTTAATATTACACGAACAAGTTTTCTAATTTAATCATCTTCTGATAGTACAAGCCATTTTATCCCATTTTCAGTTTACTAGTCTCACATAAACCCTCACAAGGATATTTCAAGCTTTTGACTAATTTTAAAATTTATAATAAGTATACTGGTCAATGAACATAAAATGTTGTACAAATTAGTTACATTGTTCATTATTTCAGTTCCATCCCCTTTTTTTTTGAACTATCAAGTGGATTATTTGCAGTATTGTTTGTTTTTGTTTTACGTACTAAGAAAGTATATTTAGATTGTTGCATGTCAGGCTAAAAATTTTTTTAGAAAAATAATCAACTTTAAAGCATTTTCAAAACGATTTTTTTCTTTTTACATTAAAAATATAACTGAATGTTTCTTTCATAAGTAAAAACAGTATAAATTTTCAAAATGCTTTGCTTAACTTCGTTCTCTTAGATTTATTCTACTTACTTGAATTATAATTTTTTGCCTTGAATATCATAGTAGAATGAAAATTAAATAGGGAAAAATGGATTACATGAAATTTGATCTTACAGACTGGGATTGGTTCAAATTGGCTTGGACAATCAGATGATATTAGAAAAGTGACTGTTCGCTCTGGGGAGTGTTTATTTTCAGGCTTGGTATGTAAATGAATGTATTGTTTTGTTTTTTTCTTTGTTTGTTTTTGTATTTTGTGTGTGATTTTGTTTTTACATTGTTCTCTTAAATTTCCTTACCCTTTTTAAAATTTCCAGCTTAAACAAAAAATGAAGTTCATTTTACCATCGAAATTCGCAAAAATCAATTCTAAGAATACCTCTTCTGTCAGCTGCTTTAATCATTTGGGCGATATCAAAGAAGCATTGTCAGCCGTGCCATTGCAAAGGTTATTTTCCAATAAGCGCCTTAACAAGATATAGCAGTTACCAAGTTCTTAACAGTAAAAGAAAAAGATACCAATAAACATGTTGGCAACAATTACTAAGAAAGTTTTACTTTGTTACATACGAAGGCAGAAAGATACTTTTTCCCTTGTGCAAGAACATTTCAAGCAAACTTTCAACACGTTCTTACAAACTTTTGTGAATCTTAAAAGAATAAAAAATATTACGAATGATCTGTGAATTAATAGTTTATTTTTATGTAAAATTTTTAGAATAATTTACATATAACAATAAATATAACTTATGAACCAAAGGCAAACAGAAATAAAATGATTTGGAAAACAACTGATTAATAGTTAATTAGTTCAAATTTTAAATGACTGGTAAAAAAATTAATTACTGAATCAATATTTGCAAGAATCACAAAAGCAACAAAAAACCAGTAAATAATAGTGAAAAATATAGTTCTTCAATATTTTATCATGTTGAATTTTTGATGCGTGATCTTATTTCCTGTCAGGAGGGCTTAACGACCGACTACTTGTTGGCTGACGCGGATGAGGGGGTCCACTTTGCAATACCTTCTCCATATTATTCACAATCAAAAATCCATGGGCTACGCAGGGGTTTTGAACTCAGAACCACCAGCGTGACAATACGAGTCGAACACCCTAATCTCTCGGCCACTGTGGTCCCTCTCCATCATCAGTGATGTATTATGTCCAAACATAAACAAGGTGTTTGAAAGGCGACTTGGCAGGAATAATTTTGAAATGTGACAAGTTAATTTTCAATTTTTTTTTTTTACATTTTACAAACTCTTTAATTTCAAAAAGCAATGAAATTTTTTTGAAACTTTTAAGCATTAAATTTAATAATTTGAAATAAATATAAAATTAATCTAAAAAAAAACGTGGTCGAGGAGTGCAGCGAACTTTTCATTTAGAACTCATTACTGTGAACTTTTTTATTATGGAAATAATCTCAATCTCCCTTGGTTCTCTAAATGAAATTAAGCTTTTTGATCAAATTTGATTCATCCTTAATTAATTTAGATTGTATAAGTATTGTTTGTAATTAGCTTAATTTAAAAAATAGTGTCATTTCACTGAGAATCTCTACCTGACAAAACCACTTTGCTTCATTTATTTTTTGAATTTACTTTATTTATTACTTTAGAATAGGGTTCTGTTTCTCCTCCTCGGAAACAAAACGTTGCATTACAAAACTTACAATCTCTTTTTTTTTTTAAGGTTTTTAAGTTAGCTGGCTCATTGTTTGACCTTGTAGCGAAAAGTTTTACGACTAGTTCCATATTGTTTTATCGCCCACCAGAACAAAATCTTAAGATAAAACCAGTGCCTGAATTTTGGGCATAATTGCTTTGATTTGGCGTTTGCATAACCGATATGAATTCCGGTGAAATAAAGAGTACAAAAGTATATGGAACGCAGGCGTACAAGTGAAAAACAAAAATCAACGCATTAATTAAACCATTAATTGCTAAGTTACCACAAATTGTAAGACATATTTGACAAAACATTTTATTTTCAATCCAATAAAATTAAAAAAAAAAAAAAAATGGATTTTACAGGTTTCTGTACAATTTGATTCGTTTGATTATTTTTTTGCATAATTTTGCATTTATGACAGGATATGAATAGCATCTGTTTTAATATATATTTTGGTATTCATGAATAAATTGCATGTTTCAGTTTTCTCTTGGCTTATATAACGTGAAAAATTTTTTTTTTATTGTAATAAACAATAGAATATTTACAAAGCTGACAATGTTTCTATTGAAGCGGAATTAGTAGTAAGAAGTTGTACATGGTTTTAATGGTTAGAAATAATTGGCGAAAGGTCATGCGTACATACTACAAATGAACTATTCTTCATCCACACATGATTATTACATTTTGCTATTAAGGCACTAATTTTCGACAAAATAGTAAAATATCTATTATTTCTTGTTTCACACGAGTAGAATATTAATGATATTGACGAAATTGAATTAATTCTTTGCCGTACATTTCGGCCATGTAGAAGTGTACTCTCATTATTTACAATTTCTTTGATATAGTTACTGTAATATTTATTAATGAAATTTTCAATCTAATTTTATTATCTATTAATAAAAGATATTTTTATGCAGTCTCAGTTAGCATCTACAAATGCTGTTGGTGCAGGCGAAGGGTCAAGCCTCACAGATAGAATTCACCAGGCACAAGGGGTTAAAATTGAGCAGAGCCCTGAAATCCTTTTGTCAAAAATAAGTGAAGATTCAACTAAGCACAGTTGTATTAAGAATGTACAAGCTCAAGTAAGCGGCGATTTCACACCTATCGGATTATAATAGATTTACGCAAAATTTTCTATTCAAACTTTATTTTTTTTTAGCTTTCTAGTCATTCCGGAAATAACAATGTTAACGTAAAACAGACAAATGGCATTAGTAGAGTAACATGTTTGAACATTGCGGGTATTGAAAGTTTTCCTCACCTTCAGCCGATGCTACCACGAGCCTGGAGTGCACCTCAAATTGGATTGAGTATAAGGCAAGTTACTTACACTAATAAATTCATTTATTTTGAAAAGTCAAAAAAACTATAAATTTTAGATCAATCCTAAATATTAGTATTAATTAATTCACACATTTTCGTGGTAAAATAAAATTCGCATCATTAATAATTGACAAAGTTAAAGTACAAAATATTCAACAATGATCTGTTCATTGATTCTGAAAAAATAATTTGTTTCATTACACGTGTAAACTTTACACTTTTCATTAAATTCACTAATTTTTGTGGTCTGCTTGACCAATTAATATAGTACAATTAATTAATGTTTTTAGTTGAGATAAAAAAGTCAATGGCACGAGCGGGATTCGAACCCACGATCTTCGGCTAGATATGCTGCTGCTCTACCACTTCCCACATTT
>CM077113.1:7096300-7137009 GCA_039619505.1 Cimex hemipterus
TTTTTAGTTGAGATAAAAAAAGTCAATGGCACAAGCGGGATTCGAACCCTCGTTTTACCTCAACGGAAAACCTTAATTAATTGTAAGATATTAATTGATCAAACGGACCTTGAAACTAGTGAATTTAATATTTTTTAAAGTTAATTTTAGATGAATTGTTATTTTCTTCGAGTTTCTCTTTTATCTCTTTTTTTTTATTTTTAATTTTACTTATTTATTTCTTGTATGTAGGGAAGGACTGGAGCCTCCTTTGATTCAGCAAGCCGCTTTTGATGAAACCCTCTACACTGTTGATGTAATGCGAAATATAGCAACAAGGAGTACCAAACCACGCCTCTTGGTCCGCAAAAAAAGTTTGCCGGTAAGTTGGTGTTTTTGAGTAACTTGTTGAAAAATATTTAGTATTATTTCAATTTCGAAAATGAGACGTCCATTTCAAGTCTGTTTTTTTGAGTTTTATTTTTACAATGTTGGCTGGTTACCAGATGTGGTCGTGTTTTAACAGTAAAAGAAATTAGGTACTCCTGAAGGAGGGCTTGGCTGATGGAACTGTACTAGTGATAGTTGTTAGAAAAAAGGCCATCTACTTGGACAGCCAGGTGGCTTTGAGGGCAATTCTACAGTCTTAAGTACAGAGTCACAAAAAAAAAGAAAAAAAGGGGGGGGGACAACAAAATTACATTTGTTGAGATCGCACCCAGGTCAAATTAAGGGCACATATTGGCTCTGAATCCTTTTCTGAGAAATAAAGAGCAACAAAATCATGCACTTGTTAGCTAAATGAGCAACAAAGGACGGGGATTTTATAGACATCAAATTGCCAAAGCCTGACGCGAAACGTTCCCTGATTAATAAATGGGTAAAAGCAAAAAAAAAAAAAAAAAAAAAATCTGCCTTAACACGCTTAGGAACAAATCACGGCATTTGTGGATCATACCTGTATCGAATTGGTCTTAGGCTGTTGCCAAATTACTCCACATGTGATGAGCCAGAGAACATGAGGCACATTGTCTTTTTCTGTCCCGAATATGAGACAGAAAGAGAGAATCTTGTAAGACAATCTTCAGTGATGATGAAGCCGTTCAGCTATGAAACCTTGTTGGCAACAAGTAGTGGGGTTATGTACAGATATATTTTTGACTTCCTTCAAGATAGTGGAATAGATATATAAACAATTCAAACAACAATCAATGTCCGGGAGGCCTGCCGGGTGGAGGAGTGGAGTGCTCAAGGCGCCTTTTGCCCTGGGTTGCGGGGAGGATGTGGACTTTATCACAGTGATGTAAGTGGTTTTTATCTACATCCCCCAATGCACCCATAAGAGAGGGCGGAATTCCCCAATTGTAGAAAAAAAAGTCAGGAGGCGCTGTAGGTCTCTTCTCAGCTCGCACGCGCGGGTCGAGTGGATTGTGTCGCAAAAAAAACCTTTGTGGCTTACCTGTCAAAAATAAGACTATGGATTAAAGCTAAAACCTTTGTTCAATGGAAATATAGCTGAGCTTAGAAGTATGCAAAAAAGTATGTCAAAAGACCAACATAGTAACAAACAGCAGAAGTACTAAGTCTAGTTCATTATAAGACGAGAATAATAAATTCACTAGTTTCGTGGTCTGCTTGACCAATTGATATCTTACGATTAATTAAGGTTTTTAGTTGAGATAAAAAAGTCAATGTCTCGAGTGGGATTTGAACCCACAATCTTTGGCTAGACACGCTGCTACTCTACCACTTAAGCTGTCTTGACATCGATCCACTCGGAACTAACTTCACATCTCAATCCCACGTTTTGAGTTTCCCTCCTTTTTGCCATTTTTCAAATGTCGGGTAATCGGATTGGATTCTCGGAGACAAATGAAATGGCAACGGAGAACTTTAGTGAAGTATACTTAATTTTAAATCATTAAATTCACTAGTTTCTTGGTCAGCTTGACCAATTATAATATCTTACAATTAATTAAGTTTTTTAGTTGAGATAAAAAAGTCAATGGGACGAGCGAGATTTGAACCAACGATCTTCGGTTAGATACGCCGCTGCTCTACCACCTGAGCTATCGTGGCCTCAATCCTCTCGGACATCATCTTCCCATCTCAACTAAATCTCCTCTCCATGGCCATTTCATTTGTTGCTGAGAATGACACGACATTTGAAAAATATGTAGGCCAAGATTACTCCTGGCAGAGGAAAAGCCTGCGCTTGAAGGATGGATGTGGATGGATGGATACCAGGGACTGAGCACTGCAGCTGTACAGCTTATTGTACTATACCCTTGCTCCATTTTTGGGGGAGGGCTCACAACGCAAAGTGAACTTGAGCCCCCGTTGTACCAATGTTCTTCCATCGCAGAAACTCATTTTTGAAGGGGGTTGGGACCAGGTTCAGGGTCGATGAGTGCCGTGTCAATTTCTTTTAATTGCGGCCACCGGTCCCCTTAGGCGTCAGAAAAATTCCAAAGGCGACGGTGGGGATCGAACCCACGACCGCGGGGTCTACTAGCCGAGAGTCTGACGCCTTAACCACTCGGCTACCGCGGCCCCTGCGCTTGAAGGATACACACAGGAATCCTCGAAAAAGCTTTACAATCTGGTAAAAAGCCTTAGGCTGCGTACAGAGTGGCACGACGAGCAGAACGATGCATACAGCATAGAGCAAAGCGACGAAAATACAAATTGCAAATGGGCAAGCACAGAGTCGAGCGCCGTTCGAAGGTCGTGCAAAGCTTCAACGCAGCAAAGCGCAGAGTGTACTGATTAAACCTGTCACACTAGGTCACAGCCGTCCATGGATTAATAATATTAGAAACAAAATTTACAAAGAAAAAAAAAATTATTCCAAACAATAATTTTTTGTAATTTTATTCAGGCAATTTCTCTTGACTGGCCGAAGGCACGAAGCAGTAGCATCCCAAAGAAAGAAGTAGAAAGGCAGAAGTCATCTCAGGACAAAGAGGAGTCATCTCTGGTCACAGCCAAAACAACGGCAGAAGATGGTGATTATTTGTTTTGTGTTTGAATGTTTTTTTTTTTTTTAATTACAATTTGTGCCCAATTTTAAAATTATCTGCTATTCTGTATACATTTTCTAGTACAAACATTAAGTTTCTTTATGTATTATAGAATCGTGTGGTATTTTCTCATTTCTCAATATACTTGTTTTAGTGTATTGCATAGGCTTTTAAAAATTTACACAAATCAAGCAAAAAAAAATTTTTTATATATATATATATCAATATTGAATTTTATTTATTACATATTATTACTGTAAAATTCTTATTAATAGTGAAATAATGTTACATTTTGGTTATTTTATGAATTAATTGTTATGTATTAATTTATTTTTTCAGACGAGATTGATATTCAGCCAGTGTCAGGGCGACTAGAAATCAGAGTAGTAGAAAGAAGTAATGAAACTCATCAAAACGTTAGAGAATGTAAAAAAGGTATTTATTACTTATTCTAATTGATTTTATTTATTATTGTACAATTTGTTTATTAGGGAGAGGAGGGATAAGTCCTGTTAGCACAGGACGAGATGAGACAACGTCTTTATATTACGATGCAACTGAAGAATCCATGAGAGATAAGCACAATCTTTCTCCTGTGAGGGAAGTAGACTGCAGGTAATTTAAATCGACACAAAATTTCGCACATTAGTTTTCTTAAAGCTCTATATGTGCAGCATGTGGCCACCTAAAAAAAAAAAAAAAAAAAAAAAAAAAACATTGGGAAGAGTCATGTGTTGAGTCATGAATTTTCATTTTGATGTCAGGTATTTAATTAAGATTTAATGTTTTCTAGGTAGTACTTGAATTTCTAAGACATACTTGACCATCTGTACTGTTCTATTTTTGCATTAAAAAAATTCCTCCGTTAATAACTTACTAGCTAATTGTAGATAAATAGGGACTGCTTTATGATTTTGTTTTAAGAACTAATATAAATTCAATGAAAAGCATTAAAATGTTCTTGATTCCTTCAACTTGAAATAAATTTACAAAATCACAATTCCTTTACTATGAACATTTATGATTTACTGTTACAAACATATCATTTCATCATATCAAAAAATTTGTAAAAGTCTATTGTATTGAATTAGTTTCAATTAATTGCCAATAAATGTAATCATCGGGGTGCAAGTAAGTTTTAAAGGAATAGTATTAAATCGCATCAACCATAATTTTCATGTGAGAGCATCTTCATTCGGCCTTATTTTTTTAGTTCGTCTCATTTTGTTGAAGCATAAAGAATAGGTTTTTTTTTTTTTTTTTTTTTTGAAGAGCAAATATTTTAACTTTTATGCCACCGAAACACAATTTGTGGGAAGCTGTACTATTCTGCTTTCATTGGAATAAAGAAGCAGCTGAAAGTCATTGATTTCTATGTGAGGCTTTTATGGGTATCAATTTTTGTTTTGAGTATGGATTTAGACAGTTCAAAAAAGTGGTGATTTTGAAAAAAAAAAACCAGAAACATTTGAAGATGCAGAATTGGAGGTATTATCGAACAAAAACTCATGTCAAATGCAAGAACTTACAAAATCTTTGGGAGGGGCTCGACAAACAATTTCATCACAGCCCAAAACCATGAGAACGGTCCAAAATGCAAGAAAATTGGGTGCCATAAAAATTGTAGCGAAGAGACAAAGAAAGGAAATTTTTTCACTTGTGAATGGCTGCACTAAAGGCAAATCTTAACTGATAAAAAGTGGATACATTATGACAGTCCAAACTGTAAGAAATCATTAATCCTGGCCATGCATGAGCATCAGTGGCGAAGGCAAATTTCACGGATCAAATATTTGGTGAAATACAGCTGAGTTTAGTGAGCTGCTAAAAACAGAACGAAACCAAACGATGTATTTGAGCCAATCATTGAAGGAGATTTGGCCTGAATAACGAGCTGAGGTATGACAAAGTGATTTTGCAGCACGACAATTTTCGACCACATGTTGTTCCAGTCAAAAAACTACTTGGAAATGTGAAGTGATTAGTGATTGTTAATCGATAATTATTTATAAATGGTGATATGTAGTCTGGTGTGATGTAGGTTTCGGAAAAACATTTTCTTTATTGTGCCAACGTTTCAACCTTTATTGAAATCATCTTCACAGCTCAAAATGTTTCTTCTATGTAATTGTGCCATTCTTGCATGTCGTGTTGAGAGTGCAATGCAAAAATGGCACAATTACGTAGAAGACAATCACTTTGAGCTCTGAAGATGATCTCAATAATGGTTGAAACGTTGGCACAGTAAAGAAATTGTTTTTCTGAAACCTACATCACACCAGATTGCATCTCACAATTTTTAAAGAACTACTGAGAAATAAAATTGGTATTTGCTAATATACTACCACTTGTTTCAATCATTGGTTCGGCCTGTCTGAACAGCATTTCCGTGGGAATGAGTCAATTATTCAATTGCCTCTAAAGACCTCTCATTCTTTCAACCTGGAATTAATATCCTTCTAGAAAAATGAGAAAAATCAATTCGCTGTAGATCAGACAATCTTTTAAGAAGTCGGAAGTTTCTATTTCGTTCTTGCCTTTTGAGTTGTGTGTGAGAGTTCCACGGCAATATTTAGCACAAGGCAGCGAACCGCGTTGCCTGTTGGGATGGGTATATTCTCTGAATGGGCTTGGTTGAGATAAGAGGATCTTTATAAGAGCAAAGGATGGCAGCATCATTTCAGAAAGGGTAGAAATGAAAGTAAGTAAGATTAGGTAGAAGATAAAATGGCGGACTCTCATAAACTACCAGAGCAGCCCCGAGTGCGATTCCCGATCGGATGTTTACTCAATGACTCTACTGAATAGCGGAATGAACTTCAAGGGAAATTCAGAAGCTGTCGGCGAAATCATAAAATCCTCAACCCTTATACTCTTCGGTCCGATCCGTCATTTCCCATGTGGCCGGGTGAAGCTTCTTTTCAAAGTACCCACGAAAGGGCAACTATGAGTCCATTCCCAGTGTGACAGGGGCTGAACCTTGGAATATTTCTGTTATCCCGTAGATGGTTATGCACCCTCCTCCGTCTATGCGGACAGGATCTGGTACCCTGACGGTACCTGCTCATGCAGACCCAAGGTGTCGACACAAGAACAGCTTGTGCTTTAGTGAGGTTGCCATTCCCTCTGGGCCAGCAAATCAATTCATTTCCGCAATAAAACCTCAATTAAAAAAAAAAAAAACTTTTAAAACTTACTTATACTTCTAGTAGTAAATTCGATAATGAGTAGATTCATTGATTAAAAAAGACATTAAATTTATTGAAACTTGGCATCAAAATGGTTTACTTTCATTTTGATGATTCAATTCATTATTCTCGCCCTACCAGCTTATTAACTTTTCGTTTTGTTTTCAGCATTGTTTTGAACATTTTTTTAAAATTTGTTTCTCCCCTTTAAGTTTTGCTTTGCTACATTTTCTTTAAGTTCATCTAAGTTAGCAGTAAAATAATGCTCAAGAATTGACATATAATCATTTCTGTCCTGGGTTGAAAGAGGACTTTTGTTTATATTAGTGACTTAAAGCATTAGTGAGATTGTCAATAGTATCTCATTCCGATAATATTTGTTTAGGCTGAAATTAAGTGGTAAGGGTAGTAAAATACCCGTTCCTGTAGGATGTAAGAGCCCGAGGTGCAGTGCAACTGAAGCAATTCTCACTGATGCAAGGTATAACGATGGTATCACAATAAATTCATTTCATTAAATTATTTTTTTTTTACACATATGTGTTTTTAATCGTGGATGGCACTACGCTTGTTACGCGCTACAAACTGTTCTTTTGCCCATACTACTAATTTAAAAAAAAAAAAAAAAAAACAAGTCAAAGGAAGCAAGTTAAAAATGCAAAACAGTAAAACGCTTGTTAGTATCTTAATGAAAAATTGATAATAGTTAAGTACAGCATGATCAAATCCATATCAGCATTATCAATCAATATTTTATTTAAAGGAATAATTGATTAACGTACAATTTAATAATTTAAAAATTACATTGATAAATGTTTTTCCCAGATCTTGCTTTTTCATTTATTTTATCTCAAAATCTTAGGAAAAATAGTTTAACTAAAACATTTCGGAAATTACGTACTCATTAACATACAATAATTATTTTTATTTATAGGTACATAACTATAGAAGGAGAAGAAGTGCAAGGCAGCGATGCTAAAAAAGTTCTAACACTACCTTCAACCATCAAGTAAGTTTTTTTTTTTTTTTTTAACTTCAACTATTAGTATGAACTACACTGTTTTTAGCTTTATTCTTTTAGTGCTGTGAAAAGACTTTAAAATTAGTGGGAAAGTTCATAAAAGAAAGTTTTTCACGAAAATCATTTGATTGTTATTTTGTAAGAAATGAACATAAATTTTAAAAAACAACTGGTATGGCCTATTTAGCTATAAGCTATCTAATTTTGTAAATATATAAGTTTTTTTTAACAAACAAAAATAATTTTGCTAATACTCACCTCAATTTAAAACAGACAGCTAATCAATAATATATAATATAAAGCTTACTTTTTTTTTTGTTTAATCAACAAGCACACGCAGAAACTCTTGAAAATTCATAAATTGGTATTTGTGAATTCTAATTCCAGCAAACCCTTATTAAAAAATGTTAGCATGTAGAATCTTTTAGGGGGAAAAACAAAAACAGATTTTAAAAACTTGCAAATCGATATTCCTTGTAATATATTATTTTTTTCGTGATTAACAGTTTGTTTCAGAGTGAAAAAATCCTGAAAACCCTACCAGGCATGTCAACTGCAGTATTCCTCTCAAAAACCGAATTTGACTGATATTTCCTGAACCTGTTAAAATTCACAATTTAATATTAGCGCACCTACAAGTTGGTTTTGTTTTTGTTTTTCTTTTTTTTCGCTCCCAAAAATGAAATTTTAAATTTGTTAATTGTAAGATGAAACAAAAATACAGTGCCCTACAGTAATCTTTCTTTTGTCGTTTCAAATTTTCAAGTGAGTATAGGCCATCTTATGGCTATTTTCCATTCATAAATGTATAAATTGTTAATAACACTTTTGGATACAAGGATCTAATAACTTATTTTCTTTCTTCGAAACTTTACATTGAGTCAGAGCATTAACTCTTGATTTTTTAATATAAGTGTGGTATTCCATTTTCTATTTTGAGCTGTATTTATTTACATGGAGGCCCTGGTTTTTGTGTATATTTGATATTTTATTAAATGGTGATTTATATAGATTGACAGTGGCACTAAAAAATATTTTAAATTGGTGAAAAGTGTAATTTCTCACCTCTATAATATCCTAACAATGTGTAATTTTTCAATTAAAAAATAAAGAGAAATTAATCCATGGAGCCACGGTGGCCAAGTGATTAGGGCAGCAAAGTCATATTTGCCAAGATAACAGTTCTGGGTTTAAATCCCAGCATAGCCTATGACCTTTTAACTGAAAATATATGAAAATTTTTTGTAAAGATCCCTTGCCTGCAACACACAATAGTTAAACCTCTTTTTTTTTTTTGTAATAATTAATCTTGCGAAATTAAAATTTTTTTGGTCAAGGATATATATCCATCTAGTGAAAGTTGAACTTAATAAATAAAAAATAAAAAAAATTAAAATTGTGACCAATTATTTTACTCCTTGCTTATACTTTTGACACAAGAATTCACGCGTGTAGTAGACCTGATTGAATAATTGAATATGCACGCAGTGTATTTTATTTAAAAAAAATTACCTTTCTTAGTAGAACTTCTTCAGATAAATCAATGGCACCAAAAGAAGTTACACTTTATGATTTAAAAAAGTGACAAATCCAACAGCGTCTCGTGGGGTTTATTTTAGTAATTTTTCAATGTGTTTGTTTAAAATTTTCAAGCAGATGGGTTTTAAGCATGCATGTGATTATAAAATCAAGGTTTTTAGTTGAGATTAAAAAAGTCAGTGTCACCAGTGGATTTCGACCCCACGACCTTAGGCTTGATGCGCTGCTGCTCTACCACTTGAACTATCGTCACTGATCACTCAGGCGCTAACCTTCCATCTCAACCCCACCTTTTTGAATTTTCCCTCCTTTTTACCGTTTTTTAAAATTAATTAATTATACGATATTAATCAGTCAAGCGGACCATGAAAAATAGCGAATTTAATGAATTAAAACGAAGTATACTTCTCTAAAGCTTTTCGTGGCCGTTTTGTTTGTCGCCGAGAATCAAACAGATTACACGATGTTTGAAAAATGGCAAAAAGGAGGGAAAATTGAAAAGGTGAATGTTGAGATGGGAAGTTAGTGTCCGAGTGGATTGTGGTCACGACAGCTCAAGTGGTAGAGCAGCAGCGTATCAACCCGAAGGTCGTGGGTTCGAATCCTTCTCGTGACACTGACTTTTTTTTATCCCAACTTAAAAACCTTAATTAATTGAATGTTAGTCTTAGTCTTAATTTTTGATTAAAAATGCATAAAACAAGTCATTTCAATACAGTTGTACACAAATGTTTGGTCAATGCAAAAATCAGTTCTCACACAAAAATATGTTTTTTTAAGTGTTGATAAGGTTATTAAAAAAATAAGTAGCATGTATAGAAACTGATACTAGGTCGTGATTGAGTAGGTGATTCATGTTAAACTGGTACTTTGTTACATATTGGGTTCAATTTTACTCTCAGGTACGAGTAATTCAATAAATCTGCAAATAAAGACAAACCCAGTAACCCAGTGACCATAGAATCAAGTCAATAATCTAAAGTCAATGACTATAGAAATATCTGGTATTTTAATAAATTAAATTGTTAAAATATTGATTTTAGTAAAGATAATTTAAATAGCAATAATAATTAGTTATAGTGAATTACTTTTATGTAAATAACTCCATATCAAATATCTGTCCCTTTGCCCAAACTATTATTTGATAGCATGAAATGCTTGTGAGATGTTAATGTTATTTCTTCTAAATACTCTTCAAAATTAAACTTGTGTGCTGAGGACTACAATCATGAAGAGATTTTGACATGAATGTTTAAAACTAACAACTTAAGATGGATTATTAATCAAATTAAAAGGTCTGGTGTGACAGCTTTATAAAAAGCATGTGTCGGTGAAAAGCATGTCTTTTTTAGTATGTGTCAATAGTTGAATTATTTATGGTACGTTGTTTCCATGACCTGAAGTGCTTTGTTTAGATATATATAAATCCTTGGAAAGGATTTTGTTTATGAAATTTATTGTGGTGTATGGATTTGGTAATATTACATATTTTTTTTTTTTTAATTAGTTTTTGTTTTTGAAAGGACCGATGATGAAAACTGTAAGCAGCTTACACCTGGTTTGCGACGGAGGAGAGCAGGCAATGATAAATATGTAACAGATCAAGCACAGCTTCAACTCCGTTTCAATAGACCCAGGAGAATTTTAGAAACAAACGCAAGGTAGAAAACAAACTCATGACCGTGCTACCTTTTAAACATTTCTGTCTCATGTGGTGTGTCAGGATTAATTATATAATCGAATGTAATTATTTAAATACATCAGATTACTTTGTCAGTAAACGCTAATCATTTAAACTTTATAGCTTGTAGAATACGTATATAAACGGATTTAGTAGCCAGATACAACCACTCATGCTAAAGGAAAATTATATTTCCGTTGAAAAAAAAAAAAAGTGTTTGCTGATATGTATTTCTCCATACAAGTACCATAATAATAGAAACAACCTTTGCAATTAAGAAGTGTTGAATAAGTTTTGAGGTGTTTATCACAAAGGGAGCGACGTAGGAAATTCATTCTCGGCTTGTTTTATAACCACATAATTAAAATTTTGGCCGTACCTTTTATGGCGTTTATTATTTTTATAACTGTTCAAAATAAAGTTAATTATTTTACAATTGCTCACTTTATCATACTGATCCATTTTTGCAAGTTTATTTTCACAATTACGGTTGCAATCATGGCACAGAATGTGAACACAAGGTGGTTGTTGCAAAATTATAAAAATTGCAAGGGAAAAAAAATGCTGATGTTTATTATTTTGGTTTGTTTATTAATTATTTTAATAAGGGTTTGCAGAACTAAGTACATGCATGCACATTTCGTTTTGCTTCTATACACTAGGTTGTTTCATATAAAGAAAGGGGGGAAATTTATTTTTTTTTTTTTTTTTAAAGTGTGCACCGAGAATCTGTTTTTTTAAAAGGAGCCTAGGAAAATATTAACTTGCCGTTGTAACTCACAACAGGTCCAGAGGAATCTCACCTCACACATTAGGAATGTTTCCCCAAAATGAAGACAAGGACGGTCCGAACAGGGAGGCCGAACCATGTGTTGGAATTGTTTCATCTGCACTTCCTATTCCGCCTCCTCCAGTGACGTCTTCTCTGCCGCCAGAAAATAGTGCAAGGTGCGTATCATATTAAAAAGTATAACATAGATGTACGTAAATATACAATGATTTAGTCTAGAAATATCGTTTAATCGAAGCCTAGGAAAAACCTGAAGAAATACAAAAAGAAGACACTTTTTTGGTACTGAGTTTAGAGTGCTGAAATGCATTCCCGTGCCTACATTCTTGGCCATTACTTGCCTCCCCCCCTGCCTATTTTATTTTGCATCATGCACCAAGATAAGAAGTGGGTGCTATTCCTTTTTAGACCAATTCTATTCAAAATTTTGTCAGTTCCTCGGATATTTTCAAGGGAATTAAGTAAACAGAAGGAGAAAAAATAAAATTGTATTTAATTGAAAATTTATTATTCACACAAAGTATTCATTTAACATACATTTAAAACGTATCAAAAAAAAAAGAAAAGATTATTGCTTTATTTTGCTCAAATTCGTACATGTCTGTATAAACATGCTGATGGGTATAATGTTGAAAAAAAAAAAAAAAAATTAAATAAAAAGAACAACAAGAACAAAACAAAAAATTCTATAAATTACTGTGAATGTAAATGATATAAAACTAAAACTGAGAGCACTTGGCAGGCAAAAAATCGGAAAAACAATGGATAGGAGCGAGATTTAGATGAAACCGGCACAATCCTGATGAGATGGAGGTATGGACGGAGCTTTTCCAGAAAAATATTTGTGTTGGGATTTCACAGAAGTTTGAGAGAGAGGCCGGATTGTGAACGGAAGGGTGAGAAAAAAAGTGGTCGTTGTTAATGAGGATGGGAAAGCAAGGGTGTGGCAGGGCTCCATTTGCTCTCGAGGTGTCCGCTACATATTAGACACAACCAGAGGGGAAAAAAATAAAAACCCTGGGAAACTAGTCTCAAAAAAAGTAAATTTCAAATCCTTTCTTTTTGCCTTTTGTAATCCCATTAGAGAATTGTCTTTGGGACAAAAGAAAAGGCAAAAAATCGATATTTTTTCCTTCGTAGCTTCTGAATGAGAGTTTCTGTTTTTTAGATCATAATGTAGATTTAACTCGCTATTTTTGTTGTCCGCTCGACCAATTAATATATCACAATTAATTACGGTTTTTAGTTGAGATGAAAAAAAGTTAATGGCACGAGAGGGATTCGAACCCACGACCTTCGGCTAGATACGCCTCTGCTCTACCACCTGAGCTATTGTGACCTTGATCCACTCGAACATCAATTCGAAAAGTCGTAAGGCGAGGTTGAGATGGGGAGTTGATGTCCGAGAGGATCGAGGTCACGATAGTTCAGGTGGTAGAGCAGAGGCGTATCTAGCCAAAGGTCGTGGGTTCGAATCCCTCTCGTGCCATTAACTTTTTTTCATCTCAACTAAAAACCGTAATTAATTGTGTAGATTTAACATTTCAATCCCTATAAATCCTTGAGTTTTGGGATATGAATTTTCAAGGTACAATTTTTTTTTTCACCCCAAAACTCTTAATCCATGAACCGATTGTAGAAATTTTGGCCAGGCGTTCCAGCGAATAAAATAATGTGATTTATGAGTTGCAATATCATTGATTAAGTATTTCAACAAATTGACTTTCCTGTGTCCTAGGTGTAGAAGATTTCAGCCCGTTGGAGCTGCTTCAGGAAGTGGGAGAGAGTCCTAGTTTCAAAAAAAAAAAAAAAAAAAATTTACCATAAATTGACAAATACTCCAAACATTTGCTTGAAACAAATATAACATTCATGATTCAAGTTTTATTTTCACTGCTGTTTCAACTACCTCTTACAAAAGAGTAAACTTTTCTTTATTAGTTCCTTATATGTATTTTTTACAAATACGGTCCTGTTTATTTATATATCAGTTTTTAATTTTTAGAATAATGTAATTTTCTTTCTGTGATTGTATTTTTGACAAATCATCGGGCGCTCAAATTGTGATTTAGAGTATGGAATATCATCAAAATTTATTCTTTATTGATTTTTTTTTTGAGGTATTCATATTATTTGGATTTTTTTCAAGCAAAGAAGATATATTTAGCAATGTTTTTTTTTAATGTGTGTACATTTAATTTACTTGCGATCATTTTAATTTTGTTGTTATTGTTGTTATGTATAATACATTTTTTTAGTTTATATCTAATTATAAAAGTGTAAATTTATACTTATTTAAAAAAAGCCAGGGTTTATTATTGTAATATTCCTGGCTTCAGTGTATTTGTTACTGTTCTTAAAATTTAAATCAACAGTAGCAGAATTTTGTTAAAGTCTGAAAGCTGATGTTTAGCTTATTAGCTATTGTTGCTATTACTTTGAATATTGATGGAGGATTGGCATGACCTGATTTTTAATTTATTTCGCATCTCGACTCTTCAATTGTTAGCCTACTGTTCACATTTTGTCTCTAAACAACCGGATTTTTCTAATGAAAAATTGTTTTGAAATATCATATGTGTTTAAGGAAACGTTGCTAACGAATACAGTAATATTTTTTCCCGTAGTCTACCCACAAAACATCGGGAATTTACGTATCTGCCAATGTTGACACTCGCTTGTTCTTGTACACTAACTTTAGTGAGAAACGTTAAAACGAAGGTAATTATATAAAAGTTTACAGGGTGTATTTGGTTGAGAGAAAAAAAATAATAGTTTGTATAATGAAATGAAGTTATGATGATTTTAGGATTAAATCACTGGTATAGAAAAACTTATTTTAAAAAGAATTTTCCTATTTTTTAAACAGCACTAGTATCCATTGTCAATCTTTTTTAAATCCGTTTTGGTGGTGACAAATTTTAACGTAAACTTGAAGGTTGTTGAAAAGTGGGAGAACGCCATAGTTTACGCTCTGGCAGTTTGAAACTACTAATTGAATTATGGCCAATGAATGAAAGACTATTATTTTTTTTTTATATATATATGTTTATGTTTAGACTAAGGTTAGCCAAAATTTTGAGTATTGAATAAGCGGGATTACAGAATTGCCCTAAATTGTGCTTCTTAGATATTTCAAATGGAAAGATGTGAATATTAAATTACAATTTAATTGGTAGATTATATTTACCGTACAAAAAACAAAAAAAAAATTGTTTTTAACAAACATTCGCCTACTTATTCTTGTGTTCTGCTTGAAAACTAAAACACCTTGCATTAAAATTTAAACGTGACGAAATTTATATTTTTTGAACGAATTATTCCTTCTTATTTTTTATCGATGGTAAATATATTGTAAGAAAACATTACAAATTATTGCAATAAATAACAAAAGCTGATGGACCAACAAAAAGAAGTTTTCTCGTCAAGTAATTTCATTTACGTGGCTATTTGGCTTGTCTTTTTTACATTTTAATATGATACTAAATTGTTGCACAATTCCAAAAAAAAAAAAAAAATAAATTGCTGTTCTTATTGTATAGCATGTATATTCTCATTTGAATTCGCTAGTTAAAGATTAGATACCATTTGTATCCATATATCATTTTTGAATGTATAAAACTTCATTTAGCCCGTTTCAAATCTAAAGAGAGTAGTTCCTTGTATACAAAAAATAAAATATATTAGTGATTGGGCAATTAAATTGCTTTGAAAAGTTAATGTTTAAGTTCATAAACTTATTAAAAATTATACATTTCAAAACACATAGTGTCAATTGAAGATCGTTAAACGTTCAGCTGTTCAAAAACAAAATATTCTAGCGCAAGATCAGTCTATCTTGAGAAAGAAAAAAAAAAAAAATTGAAAGATCGGCGATATTAATCGTCCCAACTTTCACGTTGAACCCGGTGCCAGGAGGCCATGATTGTTGTTTAGAACGCCCGTCAGGCGTATTCGAACCGATCCGACGTACAGCGATTATTTGCTATCCATCGTTCACGAGGTTCGATTCACCCTAAACACCAAAACTTTTCAGTTAATCGACATTTAATCATCTTTTCTAGTCTTTTTTAGTCTGTGTGTAGGCTAGACTGAGTCAATTCATAGATCAATTCATCACTAAAGCGTGAAGTGAATGAATTTTATTTTGTACAAAAAGTTTTTGTTATTTATTTAAATAATTAATTTACAAATTTGCTTTATTTATATAAAGGATGAATAATTTATTATGCAAGTGTTTTTGGTTTAAAAAAAAATCGCTTACACCATTAACAATATTGTTTATGTTTTTGATATAACAGAAAATTTTAAGGTTTATGACATCTTATTAGCATATAAAACCGCAAACTTACTAAGTAAATCTCAACATTTAAAATAAAAAGCCATATATTTTTTAGAATAAAAAGTTATGGACTTTTAATAATTAACAAACCAAGAGAGTGGTTTATGCTGTTTCATATGATTATGACTAAGTGTAGTTATTTAAATGTTAAACACCTGCAATTTTGGAAAATGTTCATCCCTAAAAGACTAAACTATCGATTTTGTACGTGGTCAAAGTAATGCTGATGTCAAATGGTTGTTTGTGAAAATCATAGCTTGGTAAAGCTTTGCAATAAAGATAAATTTAATGAATTTGGAAAAGCGCATTAATCATTACAAAAATTATTAAACGACTGTATTGATTTCGATTGTTATTTGAAAATGTATTGATTCAGTTTAATTTTTATATAAATATTTATTAAACTTTTCAAAAAGCAATAGTTTTGCTTAGTAATAATTTAATTTTGATAGTCTTATTAACGCAATATTTGTTTTGAGCTAAACTCAGAAAAAAGCATGTATGTACTTTATTTAATAAATATATTACAAATTCAGTTTGTACACTGTACCGTTAAATTTGTACACCCTTTCCTAACGTTGTGTTCGGGGCGTCGGTGGCCGCAAGGTTTAATCTTCGACACGGCGCTCATCGCTGTAAGGTAAAGGTCTCGGGTTCGAATCCAGCGGCCCTGCATTCAAACCCGGCATGCTCACAAATGTTTTTTTTTTTTTTCCAAAAACGGCACCGTGAGGGTCGCAAACCCTTATTAAAAAAAAAATAAAAAATAAAAATAAAGTTGTGTTTGGGCCTTCTTGCTGGATGATGGTGGCAAAAAATTGTCAACCAAAACATTCGTTTGTAATCAGAAAAATAAACAAATCAATAAAAACAGTTTCAATTTTTTTTTTAAATCAATTTTCTATTTAAAAAAATTAATTAATTAAAAACAGGCTTGAAAACCTAATGTTACAAGAGGGGGCGTCGGTGGCCACGACGGTTTAGGCATTGAATTGGCACTCATCACTGTAAGGTAAAGGTCTTGGGTTCGAATCCAGCAGCCCTGCATTCAAACCCGACATTCTTACAAATGGGCTTTTTTTTTTTCAAAACCGACACCGTGAAGGTTTATATAGCCTCTGCTGTTGCGAACCCTTACTAAAAAAAATAAAAATAAAATTGTGTTTGGGCCTTCATGCTGGATGATGGTGGCAAAAAGTTGTCAACCAAAACATTCGTTTAAGTTCAGAAAAATAAACAAATAAAAACAGTTTCAATTTTTTTTTTAAATCAATTTTCTATTTTAAAAAAATTAATTAATTAAAAACAGGCTTGAAAACCTAATGTTACAAGAGGGGGTGTCGGTGTGGTGCTCATCACTATAAGGTAAATGTCCCAGGTTTGAATCCACCGACATTTACAAAAGGGCTTTTTTTTTCTCAAGAACATAAGCATCCTGAGTATTTATGTGACCTCTGCTGTTGCGAATCCTCATTAAAAAAATAAAATAAAAAAATAAACAAATAAAGTTGTGTTTGGGCCTTCATGCTGGATGATGGTGGCAAAAAAATTGTCAATTAAAACATTCGTTTGTAGTCAGAAAAATAAATTGTTTCAATTTAAAAAAAAAAATTAATTAATTAAAAACAAGCTTGAAGACCTAATATTACAAGGGGGTGGCCACGACGGTTTAGGCATTGAATGAAATGGCATTCATCACTGTAAGGTAAAGGTCCTGGGTTCAAATCCACTGCATACTTAAAAATGACCTTTTTTTTTCTCAAAAAAATCAGTGCCCTGAGTGTTTGTATGATCTCTGCTGTTGTGAACCCTCATAAAATAGAATTAAAAAAAAAAAATTACAAGACAAAGGAAAATATGGCGTCAGTGTCCGCAACGGTTTAAACATTAATACAGCACTCATCACTGTAAAGTAAAGGTCTGCGCCAGTAAATCTGAACATGACATCCTCCACATTGGCTTTTTTTGAAAACCACCAACATTCCAAGGGTTCATTAACCTCATAATTGAAATACTCTTGTAAAAAAATAAAGGTAAACATAATATGACAATAAAGGTATCACTAAGTAAATGTAATAAAACACAAATATAAGAGGATATAGAGAGAAAAGTGTGTCTGTATTTAAATTTGTATTACAACAGGCTGACAATCAATTAAATGCAGAAGACTAAGAATAAAACATGCAAACTATAGAAAAGATTCAAAAGGAACTCTTAAAAATTTTATAACTGAAAAAATCTGTCATTTCGGCTTGTAACGGCTGAGTTCCCCCTGGCCCGATATCTTAGCAACCTGGGCATCTCTGGCTACTCGTGGAAACAACCATGCTGATTGTCAGTTTAGTGCGGAGGCCTGGTCAGCGTAGAAACACCGAACCACAGCGGTTCTTCAGACCCGACCTCCAAGTAGCTGGATAACGGGCATGCCACAACTCCCAGTCGGTGTGTAACTGTACACTATTGATTGGAGAATTAAAGTATAATCCCTACAGTAGTACAACATCTATTTGTTTCGTATTTTGTTAAATTGACCTAAATTGTTTCCATGCCTAAAAAGTCCACCTTTAAGGTAAGGTAGATTAGGACTTTAGCGATTCCTCTTGACTTATTTTTATTTTTTATTATTTTTTTGGTCATATTCACCTTAACGAAGAGTATTTCTGGGCCAGAACTTTGCAGTCATGAATGACTACCCAACTCTGTTTTTAATTGCAATGAGGGGGGGGGCGGTAGCCGAGTGGTTAGCTCCCGGCTAATAGACCCCGTGGTCGCGGGTTCGATTCCCGCCGTCGCCTCTGGCCCTTTTTTCACGATACCCCTCCCCCCAAAAAACAAACACGCAATAATAAATAATTACGGAAAGTTTGGCTAGATATGCGATGTTCATGAGGCCATTAAATAAATTTAAAAAATATAAAAAAAATAAAATTGCAATGAGTCATATTTTTCAACATTTTTGGAAAATATTAATAAATTTTTTTTAAGTTCTTCCTTTTTTTATATTAACCTTGTAGGATAGAAAACCAACTTCTTTTTTTTTTTTTTTTTTTTTTCAAAATAAGTGGTATAAAACATATTTTAATCACAATAAAGTACAGTTTAGCAAGGAAAAACTCGACAATTTTTTGGAAATTTTTCTTCGGAAAAGTTTAATATCGAGTTTTTGTTATTATATACAAAACTACAGTCAAACATCTTCATAAAGTGCACATTAAATGATTAAAAAATGAAAATTAAAAAGGTAACTTCACAAAAATGGAACACAGTGTCACAAGGGACAAAAATGAAACATACTCCAAAGAACAGAAAGAGCCGATTTCGGTTTTTGTACGTCACTGATTGAAAAATCAACGGTCTAAATAGATGACAAAATATGTCTCGAGAAATTCAGGTTCGAATCCGTCATAACACCGCTGAAAAATAAAAGGCCCATCAAAGCGTTCACTTTAAAACCATCTTTGCACCCAATAAGTTTGTATTTATCGATTTCTTCATATTTTACAATCACATCTTGGTTGATGCATAAGGAATACAAAGGTTCCGAGCATTTCCTTTGGCACCAGGCAAATGGGTAATTAATTATATTCTTTGAAGCTAATCTGACGTTTCAGGACGGTAAAAGATCAGTATCAGTCCAGAGAGTTTCGCTCCTTTTATCCAACACAAAGTTTCTGCTTTGTTCTCTAAATTCGGAACCTAAATTTGAAAAATTGTCTAGGCTAAAGTCCTCTGAGGGCGCATCATCTGCAGGAAAAAGTCGAAAGAGTCTGATTTATCATTGTCGTTTGGCAACAATTCCTTGCTTTCATTAGTAACTATGATAATCTTCTATTTCTACTATTTGCCAGGGCTGAAACAATCCAGAAAGATTACAAAGAAAATGTAGGGTCATATTGATCCATGCCGTGATTTTTCTAACTTCATTCCAATATTTTGAGGTCACTTACCTGCAAAAAAGGGTTTCAGTGGTCTCCACATCTACAGGAAGACTAGAAGGAAATCTACTCAAAGCCTCAACCTCTTCCGATCACTACCCTCTGACACACGTACGGCTTTGAAATTTTTGGGTCATTTCGACCCGTACGTTGCAGGACAAAGGTTAAATGAGTAGTGGCCTGTACAAAGACCTGTTATTTTCCTTAGTTCCTGCCCGATGAGAGAGAGAATTACTTTTTGGTTTTCTCGATGGTCTTATCCCAGCGTATGGTCCTTTCAGTCCTAGCCACCTGAATGACCTCACATCAGATCCTGGAAGTTCGGATTTTTTGCTAAGTTATTTACGTCGTTGGAACAATAAATAATCCAAGTTTTCAAATTCAAAAAACCACAAAATTTTCAGACTTTCTTCGAGTTTTGCCGATTTTAACTCTAAAAGATTAATTGAAAATCGGCTTTCTAATTAATCTATAAATCAAATTTTTGATGGAAAAAAGTTAAGAACAGAATGGATTTTGTCAGATATGTGCATTGGGTTTTATTCCACAATTTTGTCGTACATAATTCCAAAATTCTAATTACATTAAATATAGACACACTTGAAATCATATATTAAAAAAGGTATATTCTTGAATAAGAAAAATTCACAATAAAAAGATAAATTTCACCAAAAATATTTCCTTTGAGTTTCTAAAATTGATTACTTTAATTGCTTACAATTTCTCTTGGCATGAATTTCACAAAAATTCAAATGGGTTGATTGCTTCAAAACAAGAAATGAGATCGGTGAATTTTTAAGAGCATATAAGGAGCTTAAAAAAAAATCAAAAAAAATTTAGAACACACCTTCATAACAAGCCACTATTTTTGATCATCTGGTAAAGTCTGTTTATCGGAGATTGCGGAATCATTCGAACTTTCAACAATGAATTTCTCCACAAGAAAAACTTATAACAATAAGGTAAGTGAAACGTTTTTTTTTTTTTGTTTTTTTTTTAAGTTTTATCTAGCACGAGGTCCCCTTCTGATGTCCATTAAATTACGTGGTACTGAATGATGCTGAGGGTAGTTAAGCTGAGGTGTGAGAAAAGCACAGTATTATTCAAAGCCTGATACATTTGGGCTAAAATTTCATTAAATTTGGTTCTTTTCGAACGAACAGGCCTTAGATAAAGAACAACACTTTTTGTAAATTATGACGAAAGTGACCAGGGGTATGTTTGTTTCATAGGATTAACTACTTCTGAAAATTTTACTGCCTGTGAAAAAGAGCTTTTTTTTTTTAAAAAAAATTACATTTTAGTGGTCAATTGACTAAGTTACATCTTTCATTTAATTATTCTTTTCATGTAAGGTCTTGGTTGAGATAAAAAAGTCAGTGTCACAAGCGGGATTCGAACCCACGACCTTCAGATATATACGCTGCTGCTCTACCACTTGAGCTGTCATGAGTTTGATCCTCTTGGATATCAACTCTCCATCTCAACATACGCTTGAACGCCATACGCTCTTTTTGCCATTTTAAAATGTCATGTAATCCGATTGGATTTTCAGCGACCTAAGAAGGTAGTGGCCACGGGGAGCTGTTTAGTGAAGTGATACTTCTTTTACTTATTATTAATTAATTCACTTTTTAGTGGTCAATTGACCAAGTTACATATTTCGATTAATTATTCTTTATTTGTAAGGTCTTGGATGAGAAAAAAGTCAGTGACACGAGCGGGATTCGAACCCACGACCTTCAGCTAAATACGTCGCTGCTCTACCACTTGAGCGGCCATGACTTTGATCCTTTTGTTGGTCGTGAAGCATAAGGTCATGAGTTCGAATCCTGCTCGTGACACTGACTTTTTTCTCAACCAAGATTTTTGTTTTATTGTTACATATCAATTTAAAATTATTTTTGACCTCCAAGTATTTTGTTTGAACTTTAGGTGAATCAGTCAATTTATTCAGAAGGGAAAACACTTTAAACCTTAACATAAAGCACTTTTGATCGTACCATTGATTTTTTTAATCAGAGTACGACTTGTCCATGACCAATATGCCCAGTTGTTTTTGAGCATTACTGGCTATGAGAGTAGTGTGGGAATTTTTTGACAATTGGACCAAGCTGTTGTAGCTCTTACTGAGTTCTGTCACCATTTGAGTTGGGATAAATGTGCAAATGAGATGTCTTGTGAAGATTCTTTTTTAGAAATTTGAAATTAGATTGAAAGGTGGTCAGAAAAGAAAAGAAGTCTTAGAAATCTCCCCACCCCATCTGAAGAAACAAGCAGAACACCAAAATGAGCATTAAAGTCGTCAACAACAAAATTTAATTGGCACAATATTGATGGTGTTTTAAAGTCCATCTGTTTTCAAGCAAATTCACACTTATCACAGTTTTATACTCCCAGAAAATTTGAGTTTTTTTGACATGAATTTTGAATTTTTCTTAAGTAGCCATATGAACACAGAAAAAGTTAATTCAATAAATTGCTTTTTAAAATATACATTTAAAAAAATAAAATCATTCAATATTCATATCGACCACTTCTTACGGACTTCGGTATCTAGTGTTTGTGTACATTGAGACTGAATGTATTTATTAGCGTAAATGTTTAGTGTGAAATGGCCAATGGCGGAATATCGAGCACACCACTCTAAGAGAATAGTATATTAGTAGAAAATAATATATTTAAGAGTAATAAGAGTGTGACGTGCTTGAATGTAGGAATTAATTGTGTTGGAAGCTGAAAGACCTAATTGTTGGCAGAAATTTATTAGTCTGGAAAAAGAATATTAAAGATATTTTGGTAATAAAATAAACTATTTAACGTAATTTTTATTAATTTAAAAGTATACATGTGATTTTATTCTTTATTTCTAAAGTTTTAAGTTGCAGAAAAAAATTGATACGTAAAGCTGAAGTAGTTTGATAAAGATTATATCGACACAAATTGTAAATTTCCCCTCGAAATAAAAAAAAATAAAATAAAATAAACGATAAACATCTAACGTTGTGCTATTTGAAATTGACTCATTTAATTGACTAACGTTGCAGACGTGTTGTTCCCCTTTTTCTGTCGCGAAGGTCAAATTCAGTTTGATACATTTTTTGTGCATCTCGCAGTTTTGCTACTTCCTATAATTTGCAATATAATTATTAAGGATGAATTTTAAGACATTCACATCCTAAAAATGAAATCAAAGTCAACAATCTGTACAATATAGAGACAATAATGAAAGAAAGAAACGGAAACGAAAATAATGCGAAATAAAAAATAATCTTGTTATGATTTTAAAAAGCTTGTTCCATTTTTAAAATGTGTTTTTACAAATGATAATTTTTAGGTATTTGTTAAACATTTTTACAATTGTATTTTACATAAATAATTAGAGAGAAAATTTATATGTTATTTACAAGGCGTAGATTTCGGTTAAATTAAAAAAAAAAATTCTTGCATTCAGAATCAACTGCCGATGTAATAAATAACTTACAAATCTATTTTTAGTTGATAAAAAATATCCAATAAGTTACTGTGTAACATTCCAAAGCAAACTACAATAAATTCGTGTACAAAATAAGGAAAAGAGAAGCCAAAGTTAAGTCGTATCATGTTCTCCTTACCTTCGCAGTGGAATTTAAACTGTTTTCAGCTTCGTGCAGTTTGCTCTGCGCGTCGACTTTCCGTCTTTCTAACTGTTTCACTATTCTTATAAGTTCAGCCTGAGAGAAAAAAAAAATGCTTATGTTAGCAACGCAGTGAGTTGGTAGCGGTGATAGACTTTTTCTTTACGTACCTGCGAAAGGGGTTCGACGCTCATTTCCGTTATGTCGGTTCTCGATTCTAAACATGAAAAATTTCCTTCGTTAGATTACAGATAATGTTGATATGAGTATGAGCAAGCCTAGAATCTATTCTTATTCTTATAATTATGTGTATATGATTGCATTTTGAGTTTACAAAATACAAATAAGAGAGAATACAGAAATCAAATTCATGATTTGAAGGATCAACTTTCATGGGTGTGTAAACATAATTATATACAATTTAAAAAAAAAGTGGCTAAACAACCTATTGACATTACTCCAATGATACTGACGTCTGGGAGATCGTGCAACTTTTTGCCTTTTTGGGGATTGTTTGAGGGAATTCGCTAGGACCTGAGTTTATGGATTTGAGGATTTATGTTGGTTGGGATGGCTTTATGAAAGTTGAAGTAACAGGAGATTATTAAATCTTCGACAAAAAGGAATATTTAGGTCGTTTGACCTATGAAGTGGCCACGGGGAGCTGTTTAGTGAAGTGATTTCATTTACTTTATAGTGGTAAATTGAGCAAGTTACATCTTAATTATTTTTTCAGTGTCACGAGCGGGATTCGAACCCACGACCTTCAGCTAAATACGCCGCTACTCTACCACTTGAGCTATTGTGACGTTGATCCTCTTGGAGCTCGTTAAGCCAAAGGTCGTGAGTTCGAATCCTACTCATGACACTGACTTTTTTATCTCAACCAAGACTTTTTCTTATTGTTACGTATCAATTTAAAATTATTTTTGACCTCCAAATATTTCGTTCTGACTTTAGGTGAATCAGTCGATTTATTCAGAAGGGAAAACACTTTAAAACTTAACACAAAGCACTTTTGATCATATTAATGATTTTTTAATCAGAGCACGAGTCATAGAGGGGTTTAAAAGATATACCATTTTAACGTCCGTGACCACTATGTCTAGTTGTTTTTGAGCATTATTGGCTATGAGAGCAGTGTGGGAATGTTGACTTGTTGAAATTGAACATTGAGGATTTTTCTTAGGTTTATTGGACAGTTTGGATCTGGTGGATGTTGAAATGTTTGGCTGAACACCGCACTTCTAGTCAGTAAGTTTTTATCAACAAGTTGTGAAAGAGCCCATGTAGTCATGTGGCAAACTTTTGCTCCAGCAAATTATGGAGGAGTAGGATGGGAGTAGTGGGGGGAGTAGTAGTCCAATCTCAAGCAAAGTCAAGGAATTAAGTTGTTAAAAAAAAACACAAAAAAAAAACACCCTGTAGTCAGCTTATACCCATGCCTTTCAAGGTTTAGACACCGCTCCATCCACCCTTGTCCTACATAGCTAAAAGATAGAAAAAAGTCTACTATTTTTTTAAGGCTGGTTTAAAAATGCATTAAAAAAAGCGAATCTAGGCTCAAAAGTTTGATAAATCATTGATGAGATGGGATAACTTCAGAAAAATAAGGATGGCACATGAAATCCTGCCCAAGGGATCATGGACCGAACCGGATTTTTGAATTGTACAAATTTTGATGCCCAGTAATATCGAGAAATATCCAGGACATGTAGGAAGTAAAGGAGGACTAAGCCTTTATAAAGAAGAGATCAGCTACAACACTGATAGTTCTGAGACCTTTTGCGGTACATTTCATACTATCGAAAATCTTAGGAAAGAAGAAAAATGAAACAAAACGATGTAATTCACTCACTGGACACGAACATCTCAAAAACCTCTGCCAAGATTTGGTAAGATCAAAGCAAGCAGGAACAGACTTTGAATGACTCTGTTATTAGGTTGTCCGGAAAATAATGCAGGATTTTAAGTTTTCATTAAAAAAAAATCTATATAAAATATTCTGTTTACGTTTACAGGATTACTCATTTGTATGAATGTCAACACTTATTAATCCTCTTCCAAATGATATTGTTTGTTTACCTCTGTAGCATTCCGCTACTTGGAAATAATTCAGTCATCCTTATAATGTCAAAGCGAGAATTTCGTACGATTTTCTTTTACGAGTTTAAACTCGGCCGAAGCGGAGCCCAAACGGCTAGAAACATTAACCAAGTCTGGGGCGAGGGTTGTGTTAATGAGTGCACTGTGCAAAGGTGGTTTAAAAAATTTCGGGAGGGAGATTTCAGCCTTGAAGATGAAGAAGGTCGTGGAAGGCCTTCCTCTCTTAATGATGATGTTCTGCGATCAGTGGTGGAAGAAAACCCCAAAACAACTGTTCGAGAACTTGCAGAGCAACCCAAAGTCAGTAAAACAACCGTCGCTGACCACCTCAAGGCGATTGGAAAAGTGAAATCGGAAAGGGCCCATTTTGTTGCATGACAACGCTCGACCACATGTGTCACGTGTAACGTCACAAAAATTATTGGAGCTTGGCTATGAAACTTTGCCTCACCCACCCTACTCTCCGGACCTCTCGCCTACTGACTACCATTTTTTTAGACGCCTGGACCACTACTTACAACACATAATATTCAAAAATCAAACGGAACTGGAAAATGCATTTATTGACTTTATCAATTCTAAAAATTCTGAATTCTACTCAGACGGAATTAATAAGTTACCAACACGTTGGGAGAAATGTATTGAGAGTATGGGAAATGATTTTGATTAAAGAACATTGCTTTAAAGTAACTAGTTTCTTTTTTTTTTGTTTAATACCAAAATCCTGCATTATTTTCCGGACAACCCGATAATAGGGCACTGTGGACTTAATGGACAATTTCTTGAGAATACCACGAGATTTTTCTACGTTTAGTTTCTGATGATGAGCCAGGAGCCCAAAACGCCCATGTAATTTACTTAATTGAATAAAAAATTTTTCAACCACAGAGATCTTGGAATTTTTCAGAAAATATGAACCATGGCATTGGTAATATATAAAATAAAATAATTCAATTTACAATATATTACATTAATTATTAAGTTAGGCCTTTGTGGTTTATTGCATGATAACTTTTCCCACTAGCTATAAATACTTAATTATGTCATGCTCAAAAACTTAATTTATATGAAATATGCAAGCATATGCGCTGTTTCCATAAAGAAATCCGAAAGAGCTGTGCCACTGTACGCTTGGAAACGTATAAATGATTTGTACCGCATATATAAAGAAATCTGATCAACCTATTTACAAATTCTGAAAGCAGAGTGGGAGATGGATTCAACGAAATATTTGGAAAAGTTGAAAAATAGTTTTCTTGGCTCTTCTTTTTTTTGTATTATTCGACAGATTTAATTTTTTTTTTTAAACTTACCGATTAAAATTCTCAATCGTTCTTTCTCAGATGCGAGTTGCCTTTTTAAATTTTCTTTTAATTTCATCGCTTCCATATATTCTCTATAACCTTCGCAATCAAAGTGCGTTGCTTTTTCATCTGTAGAATAAACGTTCAAAATTAATTGCAAAATAATAACGGTGTACTTTTTAATAATAATAAAAAAAGTTATTAAATCAGCCAAAGTTTTCAATTGTTCTATTTATCCTAGATCTAGTGCCTAATATCGCAAAAAATAATGTGAAATTACCAGCCGAGTGAAGCCGTGTTGTACTGACATAAAATCCTATTTACTATTTTCGCTATTCGCTTGCTGGATGCTTGCAAATTATCAGTTTTGACACAAATTAAACAAAGAGTCATAAAGGTGCTAACTGATTAATCAAATGCAATCAGTTGATTTACATTCTATAACTATTTTCTGTAGCCACAGGTTAGAAAAGGTCCTTCCAAAAGAAATTGCCTAGTTTATATGAGAATGCTTTTAAAGTTTGCAAAGTTTTTGTTTTTATAGTTTTTTGAAAATACTTTTAAAAAATTATGTACCAACTACTTACATAGTTATGTGCATGTTTGACTTTAGGAGCTTTTATAAATTGAGTATTTTATTTTAAAAAAAGTCTTATTAGCATTTATTTAGCAGTTAATTTTCCTAGCCTTATCAGCCAGAGCAATTTTTCCTTGTTCGTACAAACCTTTTAATTGCAAAGATGTCTAAATTTATTGTTCGTTTAATGCTTTCAGTTGTTTGAAAGTTAAATTTGTTGTACGGAAACATTTAGAGTAGAATGGAAGCGAATTGGATCTTGTCTCTGTATAGGTTATACATTTGTCCACAGGAGAACCTGTTTCGTATAGCCCAAATAGCACTCAGAGTTGGTACGTACGAGGAAGGCAATAGATTTTATTACTCAAAACTATCTGTATTTCTTAATTTTACGTATTGTAATATGTCTGTTCTGATTGGTGATATGAATTTTCTCAATAGGCAAAACAAAATATCTACTTTTTGCCATAGAATTACCTAGTTCTCCCCTGTGGTTATAGAATTAATCAGATTTTTTTTTTGGAAATTAAAGGATGATATTATCTCAAATGACAAAAGCATAAATAGTATGCTTAGTAATTATTAAAAAAAGACAATTTTCATCGAACTTCACAACATATACCGGTTTAATTAGAAAAAAACGTGATGCCACTGTTGCAAGAGTGGTTTTGACTATTTGTGAACAATTAAACACTATTTTTCTTTAAATAAAAACTGAAATTTATTTATAAATAAGTGTTTAAATTAATTCTAAACAGCTACGTTTGAAATACCTTTTAATTTGCTTCGATGATTTTTTTTTGTCTCAATATCGACAAGGTTGTATGTAGCTTCTAAATTTTTACATATTGCAATAATTTGCAGAAAATTAATTTTAGTGCTGTAAAGCTTACACTGATCAAGTCCTGAGGTAACCTTTAATTGTTTTAACTTTGTTTTTATTGTCGCATTTTTAAATTTTATGGTTATTTGAAAAATTACATATTAATATATTTTTTCCCTGTGAGTTACAAAGACAGTTTTATAACAAAATCTCCTCAATAGGCTCACTAATAACATATTACAAACCAATAGACCAGCATAAAATCCTCAAATTATTACACAACTGAGTACGATGACTACTTGGAGCTGATTAAATCAATTGTTTACTATAAAGTAGAAAAAAATAAGCTATAAAAGAACTATAACCTATAATTAAGTTTAAGTTGAAGGCAAGTTTAATTAGTATAAATTGTATATTTGAAAGATTATGCTATCAAATTAGAGCAGAAGCCATGCCTCAGGCTACAACTTACAAAAAAGAAACATACTGGTTGGATCCTCTTTCTGTAAAGTTTTTAACTCTTTTTCCAATTTTTTCGCTTCCGCTTCAAGCCGTTTATTATCTTCAATAAGTGCATCCCTAGGGTGAAAAGATCCAAAGTATTATTAATTTTAATTTAAGTCGAGTTTAACAAACGTACCTTGCAGCTTTGTCGGATTTCAACTCGGAGGCTAGTCTTTCTAAGTCCATACCACTCATTTTAACTTTTGACTATCAAAAAACATTAATGCAAAATATCAACGGTAAAAATTATTGAGCAAACTGGCTGTTGCTATGGCCATAACAATCAGTTGCAACTTTCACCAGGAAGAAACCTTCAATCTATCACAATGCTTTTTTTTTTTATTTCAATGCACTTTCCTCGCAGTAAATGTCGATGTTCATAAATTCATGCTCTATTGTACGAATTGGCGTTATTGTGCTCTCTTCGATATTTATTTCTCTATTTTCTGTCGCGTACCATGGAAACTCCTAAACAAGGCAAATTCTCATTTTATACGATGTAACAAATTAAATCGTGTAAAATCACCTTATGTTCACCATCTTCGGATAAAATATGAGATGTAGACTCCGTTGTGTGGACGCAAAATTTAAACGTGGATCCTTCAAGTAAAGGTTTTGTGTAATTTGTACTGATTGTGAGTTTTAAACAAAACGCCCTTAAAACCTCTGCGAGATGGACCAAATATGGATCTTCCACACTGTCAATGATATTTTCATAGCTATAATTAAATAATTAAGCAGGCATATTTATTTAATATCTATAACGTACAGTTCTTGAGGTCCAGTGATGATTTTATTGAAATAAAAAACAATTTTTTCAACAAGTTTAGAATCAGGATCATAAAAGCAAATATCCAATTGTTGTAAATCTTTTTTATCTAAGATAAACTTGATAGCTGAAAGCGATTTACTTATATAATCATTTAATGGTGGATATGCTGACACCTGCAAGAAATAAAAATGATCAATCACTGCGTTAAGTCGTACTAAAAAAATCCTTTCTTACATGAACAGGAACTCCGTATTTTCGTTTTGTCAGAAATATTCCATCGGGGTATATTTTTTTAACGTACAACAACTGGTGAATCGCAACTTCCAAAAATTCCATAACAATATTTACGATATTTGAACATAACATGGTTATCCCTTGTTTGACTTATTTCACTAGAAAAGTTGAATAAATTGGTTTGGTGGAACATAAATTTATATGTAAAGACACACTGAAGATGGTGAAAAGCTGAAACATGTCTGACAGACCATCACAGTGAGGATAATCAGACCAAAATTAATGATAAAATAATTATTTTTTTTAAACGAAAAAAATTTCAAATGTCTTTTTAGAAGACTTGGATTCATTGGACCATTTTGACAGAACTGATAATTGTAGGGGATTAGAAACGAAAAGTGTATATCCCAATTCAGCCCATTGATACAATTTAAAGATTGCTGAACTTCCCCGGCATCAAGAAGCTGACCAATTGGTCGGAGAAGAGGCACGACAGCACCGATAGGACTGGAACCACAAAATAGGAACACTGGAGAATATACTTAAGTTGTAGCTGGAAAAAGCAGGTAAGCTTAGATTCATAAATATTTTAAAAAGGAACTCCTAGATATTTCATTAGGCAAAATTTGAGGAAAATTACTGGCCACACTCTAACCACCATTGATGAGCAAAACAGACAGAAATGCCGACAAAATGTCAACACATGCTTTGAGAATTTGAGACACTAGCCAGAAGGTAAAGCCACTTCGGTAAGGCAATCTCACACTAAGATAAGCCCACAAAGAGGTTCGAGGAAAGCATAAATGGATCATAGATGGGCAGGTAGAAGATGACAGACAGACAAAACCTGAGGAAATAGGTCAGTGATGTCATCGTAAAGCAAGGTATACCATGAAAATTTCTCAAATTCTGTAAAAGTATTAAATTCTTCTACATTTTTATGGAATGGCTGCTGAATTAGACAATTTTATTGGATTGTGGTTGAGTTATCTTAAGTACAGAGTTGGTGATGTCATCGTTAAGCAAGATATGCCATGAAAATTTTCCAAATTCTCTAAAAGAATTAAATGATTCTACATTTTTACAGAATACCTGCTGAATTAAGCAATTTTATTGGATTATGGTTAAGTACAGAGTTGGTGCTGTCATCGTTAAGCAAGGTATGCCACGAAAATTTCTCAAATTCTGTAAAAGTATTAAATGCTTGTACATTTATCTGGAATACCTGCTGAATAAGGCAATTTTGTTGGATTATGGTTGAGTTATGTACAGAGTCGGTATGTCATAGTTAAGCAAGATATGCCATGAAAATTTCTCAAACTCTGTAAAAGTATAAAATGTTTATACATTTCTACAGAATACCTACTGAATTAAGCAATTTTATTGGATTATGGTTAAGTACAGAGTCGGTGATGTCACCATTAACCAAGGTATGCCATGAAAATGTCGCAAATTCTGTAAAAATATCAAATGCTTATACATTTCTACAGAATACCTACTGAATTAAGCAATTTTATTGGATTATGGTTAAGTACAGTTGGTGATGTCATCGTTAAGCAAGATATGCCACGAAAATTTTCCAAATTCTGTAAAAGTATAAAATGCTTATACATTTCTACAGAATACCTGCTAAATTAGGCAATTTTGTTGGATTATGGTGGAGTTGAGTAAAGTACAGACTGAAGGAATGATTTTACATAAGGATCAATTTAAATTAGTTTTATTTTCGGGACGAACCTACAACTCGATCGTCATCTTAGCCTCACCGAAGATGGCAGTGTGAAAAGTACGATAGGCAGACATGAACTATGTGTCAAATTATAAAGTGAAATGTATTGACCTGAAGCTTAACTACAGAAGAATAGCCAAAAGTTGAGTTCATCACTTTTGAACTCAAACAATATAAAATAATCTAAATATTCCTTTGTTCCTTCTTTAAATACATTTCTATTACAGTAGATGCAGGAATTTTTTCTGAGTTAGTGAACTGGCACTGGGTTGCTTATTGGTTCCGTTTTAACTTAGCTTTAAACTAATAAATTACTATGAACAGTTCAACTGAGTGAAGTCCCAATAAGTACCCAGTACTGGTTCAGCATATTATTTTTAGCATTCATACTGGCAGTTCTCACTCAACATAAGTGTATTATGCTAGATAGGAGTATCATGAATATATAAGGGTAACGAAACACCATGTTAGTTTATTGTAAATAAGTCAATAGGTCTTGAATTAGTGAAAATCAAAAACATTTCTCAAGATTTACCATTATAGAATCCCTTGTTAATAAAAAACGAACAAGTTCATAAGTTGGAACTTGTAATTATTTAATTTTTATACACGACTAGCACCATTTCCAATACTTATAAATATTATCTAATAAAATAATGAAATAAAATAAGAAAAGCTTAACAGAACTAGTATGAATAGTATACACATGGTATGGACAGAGGTTATACATTCCGGTAGGTTCCAAAGGATACACAGGACCTCTCATCTCAATGCATAGCAGGATGTCCATTTTCGTCCTTGATTACGTCATTGACTTCTTTACTTTTAGATTCCCACCAAAATGCAATAAAACAAATTTAAAATATTCACAAGCATTAATAATAAATATATCCTTAACTTATTGTAGTAATTAGATTAAAACAAACACAGAAAATTTATTTCAGCAGATTTTTAATGAACAGGATTTTTATTTTTATATTCACACCTTTACAAACACTAGAAAAACATGTGGTGTGATAGATCAAAAGGCAATTATATCGAAAGTTGTAATAACAAATTAGCACACTAGATTGACGTATGGTCATCTCTTAGCGAGGAAAAGTCCACGGAGATGTCCATTGTGCGGTGCACAAATAACTGTAAAGCATTTACTAATCGAATGCGAACTATTGGCGCCGCACAGAACAAAGTGTGGCCTTTCCTCGAGTTTGAAAGAGGTCTTACAACACAGCAATGATAACAGCAAGAAAGTAATCAAATATCTGAAGGAAATAAATGCATATGGTCGCCTTTAATGCTTCGCCACACGTGGTTTCGTTTTCCCCTCCTGAAGTGAGTGTATTTATTGGCGAGAATGTGTGAGTGTATGGGTGGGTAGTGGTCGGAATATAGAGTACCCCACAGGCCCACGAAACTAGGATAGATATCTCTTTGGGTGTTTTGGGTAGAATGAATGTATTTATTGGCGCGAAAGTGAGTGTGTTTGGGTGGGTTGTGCAGGAATATCGAGTACTCCACAGACCCACCAATTTAGGTTAGTATTAGTATTATATCTTTTAGAGTGAATGGGCGGAGGCACTGTTGTAATATCAAATACGCCAGTGGCTCCGCATTTTTTTCATTTGTAAATACAGAATGATTGGTTACTACTTGAGTGAATGTATTTATTAGTGCGATAGTAGTGTATGCGTGGGTGGGTCTATGGTGGAATATCAAGTACCCCATAAACCCACCACCATGGATAATGTTAGATTAATTGTAATTTTAATTGTATGGATGTATTTATTAGCGTGAACGAGGGCGGGTCTTCAGAGGAATATCGAGTACTCTGAAACCCGCGCATAGGCTAGGCTGGGTTTGAATGTTAGTGAATGAGTTAGTGTTAGAACCCTTTCACCACGTGTAGGAGGAGTAAAAAGGCGGGGAAAAAGTGTCAAAATTGTTAAAACTTAAAACGTGAGATGGAAGAAATGTGGGGTGCCGGCAATAGCCGAGGCAGCTAGCGGCCCGAAAAAAAAAATTAGCAATAGTTGTATTAAATAATGAAAATTATTACTGTAAGCATTAAAAGAAAATAACAAGATTATCCTTATGTTAAGAAGTCCTTATTGTTTTGGCTTTATTTATTTTCAAATACTGTATATTTAATCAGGATTTCAGCAGAATGGATTTCAATGTATTATTTTGATTTTGGTATTATAGAGAAAAATACCCATTGAGAACCGCCTTTGATTAATTATTGAAGAAGCCTATGCCTTATTCTCTCCAATCGTTTACTTGGTAATGGTGGGAAATGGTCTAGTTATATTTGTGTGTTACTCCAATCTTGTAATTTACTGTGAAAACATGTTTCATGAAAAAACAAAACATGAAGATATCCGTAAAATGTTATTGTTTGCATAAAAAAGTAGCAGACACTAATAGTCGTCAAATTTCCGATGCTGTCTATCTAAGTATATTGGAATATTCGGTCGATCTTGGCTCGAGTACGTCAAAATTTGGAGTTTTGAATTTAACGGTAATTTCGGTCGTCGGGTCAGTAATAGGCCGGATTAATTGGCCACAGAAACATGTACATATGAGTTATTTATATTCATACAATTATTTTATATGTATTACTTATTGTGAATTTTTAAAATTCAATATTTGTTAATAACTCAGATGATGAAAGAAATTTTTTCGAAATTTTGGCAGGAAAGAAAGAACGTAAACGTGGTCTTTTCTTTTGTCCTCATCTGGTTCCGCCTTTTCTTTATGTACACATGAAATAAATAATAAACATTTCAAGGGTGACACAAAATAGGACTTTCAGATGGTCAGGCTGCTCAAAAGCTCTCCAGACCTAGGAGATTAATTAAAAAGCTTTCCTGGAATTTTCTAAATACCTTTAAAAAAAGGGGATCTACAAAAAGCCGAATGCTTTGGGTCCCTCGTGGAATATCGAGTATTCTGGCAGTGTGACTGAGGTCTAATATGAACGTATTTATTAGCGTGAATGGGGGTGGCTTTTCTCCTATTACCCCAAGAATATCGGGTACACTGCGGTTGTGCTAATGAATTTTGGGGAGAATGTATTTATTAGCGTGAATGAGGACCTTTCGCCCCCCTATGACCCCAGGAATATCGAGTACTCTGGCAGTGTGACTGAGGTCTAATATGAATGTATTTATTAGCGCGAGTGGGGGTGGCTTTTCTCCTATTACCCCAAGAATATCGGGTACACTGCGGTTGTGCTAATGAATTTTGGGAAGAATGTATTTATTAGCGTGAATGAGGACCTTTCCCCCCTATGATCCCAGGAATATCGAGTACTCTGGCAGTGTGACTGAGGTCTAATATGAATGTATTTATTAGCGCGAGTGAGGGATGGGTTTTTCCTTATTACCCCAAGAATATCGAGTACACTGGGACAGTTTCGATGAGTTCTGGAACGAATTTAATTTATTAGCGTAAAATATAGAGACTTCTTTTGTTGCCCTAAAGATATGGAGTTCTCTGGAGCAGTATAAATGTCAACCAGGCCACCATGTTTTAAATACATACATTTTTAGGATTTACATATAAACTCCTGCTCAAAATTAACGCACCACTTCAATATTTCACCATATGTTTTTCTCAGGTGTTTTTTGAACGTTATTTTTATTTTTAGTATTGTAGGTTATTAATAATAAAACATTACAAATGAAAATGAAAAGCAGAAAAGGACGGTAAACTTTATTAAAAAATATTCCATAAAAAAGACTGAAAAGGTCAAAAATTTTCATTTAAGTTCAAACACAAATTTAATTACTCAGTATCTGGTGTTGCCTCCCCTGGCTTTGATTACTGCATCCAGGCGTCTTCTCATGCTGTTGATGAGGTTTTTTACCCTTTCTTGTGGAATATTCTCCCATTCTTCCAATGCCGCTTGGCGCAGTTGCGAAAGGTTGCTAGGAGGTTGTATTCGGCTCCTAATCCTTTTTTTTAGCTGATCCCAGATATGCTCAATAGGGTTGAGGTCAGGACTACGAGCTGGCCATTCAATCCGCTCAATATTCTGTTCATTTAAAAATTCTTCCACCGATCTCGCACGGTGAGGTCTAGCGTTATCTTGCATGAATAAAAAGCCTTGTCCAATATTCCTAGCGAAAGGCACTACATGAGGTTGGAGGATCTCTTCCACATACCTTGGTGCATTTAGAGACCGTCCTGGAACAACGACTAACTCTGTGCGGGCCTCCATGCTGATACCTCCCCAGAACATGATGGAGCCTCCACCAAAGGCGACGCGAGGAATAATATTGCACTGAGCAAATCTTTCTCCACTTCGTCTCCATGTCCGAGCACGACCATCTGGAGAATTAAGAGCGATTCTAACTTCGTCAGAAAATAAAACTCTCTTCCAGGCATCAAAACTCCAGTTGAGGTGATCCCGGGCAAATCGCAGCCTGGCTACTCGGTGGTCTCTGGTCAGTAGTGGCCCTGAAGCAACCCGTCTACTGCTCAAGCCAAACTCATTCAGCCTTCTTCGAACAGTGGGAGCCGAAATTGAGACATTCCTGGTGCTTTGAAGGAGGCTACTCATTTCCGAACTTGTCACCTGCCTCGTTCTGAGGGCATGTAAGCGCAAAAATCGGTCATCCCTCTCGGTCGTTGCTCTTGGACGTCCTTGTCCAGGCCTCCGTGTGTTGCTGCCAGTTTCATTGAACCGTTGGAGAGTTCTTCCGATGGTGGTATGGTGACATCCAATTATTCTTGCAACTTGTCGCTGGCTGTAGCCCTCCTCAAGAAGAGTCATCGCTCTGACGGCTTCACGCTCACTCAAATGTCTTATGGGCGCCATAAGTTCTAAATTAAAGTTTAAACTTCCAAAAGAAATGGTGTCTGTTAAGCAGATGCAGTGAAACTGAGGAATAAACCAGGAGGAAACTCTTGTGTATCTTACCAAATCCATTTCAAAGCGGATTAACACGATTGTAAACAATTCTTGTTTACTTTTGTGGGATTGTGAAGCATAAAAAAGAGAATAAACATGAAGAGATTTAGCTGGATTTCTCTAAAAAGAATTTCTGTTTAAAAATTAAGGTGGTGCGTTAATTTTGAGCAGGAGTTTATAATGTATTTTATACTGAATATGAATGCATTTATTGCAGTGAATGGAGGGGCTTGTTCTTCTATTATCTTTGAAATGTCGGATACACTGAGGCAATGTCCATGAGTTCTGATGCCAAGTTAATTTAGTAGCGTAAAATGGAAGGGATTCTTCTCGTGTATGATCAGCAATATCAAGTACTCTGGTAGTGTGAATGATGTCTAATATGAATGCATTTATTAGCGTGAGTGGAGGGTCTTCTTACCTATTCAGGAATATCAGGTACACTGGGAGAGTTTTAATGAATTCTAGCGTGAATGTATTTATTAGCGTGAATGGACGATCTTTTTCCTCTATGATCCCAGGAACAGCAAGTACTCTGGTAGTGTCAATGAGGTCTAATGTGTATGTATTTATTAGCGTGAGTGGAGGGGCTTCTTACCCTATTATCAGGAATATCAGGTACACTGGGCCAGTTGTAATGAATTCTGGCATGAATGTATTTATTAGCGTGAATGGATGATCTGTAGCCTCTATGATCCCAGAAATATCAAGTACTCTGGCAATGTGAATGATGTCTAATCTGAATGTACTTATTACCCTGAATGTAGGGGCTTGTTCCTCTTTTATCTTTGGAATGTCGGATACGCTGAGGCAATGTCCATGGGTTCTGATGCCAAGTTAATTTAGCAGTGTAAAATGGGAGGAATTCTTCTCCTTTATTATCCCAGCAATATCAAGTACTCTGGTAGTGTGAATGAAGTCTGATATGAATGTATTTATTAGCGTGAGTGGAGGGGCGTCTTACCCTAGTACCTCAGCAATATCAGGTACAGTGAGACAGTGTTAATGAATTCTGGCATGAATGTATTTATTAGCGTGAATGGATGATCTTTTGTCTCTATGATCCCTGGAAGAGCAAGTACTCCGGTAGTGTAAGCGAGGTCTAATATAAATGTATTTATTAGCGTGAATGGAACTTCTTCCCACATTACCCTAGGAATATCGAGTGTCTATTAGTTATCGTGCGAATTTAATTTATTAGCGTGTAATGTAGTACTTGTTCTATTGCTCTAAGAATATCGAGTATTCTGGAGTAGTATAAATGTGAACCAGACTACCATGTTTTAAATGCATACATTTTTAGTATTTACATATATAATGTATTTTATGACTGACGAGTAGCTTGTAGCGCTGTTAATAATAATATTTACAAAAAAGTTTTGCTTTGTTTTTGAGGATTTTTTTTAAAGATCGTATAAGGCTTTACCTTGCGGTTGTATGCTAATGAATCGTTAAAGACCTCGTGGAGCTAGACCGTATCCGATGTCGAAAGATCGGTTTATCAGAGTTGTCAATCAATGCTGCATCAAAAATATGCCTTTCAACCCAAACCATTAATGGAATTTTTGCCTGATTACCAAAGAGTTTTTGTACGATGACAGGACTGATATAATCCGGTAAAAAGTGATAACTAGATATGTACGATTTGAATGATTGATGGTTGTAAAATGGCCCCTTTAATCAGTCTCCGACTGGCCAGAAGATATACGTTTTTTTAACAGATGTGTGCTTTTATACATTGGTGAATATTTCTTCTGGATATTTTGAGCGATATCGTTATCCAATTTGATGTTGAGATAAGAAATTATATTAATGAAGTGGTTTCTGTTTGTCTCGCTCGTTAATGATGCAACGAAGTGACAAACCGGTCCGTGAGAGAAATAAAGCGTGTTTTTCGTTTCCGCGAATAATTAAATATTCCAATAGTCATCTAGATGGAATTCGATTCGATTAGTTGTATAATACAATCGATATCACAACAATAAAAAAAAGCGTGTTTCTCTCTGAAGACGTGGGCCACGTCTGGGGCGCACATGTGCTCCAATTTTGAAATGGATGTGGTTTTGTCAAGATTATCAGGCCGGTTACATAAACAAGACATAATGTCCCAAAAAACCTTGCCCCTCGATATGGGCTCCTTGGTTGACGAATTAATTGGCCAATTTTCGATTATATAGTTTAATTTCCACTGAGATTTCATAGTTTTATTAGCTAACCTAATTATCAGATTCTTAGATTAGATTAGGAAAATAGCTCAAAACGTTACTCCTGTCATGACAGTAATCTAATTTTACCATTTGTAGATTTTCTGCCATGACTGGAGATAATAAAAACGCCATAAACACATCACAGACTTCATGTCTTCTGTCAAGAATAACAAATCTTTAAGATAAGCTTTTATTTAGGGGAAATCTCATCGAAATTGTCAATGAGTATAAATATTTAGGAGTCATATTTACCCCGAGATTCTCTTGGACAAAGCGTCAGTGGCTAAATTAAGCCTAAACAGCACTTGGTCAGCCTTCCTGCTCAAAGAAACTATCCCGATCAAAGTCGAGTATAGTGGTTATAGGGGGCCGCGGTAGCCGAGTGGTTAAGGCGTCAGACTCTCGGCTAGTAGACCCCGCAGTCGTGGGTTCGATTCCCACCATCGCCTCTGGAATTTTTCTGACGCCTAAGGGGACCGGTGGCTGCAATTAAAAGAAATTGACACGGCACTCATCAATGGAAGGGGCGGGGCCGGTTCTCAGCGACCCTGAACCTGGTCTCAACCCCCTTCAAAAATGAGTTTCTTCGATGGAAGAACACTGGTACAATTGGGGCTCAAGTTCACTTTGTGTAGTGAGCCCTCCCCCAAAAATGGAGCCAGGGTATAGTACAATAAGCTGTACAGCTGCAGTGCTCAGTCCCTGGTATCCATTCATCCACCATCCACCATAGTGTTTTTAAAGCAATAAGTCGTGCAATTCTGAGCCATGGCTGTCAAATGTGGGTTTAGTGACCGGGAATTTTGTGGCCCTGTTAGGGCCGGTGTTGTGTTGGGAGAAGCCATGACGACGGATCGCGGCTGTGACCGTGTGCGTGGCGCCATTGGTGGTGGTCTGTGACCATCGCAGTGAGTCGGTTGACTCTGCAGAGGCCGAAGTACTGGGGTGGAGCAATAGCCGAGAGCAGCGTTTGGCGTTCGGGGACAAGTGGGCCGTTTAGAAGGCGGGTTCAGGCTAATGCTGGGATACTTGTCGTCGACGACGGTATGACGATAATATAACATGATCCATACAAAGTTCTTATATGGATTGCTTAAAAATATATAAATAAACATGGATAGAATTTTAAAGAAAAAAAATCCAAAAAAATTAATTTTTATAAGAACAATAGATTTCACAAAAAAATGAAAATGTGATATGAAGTAGGTTTTCTTTGTCAATCATTTTCACGAGTCGTTAATTGCTGTTAAGCGTTCCTTTTATGACCATAATTACATGAAGTATCAGGTTGGCGAACATTACAAAAAAAAAAAAAAACATGCTAGTAACAGATATTATCTTAATAATATATTATTATATACTTGTAGGTATTATTTCTTTTAATACCTTTAATCTGATACATGAAGTCTTGCTGGTCTGCAACTTCAGAGACAATAGACGTTTCAATGACCAATAAAAAATTTATTACGTTCAAAAATATAATTTTGATTAGGTAAGCCGCTTATCAAAAAAAAAAAAAATCCTCAATAAATTTTTAAAATTTCAAACTAAAGTCTGTTCTTGGTGATACTCCAGTCGCATCGGACCAAATTGAAATTATGACGGAAGGTTAAAAGGTCCGAGGCTTGTACAAAGAGGCAACGTCGTGAAATTCGTTAAATTTAGTAAAAATCTGAAGTACATTTTTCAAAAGTCTATGAGTGCAGAATTTCAAGTTCAGTCAATGGAGAGATATTCCAGGCTCGTAGAAACAAATTGAACCTAAGACACACAATAGAAAAATGCGAGCGCGCAAAGAAAAACGAGGAGGTTTTTTCCCTTGAAGCTGAAGGAGAAGTATCATCATAAAATTCTTTCAATTTGGCAATAATCGGAAAATTTTGAAAAAATTCCAGCCTTCCTGGACCATGTGGAGGGCCAATGTCTTCGGACCTCCTTCAATGGCATCAAGTGATGTCTCTTCTAAGGATTCCAAATGGCGTGTTCATAAAAAAAATCGATCAGGCAAGTGTTTTGTAAAGAAAAAATCAAAAGGATTACTGAAATTTTGGTTTGATTATAAAAAAATAAGTTTAAAGAACATTGACTAATTTTATTCAAACTTATCTTTCTTTTATTTACTTTTTCTTTTGAATATAGTCTCGAAATCAGAGACTCGTACTGTTCCAATTAAAGAATGGAAGAAGAAGGATCAGGTAGGTGGTACGTATCATTTCAGCCGATTTCAAACCCAAAAATCGATCTGATTTTCAAATAAAATTTTTTTAAACTAGCATATTAGTTGTATATCAAGAATAAGGCTAAATCCAAAGAAAGAAAACAGTCGGTACATCTTACGAGATTAAAGTTATACGGGTTAAGATTATCCGTCAGTTTCTTTTGAGATCTTGTAAGATTAAGGTCATACGATGTTAAGATTATCC
>CM077113.1:7143054-7157050 GCA_039619505.1 Cimex hemipterus
ACCGACCGACGCCCCCCCCCCCTACTTTCTATTGTTTTTCATTATATTCTGACAGAAGTTTCAAAATCTTATTTTTTTTTTGTAGTAATTTCGCTGAAGTAACCTGAATAATGACATATCTCGAATACAATTGGGAGTTAAGACTATGAACAGAAGGGATTTTTCACCTTTTAGGGTAACCTCCTGAAGTATTGACTTGTACAATTAATTTTTTTTTTTTAGTTGAGATAAAAAAGTCAATGGCAGGAGCGGGATTCGAACCGACGATCTTCGGCTTGATACGCCGGTGCTCTACCACTTGAGCTATCGTGTCGATCCACTCGGACACTAACTTCCCATCTCAACCCAACCTTTAGAATTTTCCCACATTTTTGCCATTTTTCAACAAAAAAACCTTAATTAATTGTAATGCTATTAATTGGTAAAGCGGTCAATCAATGAACGGATTGATTAATGTTCATGGGATACTCGACGTTATTACCTTAAAATACATGCTCATAGAAGGCAAAAAAAAAAAAATTTAAAAATATACTTAAATTAGCTAAAATAATTTGTCTCGGCCTATTGACAGTCTTGGGTATATTTCTATTACTTTTTTCAACTTTCATTGCACGTTGGTCAGTTACAGTAAGGAGTTAAAAAAAAAGTTCGGTCAGTCAATAATCAATTAGTCGGCAAAAATATTAGGTTGGGTAAAAACAATTTTCTGTTGTACAATGCCGTGTTTTGGCAATTAGTGCGTTATTAGTTTCGAAAAATCTTTCCACCCAATCTCTAAATTGGGCTAATAACAACCCCACGACATGTCGTCAGACCGAATCAACCGGTGAACGTTAGAAAAAAATGACTTATGAATATATATTTTTCTTTTTTTTTTTAAACCTGTATGGCCATTTACAAAACTTATGGGTCAAGTTCCGTAAACGTTCCCTTGACGAATCCAGTCGGATGTCAAATTTTCAATTGCCTTTTATTTAGCAACGGGCTTTACTCGGCCTGTCATGTCGGAAATGACAGGTTTACACGAGCGAAATTAAACGTTTCGAAACCGAATTTATAATAAAACTGTTATATCACTCAACTGGACAGGGTCGGGGGTTTTTGAAATTCAGGCAGCCAACTTCGCTTTCCCCTTGATCGAAATTTTTCGACAGATTTTGTCGTCAACAATTCTTGAAAACCCTGAATGACATGCTTTCTTGGTTGAATATAAATTTGAAACCTGTTGTAGGAAATTTTTTTTTTTTGCCGTTTCGTCAAAAGTTCAATTAATAAGCATGGAATTACTGAAAGGTGCTTTTTATATAATTTTACATAATTCTTGACCCAAAAACTGGGTCAAGTTGGTAGAAAAATGCGCAAAACTTTCAGCCATTAATGATAAATAGAGCATCTGTCTCAAGTACACATTCAAATTCACGCAATTGGCATTTCAAAATTTTGATTTTTTGCGTTTTATTTTTAATTAAAAAAAAATTTTTTTTCTTCGTTGTTAAATTTATTTGAAAAATAATCGCTCGATTAAAAAGTTACAAAATTTGTCCTAGATATATTTCATGCATAGAAGTAACCAGTCCAGAGGTCTGGAATTTTATTAGAAAGTAAACATTTCAGGAAATTCTAGTTAAGTGAAATTCGTCTGTTAAAAAAAAAAAAAAATAAATTTCCTAACACGAGTCCTTAAAATACTTTCGAGGTAAGGGTCAAGAATATTCTACGTTGATCTTGTCGCCTGGAAAAACTCGTATACGTAACGTTCGTTGCACAATGAATGAAATGAACTAATTTGTATGGACCTGTTCCAATATTCGCTCATTCAAAACAAACCTGTAATGCCGGTAGGTAAGATAGCCTTAAAGATTTTGTCGTTTTCAAAACTTTACTTCTTCGGTAATGAATATTATTTTGAAACGGGCTTATTTTAGCTGACTGCAAATCTCATTGCTAAATCTTAAGTTTTTTTTTATATGTCACTTTTACTTGTGCAATTTATACCGGTCAGTCCGACAAGTGCATTTCGCGCAATTGATACATTATTGGATATTGCATTGCATTGTGGTTCGGACGATATAATTCCGGTTACAATGTCTTTCAAAATAAACCTTGATCGCTTTTCCATGATCGGCAGTCATGATTTATGATTAGTGGATACGAGAGGATTTTTCGTTTCGAATCAAGGATCCAAACGTCACCGCATTTTGTAACGAAAGAAAACTGGACTAGATTAAGTCCCCTTTTACAAGTCACTTTTATTACTTGAAAATAAATATTATACTGAAAATTTTTTTCCTTTTGTCGGGAGAGCAACTTATTGTGCAAAAAATTTATAAATTCCATTTATGAAATTTAAAGGGAAAAATACTAAACCGATGAAAAATCCAGAATAAAAACCTTCCACGTTACGAAATCGGCAGTTAAATAAAGCTCGCCCATTAAAAATCGAAAAAAAGAAACGCTTCCTCATCAAAGATGTGCCGATTCGTTCCGGTATCAATGTCGAATGTCAAGTTGAACCTCTTCATCCTCAATAGAAAACAAGTCCTACTGGTTCTGTTCGAAAAGGATTCCTCATTCTTCCAACTGACATTTAACACGAACGCCGTCGCCCCGAGGGTCGCCTATTGAACATAACCTGGGTCAACAGACGTCTCGGACGTGAACTTGGCCCACTAAACCCGGCCATCTTCCCTTGATTCCGGTTATATCAGAGCTTAGCCACTTTCGTTCATTTTTATGCCTTTTTCGACACGTCGAACCGCATTCTTATTATATTCATGGACATTAGTTGAACTAATTTCGACACATTACCTTGAAAATATTGCTATTATAAATTTTTAAACATAATCGAGTTATTTATGTTTTAAACAATTTTCTTATTGAACTGAAATCAATGACAAAGCGAAATCTTAAAAAATCGAGTGTAATTTTTAGTGTTATAAAATTGGTTAAGTTCACTTTCTTTAAAATGAACAATATATCAAAAATGTATTTAATCTCGTTTATGACGCTGAATTATTACAGACTTTGGGGAGTGATTAGAGCGTATTTGGCCCAACTATCCAAATTACGCCATGACGAAAAGAATTGCTTTATTACTTATAACAATAAAAATTAAATGTAAGGTGAGTTGGATTTAATTTAAAGAATACTTTGTACAAATTGCTCGAAACGTTGAATAACAAGGTCGTAAGGAGAACGGTTCGTCACGGGAAAAGGCCGTACAAAGACTACACATAAGTACAAGAATAATGCACGGGCACCTTCTGGCAGGTGAGCGACCGTGTAGGTGTACGTGCACCTGTAAGCTTGTAGAAAGTTTGACGTATAGGCAATATTTTGGCATATCAACGGACCTGTGCGTAGTCTAGCGGCTTGGTAGCGGCCGCAGCTTCCGGTACCTCAGAGCTGTAGGGATTTTTAAAATATATAGCGTTTTTTATGTGTGTTTGTGTTGTGTCTGTGATGACTTTATGCTAATTTATTGGAATGAATGTAATTTATTAGCTTGAATAGAAGGGATTATTTAATACCTCTCCGTGGGATGTCGGGTACTCTGGGATGAATGTGTGTCTTCTGGAAAGAAACAGTAATTTATTAGCGAGAATGGAATGGGTTCAGCCCCGCCACAATGAATATAGAGTACTCTGGGCGAATGTGACGTCTGGAGAGTAAAAGTAATTTATTAGCGAGAATGGGGTAGGTTCAACTCCGCCCTGGTGAATATGTATGAGTGTGTGTGGTGTCTAGAGAGTAAAAGTAATTTATTAGCGAGAATGGAGTAGGTTCAACCCCGCTTTATGAATATCGAGTACTCTGGTATGAGTGTGTGTGATGTCTAGGGAGTAAAAGTAATTTATTAGCGAGAATGGAGTAGGTTCAACCCCGCTTTATGAATGTCGAGTACTCTAGGTGCATATGACGTCTGGACAATAAAAGTAATTTATTAGCGAGAATGGAGTGGGTTCAACCCCGCCCTATGAATATCGAGTCCTCTGGGGGAGTGAGTGTGACATATATTTTATGGTGCATATGTATGTATTGTATGTTCCATTCTGTATTTGACAACCTGAGATAAAAACCAGAGAGAAGATATCATTTTTAGGATATCCACGTGGTATACATTTAAATCAGAGAGTCAGAAACCAGATGGAGTAAAACGGCTGCAGTTTAAAACAAAATACGCGCAAAAGAAGGGAAAAAGAAGGAAAACACGCAGAGCCCTGGCGATGACCCCAGCTTTTTGACGGCCCATAAACTTCCCACTTTATTTTACAAGGTTGTATCTTGAGTCTTGTTCTATTTGACTCTATTTATTCATTGTTTTTGTTACGGGGGTTTGCAGAAAAAGTTAAGTATACCAGTGTTCTTGAAAATTCAGATTCAAATGCAGGGTTGCAGGATTCGAACCTTGGACTTTTACCTTACAGTGTTGAACGCCGTGTCAACCCCTTAAGCATTGCGGCCATCGATCTCCTTTCCACTTTAATAATTAATTGTTCAAATTAATGACCATTTCTATTTGGAATTGTACCTCTAATAGAAAATAAAAATATTCTATTTTTATAAGAAACACTTTTTTTTATTTCCAATGTATGCTTTAATATTAATTATAGATAGACAAAAAGCTAACAATATATTACATTTTTTCATAAAGCACACTCCTTTCACTAATATCAAATTTATCTTTGAAATATTTACAGTATGTTGAGGCATGTACACATTAAAAAAACGCGACGAATAATATTTAAGAGCTTCACTTCCTACTTTGATATGACAAGAATTAGACGTCTAGAAACCGTTGCATAAAAATGTATGTGGGTAGAAAAGGAGAACATTCTTGTGGTCAATTCCGAGTCATTTCACTCTCGAGCTTACACTGGACGTCATGTCCCTTTCTTTTTGGTTCAAATCATTATCTATATTGTTCCTTGACACGGCTATCTTTTTAAAAACGGCACTGTTTTAAAAGATTAAAAAATAATTGAGTCAATATTTACCCAAACAATCCTTAATAGAATTATACTATCGATTACTAGTATTTTTATTTCAGAATTTGTGAAACTGGACATTTGGTACAGTTGAACAAACTTATTACAAGCGTCCGAACCTTTTCAATAACATCAATAATTAATTAATCTGTAAGGTATTAGCTGAAAAAGTTAGTGTCATGAGCGGGATTCGAACCCGCGACCATCACCGCTATCCCATCTGAACTATCCTGACTTCCCGGACACCAACTCTCCATATCAACCCGCAACCGTTCGAATTTTGCCACTATTTGCCATTTTCAAATGTCACCAAGGCTTTACACAGAAAGAATAATTAATTGAAAGAAGTAACTTGGACTAGGGAGATTTCACCGTCATCCTCTTACCACTCACGCTAATAAATACACACACTCAGGCAAAACACAGATCCACATACATCAAACATATCAATATGTTTGATGTATGTAGATCTGTGTTTTGTCTGAGTAAGTGTATTTATTAGCGTGAGTGGTAAGAGGATTACGGTGAAACCTCCCTCCAGTGTTTAGGGTCGATGGTGGACTATTTATGAAAGTACTCAATTGACCCTAATTTCGATTAGCTTATTAATATTGTTAGTAGGAACATTGCTAGACTATGGAGTACTCTACCAACTCAACATAATTGGTGCAATGTATCTAGGCGTGAATGTATTTGTGGGTTCTTATTATAGAAGTTAGTTTTAACCTAGAAGTAGGTTTTCACTTAGAAATAGGTTTTAACCTAGTTCTCCACTTTTTAGAGGAAGTGGTTGTTTTAATCGTATAAACACCCTTTTTTATGTATGTAGAACTGTGTTTTGTCTGAGTAAGTGTATTTATTAGCGAGAGTGGTAAGAGGATGATAGTGAAACCTCCCGATCTCCCCTTCAGTGTTTAGTGTCGATGGTGGAATATTTATGAAAGTACTAAATCTACCCTAATTTCGATTAGCTTTTTATTATTGTTAGTAGGTCGATGCTATACTATGGAGCACTCGGCCAACTAAACATTATTGGTGCTATGTACCTAGGTGTGAATGGGTTTGTGGGTTCTTTTTATAGATGTTAGTTTAAACTTAGATTATATTTTTGTTGCTTTCGGGGCTGAAATGATCTAGCTGTTGTAAGCCTAGATCTAGGGAAGCATCTTCCTCAAGGGATACAAGCGACCTAGGATGGTGATTTCACTGATGTAACCCTAGGGTCAGCAAATCGAGGAGTGACAACCCTTCGGGGTGAATGTCCAAAAAAAAAATTGTCAGTTTGCCATTTGTCACCCAATGCGAGTAAGCAAGTAGTTCTAGTCTTAATTAAAAATTCTTTCACAATTTTTCTTCTGATTTAATAAAATTCTCAAGAAATGTTGAAAAAGGCCTGAAAAATGATTTGTACGGGATCGTACTCGGTTAAGGTTGGTTAAAATAAATAGACCGACAGTAATGATTTCTCTTCTTATTTATATGCACCGACAGGAATTAATCACGTCTACATCACTTGAGAAAAATAATTGACAACGCGTTTCTCGAGATCATTTTTTTTTCACAATTTTACCTTTCGAAACGTAGCAAAACGGGCCTACCCGATTATATAACGCGCGTCTGGGAATATGGTCGACCGGGGTGGAATAATTTGATCTGTCATATTAAAGTTAAATATTGAATCGGTTGAAGAATATTTTTTTAAACGCCATTTATTGACGTTTATGTAACTGCAGAAAAGGCGCCTTTGGATTATTAAGCCTTTCTTGGTTGTAAGTAGTAAGTTTAATCGGTAGAATCTGGTTCGGAATGTTTACTCCAATTGGTGGTTAGATCTTTCAAAAGCCCGCTTTTATGGTCATTCATATGCAATAATACGTTGTCTTAGTTAATATTGTGACATAAAATTATTTACTGTAAAAACAGTTCTCGGTTTTACATTATTAACATTATTTTTATACGTAGCATTTTGAATTTGTACTCAATATTATATGAAATATATCGCTTTTTAATGCAATCATACAATTCTAGCTTTTGCAGTTTTTTTTTTTTTTTTTTTTTCAAATTATAACATAACATATTGTTACGCTAGAGACATTCAGATATGGGGTTTCATGATAGAAAAATCACCAAAAGCAATGGTTGTTTTGCTTTATTTATTTTAAGACATTCAGTACAAACTAAGAAGTCTTGTTTAATTTTAATTCAAGAAAAAATTTTAAATTAATACATATAGTATTTATTAAATTTCGAAAACATTGTTTAAAAAAAAATTCTCGACTCATATGGCCTCTTGATGATAATTCTTGGATATGTTTATAATTTTTTTTCTGGTTTTTAAAAATTGACACGTGTATTTTTACTGTACCTTAATAAATGTACCTTAAGGTAAAACATACGGACGTAATTCTCAAAGGTCAGTTATCAGTATTATCACGAATTCACTAATTTTCGTGGTTATTAGTTGAGATAAAAAAGTCGGTGTCACGAGCGGGATTCGAACCCACGACCTTTGGCTTGATACTCCCCTGCTATACCACTTGGTATATAGTGACTTCGATCCATCCACTCGGACACTAACTTCCCATCTCAACCCTGACTTTTGAATTTTCTCTACTTTTTGCCATTTTCATCAGTTTCTATACATGCTACTTATTTTTTTAATAACCTCATCAAAACTTAAAAAAACATTTTTGTGTGAGAACTGATTTTTGCATTGACCAAACATTTGTGTACAACTGTATTGAAATGATTTGTTTTATGCATTTTTAATCAAAAATTAAGACTAAGAATAACATTCAATTAATTAAGGTTTTTAAGTTGGGATAAAAAAGTCGGTGTCACGAGCGGGATTCGAACCCACAACCTTTGGCTTGATACTCCCCTGCTCTACCACTTGGTATATAGTGACTTCGATCCACTCGGACACTAACTTCCCATCTCAACCCTGACTTTTGAATTTTCTCTACTTTTTGCCATTTTTCAATTGTCGTGTAATCTATGGCCACGAAGGGCTTTAGTGAAGGTATACTTTATTTAAATTTATTAAATTCACTAGTTTCCGTAGTCCTCTTGACCAGTTAATATCTTTCAATTAATTAAGATTTTTAGTTGAGATAAAAAAAGTCAGTGACACGAGCGGGATTCGAACCCACGACCTTTGTCTTGATATTCTGCTGCTCTACCACTTGATTTATAGTGACTTCGATCCACTCGGACACTAACTTCCCACCTCAACCCCACCTTTTGAATTTTCCCTCCTTTTTGGCATTTTTTCAAATGTTGTGTAATCTCCTTGATTCCCAGCAACTTATCACTAATAAAAAATTAATGTTTAATAGCTAAAATTAGATTTTCCGCTTACAAATGATTAGGCTTTTGAGACTTTTATTAAAACAAATAATTAAAGTAAAGAGAAAACAAAAATGCCCCTTTGCTACAGAAATGACCATAAGAGAAAACGAAAAGCTTCATGAAATTAAATTACATGTTCAAAATTTACACCTTCTTGGAGAATCTAAGCTTGACATCGGTTCAAGTACTGATTTTTCTACTATCAACCTTCACCCCCCCCCCCCAATTGACAGAAGTTTCAAAATCTTAATATCTAATTTTGATGAAGTAACCTGAATCTGAAATTGAGAGTAAGATTGGCCAAGAAGAGTTCAATTTGATATGTAGGATAAATTTCTGAATTATTGATGTCTCTTCACGAGACACCCTGTATACAAGTGCATAAAATATTTATAATTGGGCCTGGTTTTTTCTTATTTTATTGTCAGTGCATTCATTCAGAAATTAAATAGTAATGATTGGTTAAACCTGGTGAAGTACTGTTAAAGTGGCGTGGGAGAAAATTTGTTTATAAATTTACCTTAAGCCCACATAAATCCATTTTATGCTAGGAACTGTTAGGATTATCAGCACAAGCTACAAGTGTTGGATTTTTTTTTCTGCATTGACTAGTGATTAAAAGATTAATTAATGATTTTAAATTTTTTAAATGGTAATGTCTTATAAAATGGAGGTTGTTTAACTGTAAAAATTTAGTTTTTAGTCAATCTAAATTTAATTTTTAACCTATAAGTGCAAATTACACTAATTTTCCATTTCATATTTCTATGGTCTATTTCCCATAAATAAATACTGATAATCTTGTTTGCTGAAAATCTATTTCAAGGTCTGGCCGGGCAAGGAACATGTCAAGATATAGTTGTTACGGGAAAATAGACATTTTTTTCAGCCCATAAAGGGAGCAAACCGTTGCAAAACAACGGAAGGAATTTGTTCTGGTTTATTACTCCTGTCTATGGCCAAATTGACATTTTCACACAACACCTTTTCATAGGACTCACGTCTGAGGGACAAGGAGGGCACCTGAATGTGAAAGCTATGCACCTCGGTTTATGATATTTCGATCGGCTGGCGTACGTAAAAATTCCTTTGGGCCGTGCCGAGCCGATTATAATAAAAGCGACCCGACATGAGATAATCTGAAAGGTTCAGATGAGGTCGGCGCATAAAAATGCTAATGCTGTGGTTATACATATTACGTTTTATTACAATACCAATTCTAGATTATGTTTCTAACGTAATCCTAAGAATTTCGCTGAATCAATTCGTGACATTTTGTTAGGTTAGGGTATTCTAAACGAATTCGGATGAGATCTGCACAGAAAAATGCAAAACTAATGGTTATAGTAAATATATTTTATTATATTACATTCGTCGATGGTAGAAAACGTAATAATAATTCTAGACTATGTATGGTGATTAGTATTACACGACACGCAAAAATGGCACTATTACACAGAAGACAAACACTTTGAGCCCTGAAGATGATCTCAATAAAGGTCGAAACGTTGGCACCATAAAGAAAATGTTTTTCCGAAACCTACGTCACACCAGACAGCATCTCACGATTTCTAAATAAACATTCTAGACTATGTTTCTAATGTAATCCTAAGTGACATTTTGTTAGGTTAAAATAATGAAAACGTTTGAGATGAAATGAATTATTATAGGAATTAAATTTTATTGCAATACAGGTAGTTTTATTTCATTCATCGATAGCATAAATAGTAATAACAATTCCAGACCATGCCTCAAATGTAATTCTAATATTTTAGCTGGAAATCCGTACCATTTAGTTAGGTTAAGATATATTCAAAACAATTGAGATGAGATTTGCACAGTAAAATTCAGAACAAGTTTTTATGGGAATTCCGTATTATTGCAGTACAGGAAATTTTATTACATCTATCGATAGAAGAAAAAGTAATAAAAAACTACTCAATTTGTGTCTAATAGAATCCTAAGACTTGAGCTGAACCAATTCGTGACATTTTGTTAGGTTAGGATATTCTAAGCGATTGAGATGAGATCTGCACAGAAAATTGCAAAACAAGATTTTATGGGAATTACGCTTTACTGCAATACAGACAGTTTTATTACATATACTGATAGCATAAAAAGTAATAATAATTCTAGACTATGTTTATAATGTAATTCTAATAATTAAGGTGGAAACTCGTGCGAGTTAGGTTAGGATATTCAAAACGATTGAGATGACATCTGCACAAAACACGAAAAACTAGTTGTTTGTTTGGGAAGTACGTTTTACTGCAATACAGGCAGTTTTATTACATCTATCGTTAGCACAAAAAGTATAATATTTCTGAACTATGTTTTTAATGTAATTCTAACAATTCAGCTGGAAATTCGTGCAGGCCAGTTAGGTTAGGATGTTAAGAACGCTTGGGATGATATTTGCACAGAAAAATGCAAAATTAGCGGTTATCTGAATTACGTTTTATTGCAATTCTTACAATTCCGTTACAATCATCTATAGTAGAAAAATAATAGCATAATAATATACTATGTTTCTAATAAAATCCTAAGAATTGAACTGAAGCAATTCGTGCAATTTAGTTGGGTTAGGACATTCAAAACGATTGAGATGAGATCTGCACAGAAAAATGCTAAACTAGTTGTAATGGGAATTACGTTTTTTTTTTGTAATAGAGGACGTTTTATTACATCTACCGATAGCACAAAAAGTAATAATAATTCTTGACCATGTCTCTAATGTAATTATAACAATTCAGCTGGAAATTCGTGCGAGTTAGTTAGGTTAGGGCCAGTGAATGCATCCAAAATCTCCAAAACCGGAAGGAACAGAACAACCTGACGGTATCCTGGGTGCCAGGGCACAGGGGAATATTGGGTAACGAAGAAGCAGACAGACTGGCCAGAGAAGGATCCGCAAGACCATACACGGGCCCCGAACCTATCCTTGGGATAACAAAAACAAACAAAATCCTCCATCGCAGAATGGATCCAAATAAAACAAAGAGAAAAGTGGATAAACTCTAGCAGTGCTAGACACAGTTAGCGTATGATAAACACAACCCTCACCAAAACTGCAAAAACTCTACTACAATTGGAGAGGGCAAATCTCAGAGGAGTGGTAGGACTACTGACCGGCCACTGGCATCTAAGAAAACATCTGCACAACATGGGCATATACCATGATAATCTCATTGAGGAGGAGGAAACAGCCACTCATATAATCTTCGAATGCGAAGCAACAGCTCAATGGAGGTTGAACCTAACGTATAAAAACGACTCAGAGAACGACATTGCAGCAATAACAGTCAATGACTTGATACTTCTGAAAAAAAGGATCGAGTCTATTGACTAAACTAAGGAACTAGGAAGGTACAATAAGCCAGAAGGCTGCAGTGCCTGGGGTATACAAACCCCGCCTCCTAGTATCCTTTTCCACCGTACCATAGTTAGGTTAAATTATTGCAATTTTATTTCATTCATGGATTGTAGAAAAAACCATAATAATTCTAGACTATGTTTTTAATAAAACTCTAAGAATGGAGTTGAAGCAATTCGTGACATTTTGTTAGGTTAGGATATTCAAAACGATTTAAATGGGATCTACACAGAAAAATGCAAAACTAGTGGCTATCGGATTTACCCTTTATTACAGGCAGTTTTATTTTATTTATCGAAAACATAAAAAGTCTTCATAATTCTAGACTATGTTTCTAACGTAATAATTGAGCTAATTCAATTTGTGCAAGTTAGTTAGGTTAGGATATTCAAAACGATTGAGATGAGATCTGCTCAGAAAAATGCAAATTTAATGATTATCCGAATTTCGTTTTATTACATTTCGCGCTATATTATTACCATAATTGATAGGAGAAAAAGTACTAATAATTCTCGTCTGGTTTATAATCAAATCCTAAGAAGCGAGGTGAATCAATTCGTACCATTTAGTTAGGTTAGGATATTCCAAACATGTGGGTAGAGATCTGCTCAGAAAAATGCAAAATTAGTGGTTATGGAAAATTACGTTTTCATCCAATTCATGCGATTTTATTACATTCATCGATCCTAAAACAAGTACCAATAATTCTAGACTTTGTTCCTAATGAAATCCCAATTATTTAATTGAACGAATCCGTGCCATTTATTTAGTGATGAGACCTAAATTTAACGTAATGCCAACAGGAAATATCAACACGGAAGCATACATGATCCCGTCTAAAATTAAATTGATTTGACAACGTCCGTCACCTTCTTCCTATATACAGTTGTATAACGTATGATTATCGTTATTGAGATCCGATCGGCTTCGCTGATTTCATTGTAAATTATGATCATTCATTTATGCATCTAGGCAAATATTTGTATTGCAGATGTATTGTAGATTGTAGATTGTATCGCAATTAATTTATTGTACAATAGGAAAAGGTATTTATGTAAAAATTTAAATCGAGTGATATAAAAGTTTTCAGATTCAATTAATAAAACCTTTATGTAAAATAAGTTTTCTCTTTTGCTGTTTTCAAAATGACGTGCTGGTTATGCTTAAAAAACTCATAAAATCCTAAATTCTTCTTCAGTGAAGAAAAGGGAAGCTTTAAATGATCTGGCGTGATTAAAAAATTAAATTAGCATACATTTGATGAAGCATAAAAAAATATTACTGCAGTTACATTTTATCTACATTATATAAAACATCATGGGACAGGGGCCGTAAGGCGTCAGACTCTCGGCTAGTAGACCCCGCGGTCGTGGGTTCGATCCCCACCATCGCCTCTGGAATTTTTTTGACGCCTAAGGGGACCGGTGGCCGCAATAAAAAGAAATTGACAGAGCACTCACCAACGGAAGGGGCGGGACCCTGAATCTGGTCCCAACCCCCTTCAAAAATGACTTTCTTCGATGGAAGAACACTGGTACAACGGGGGCTCATGTTCACTTTGTGTCATGAGCCCCCCGCCAGGGGAAAAAAAATCCACGGGAACAGATTTTAAAAAATATATAATGTGTTTGTGCACATTTGATGAAGCATAAAAAATATTACTGCAGTTAAATTTTATCTGCATTATATAAAATACCATGGGAACAGGGGGCCGCGGTAGCCGAGTGGTTAAGGCGTCAGACTCTCGCCTAGTAGACCCCGCGGTCGTGGGTTCGATCCCCACCATCGCCTCTGGAATTTTTCTGACGCCTAAGGGGACCGGTGGTCGATTTAAAAAAATATATAATGTGTTTGTGCACCAAATATAATTTACATCATTTTTCAAGTTTTTTAAAGAATAGTCAAGTAAAATTGAAAATTGCCCATTTTGTACGTTCTCTTGCAATTTCCAGAAAAAAATATTCATCCAGATTTATAAAACAATTATTACCAATAATAAATATTATAGAAAAAACTACACCATCCAATAAAAAAAATTATGTTTATAAATTTATATTATAAATACTGAAATAAAATTTAATTAAAATAAAAATAAACCTGTCTGGTACCATTTAATTGAAGACCTACTTTCCTTTACGTATTCTAAAATGCAAAATCACCAGTTTATATGTACCTAGCACCTACATATGCCTGGGAAACAATAGATCATTTAGTTAAAAAGGGTGTAAGAAAGATTTTGTGTGTGTGTGTGTGTGTGTGTGTGAGAGAGAGAGAGAGAGAGAGA
>CM077113.1:7192350-7204571 GCA_039619505.1 Cimex hemipterus
GCCCGTAGTGTTGGGCACCAACGGCGGCGATGACAACAGCAAGAAGGCAAAGCTGCAACAAGTTTTTAATATATTAATTATTTTTTATGAAAAAAGTTCCCAATTCTAAAAAAATATCCATAGTTCTTATAAATTATTCATTTAACTGTAGAAATTTTCAGTTAAAATATTTTACAAAATTTCACACCATTGCAACTTAAAAATCAAAGAAGCAATAATTAATAAAATTGATTTGTAATGCTTATGCAAATTATGGCTGTGATGAAAAAGGTAATTTTTAATTCATATTAATTTTTTAATTAAATTAATATTACAATTAATAATGTCACTTCTTAGTAATTTCCAGCCATACATTAAAAAGTAGAAAAAAAGCAAATAGGAAATTAATATTTCTATAAATATAAAAGTTTTCTTATACCAAAAGACCATTCACCTTGTACATTTTCGTTTGTAATGTTGAACTGAATGTGAAGGGGGCCAACGGGCTTTATATATCAGTCAGTCGAGCTGGTTCTTTTTCCCCCACCGGTGTAGAAGGGTTGGCAAATGGACAAATCCGAAAAAGTGGCTTTCTTACAACAATTTTGCAAAATAAATGTATACATGTAACCAGGGGTTTTATATTGATTTCGTTTCGTAATGATCATTGGTCGAAGCCTGTAACGTACCCAAAAAGATCCATCAAACACACCAACAAACAATACTTATACAGTACGATCGTCACCATCCACGTCCTCGTAATGAAAACTTCACTCTACAGAAATGAGCCAAACACTGAAGAAAGCAAAATGCCGAAACACGTCTGCACCAACGTAAATTACTTTGGATAAGCAGACCAAAATGATACGTAATTTTAGGATGATAGTCTCGAAGCCTGCTGATGAATGTTTTAAAGCTCAACGTTACTTCCGTTCCGTCGTTGATCCGAGCCATCTGCTCGGGCGAGATCTCTACTTTTCTCCTACAAATTGTTTCCTTAATTTATTGCTTTATCACAGTGAACAATAAAAAAAGTTTAAACTTGAAGGAAATATTCCCTGATCGTCCAAAATTTATGAACGATATACCCAATTACAACAGCGCGATGCCATCTCTTTTCTTTGGATTCGGGGTAACGTCGGCGTAAGCGGAAATGAAGAGGCCGCCAGAGCGGCCAAAGAAGCCACAAAAATGCCGCATGATCCGGATATCCCGATCAGCCAAGCGGAGATAAACGCAATGGAAACGTCAAGCCCGTTCGGGTGATATGACCGACAAGTTAAAAACAATGTAACCAAGAACAAAACCCTGGGCTCCGGAAAAAATGGAAAAGAGAGAAGATCATTTTAACACGACTGAAGTTAGGCCATACTCGACGACCTCCTAAGTGGACCCCTGTGTGACGTGTTTGTAACAGTAAAGCATATCTTAAAAGAATGCTGCCACACAGGAGCTGCGGCCTGCCATCCCACATGTCAAAAGTTCTTAAGAATAACAGCGACTAGAAAGATTAGCTTATAGCATATTTAAGATCAATACTTGGGAATAGTCGCATATGACTGCCCACGAGTGGTTCATACCCGCGGATTGTATTTATTAGCGTGAGTGGTTTAGCATGCGTGGTTGCGGGCAACCCATTGGCATTATGGTTAAAAAGAAGGGTAGCACAGATACTCGATTAAACAGAAACACTTGTCAAAGGGAAGTTTGATAAAAACGGATTTTTCGTGCAATCCTTGAAGTATTTGTTCAGGTTATATCGACAGATTAGTGGCATTGGCTTGAAAATCCTTTTAGGATAAATAGTTTTTATGTTTATCGGTTCAAAGTCTTTACACGGACGGATTTAAACATATTCTAAAGAAAATATCACAGAACAGAGTTTACATAACATGCATTTTTTATATCTTCAACGTTTTTACAAGGAAGTATATGTTTTTGGGGTGTTTTATTATTCGTCTTGATTGCCCAATGTATTTCTTTTCGAATCGCCTGAAAATCCTAAATATCTGTGGACATTGAGGTTTTTTGTTCTGATGACGACCATAAAATGGCTTGAAAGCTTGACAGTACCAGCTAAAATTGCTATCTTCGTGAAGTGAAAAAATGTTCCATAGTTCTAATATTGAAAACGATGTAATTTGTCTCCGAATGCGACTGGACTTACTGGAAAACCTCGAAATATATAAACGCTTTCAACATTTAAAAAACTCATAAACACATAAATTAATAATAGGTCGCAAACATCATTTACACCAGTAAACAGGAAAAGGAACGATTATCAAAAAGACCGACTGAAATAATCAAAAAGACCCCGACATAATCCGTCAAACACGCCGACTAAAAACATAAATAACTAGATGTACAATAGGTAATCAATCAGTAGGTTTATCACCCCGCAGAACAAAACAGGTGATGATGAATGATGGAGTTGGGTGTTCAATCCTTTTTTTTTTTTTTAAATATAGTTCCAACTCACAGTAAGTTGTTTAGCACGATCAGAATTTCGACCCCTTTAGCTCATCCTCAGGTTGAACGACTTCCACAACAACGTCTCTCGACATGAACTGCAAAAACGAACCCGCTGATAACCTGCAAACGCGGCGTTCCACGAGCAGCTGGTTTTTCAATGGCGGTCAATTTGAACTTTCGAAAAACGGTAATAACACAAATAAATATTATACTAGGGTCATTCATTGCCGGCACTTCACGTATGAGTATTTTGCATTTTTCTTTGTTTAGTTTCAACTTTATCTCTATATCGTTGAGGAGGTTTTTTGTTGCTCGTTCCTACCATCCCACACGTTTTTTATTAAAAATACTTCAATATTTATAGACTCACAAACAATAACCACTCACGCTAAAAAAATCCTAATCTACAGTTGGCCGGGCTCAGAGTACAGGTGCACGACTGAGGTCCTGCTAACTAAATAAAAAGTCGGTAAAGTCATAATCCTACCGACTTCCTTCGATTCGTGCTAATAAATACATTCATGCAGTACGTACAGCATTTCATTAATCCATTAGATTAATCCCTTTAGACGGTCTTGTGAGTACTCGATATCCTCGGCATTCACGTTCATTTATACAAAAGATTCCCGCTAATAAATACATTCGTATTTGAGAGGTCGCAGCCTTTGCTAGAATTTCTACAACCTTGATAGCAATGACCTGTCTCTCACATATTATTATCTAAACTAATTAAGTCACAGTCACACCCAGACATACTTCATCACTCACGCTAATAAATACATTCATACAGTATGTACAGAATTACATTCATACATTAGACTAATTTCTTTTTGACGGGTTTGTGGAGTACTCGATATTCCTCGACACCCACGTCCATGTGCACAAAACATTCACGCTAATAAGTACATTCATAATGGATAAGTCGCAGCATCTCGGCATTATTACAACAAACTTGGTAGCGGCGACCTGTCCCTCACATCACACGACACATATATTAATACCTAAACTAATTAAGTAATAGCCACAACCGGACATACTTCATCACCCAGGCTAATAAATACATTCATACAGTATGTACAGAATTACATTCATCCGTTAGTCTAATTCCTTTTTGACGGGCTTCCGGAGTACTCGATATTCCTCGACACCCACGTCCATGTACACAAAACATTCACGCTAATAAGTACATTCATAATGGAGAGGTCGCAGCGTCTTGTAATATTACTACAACTTTGATAACGGTGACTTGTCCCTCACATCGCACAACAAATAAATAATTACTTAAACTAATTTGACGGACCTTTGAGCTATTCGATTTATTAGTTGGAAGAATCCATTGAAATCCTCTAATATTCCCGACCATATGAATAAAATATCGTCTAAATATCGTTTTCAAAAATGAACAGATTTAATTTGATGTTTGATTAGATAGGATTTTTTTCGACATTATCCATGAACATTTCGGCACCCCATTGGCAATCCTTTCATTTCGTAAAATTTATTATTGAATTTACAATAATTAAATAGGCATATGGTTAAGAGGTCTATTATATCATTTTTAAAAATTTGTTAAAATAATCTTCTAATTACCAATGGTTTGATAAATTATTTTGTAGAAAAGAGTAGAACTATGTATGCGTCCAATAAAGCTGTCTTGCATGTTCTAATTGTGAGATACGTAGTTATGATTGTTGGTCAAAAGGTGACATAAATACTACACTTTTAAAAAAAAGGTACAAAAAATATATTCAAAAAGTAAAAACAATCAACATGACTGAGATGACAACGATGGTTTCTTGATGAATTTGTGATTATTTGGTAGCCGATGGATCTTTAGGAATTAGTATCCTCCGTGGTGACCTCCGAATCCACCTTGGTGACCTCCGAATCCGCCTTCGTGACCGCCGTAACCTCCCTGGTGTCCGCTGGAGTGGTATTGAACTTCTTGAACGTGCCCTTGGTGGAAGTTGTAGTTGGCGTGGACGTGTCCTACATGGCCGTGCTTGTGGTCGACGAGTTTACCGGGTCCTCTGTGTACCTTGGGGACGAATCCTCCCTTCTTGCCTTCGACGACGTACTCGACTACCCTCACGGAACCGTCTGGTTCGTGGAGGCTGTAGACTCCTTCGGTGTGGTCGCCTTTCCTCTGTTCCTTGTGGCTCTTGAAGTCACCGGTGTGAGGGTCCTTAACGTCGTACTCGAAATAGTAATGAGGTTCGGCGTAGTAGTCGACGTGGTGGTGGCCTTCTTCGTGCCCGTAGTGTTGGGCACCGACGGCGGCGATGACTACAGCAAGAAGGCAAAGCTGCAACAAATTTATAACTCATATTTACCTTCTAGTCAAATTCACAGTACAAACTAATATAATTTTTTATAGTTCATTGAAATTATTGCTTTAGCTATATAAATTTCCTTATAAATTTACACATTTAATTAGCTTATTAATGTTTCAGAGAAATGTGAGAAGAAAAATGAAAACTTTACATAAAAAATACATATAAATTTGAACAATTCCTTTCTTTAAATAGTTCCAATTGAAGTATATCCGAATTAATACAATAATTCATAATAACGTCACTTTTTCAAAAATTCCAGCAATAATTCGAACTTAGAAACAAAACCGAATAGGAAATTAGTATCTCTATAAATCTGAAAGTTTACTGTGATTCTAAAAAGACCATTCACCTTGTACATTTTCGCTTGTTATGTTGAACTGAATGTGCACCCGGTCCACGGGCTTTATATACCAGTTGGTCACGCAGGTTCCTTTTCCCCCCCACCGGCCTAGAAGGGTTGGCAAATGGACAAATCAGAAAATTGTGGCTTTGTGACATTAATTTTGCAAAATAAATATCTAAATTAACGAAGGTTTTAAATTGATTTTCGTTTCGTAATCGTACTCGATTGACTCATGTTGAGTACTTAATATTTTAATTAAAAATTATTTTAAATGTTTTCTCATTTATCCTACTGTAGTACTACTTTTATGAACGACCAAATTTCATTTTGTTTCCAAATGTCTCACAATTGCCTATTTTACATTAAATTTTCTATATTTACTGTATAAAATATCGTAAACACCTTGGAAATATTCCATATATTATTTCATTACTAACAATGTAAAAATGATTTTTTTTATTATATACAATATACAATAACAGAGAATCGTCCTGCATCTGCAAACATTATAATAATAACTGTTTTTTTTTATACATAACTTGGTTTCATTAATACCATCATTTTAGGATACAGTCTAGATTAGATAAATCACTATGGGATTGTCTGTTTATCATCAAATATCAAAGATTAATTATTAAAGATTAAGACTGGTTTTTATATTTGAAAATTTTCAAGTTCAGTCTATGCAATTTATGTTGAAATTGAGAGTTTGCGAAGTGTTGAATGAATCTGTAATGAGTACATTCATCGAATTGACAGGCGGTGTTTTATGTGCTTTGTACCGCGAAAGTTGTTAATGATTTTTACGACAATCTGTAAAAAAATATTTTTACTCTTTATTATATAAAAACGTTTTAATACCCAGACAGACGTACGCATATTATCTTTTTCTTTATTTATCTCCTTCTCATTCTTTCTTTATCCCTTCTTTCTCTTACTTTCTTTCTGCCATTCTCCCTCTTTCTATTTTTTTAATACAACAATATTCATTTATCCCTTCGCCCACTCACCCTCTCTCTTTCTTTTTCTCTTTTTTCATTAAATACTAGATATTTCATCATTCTCCCTCTCTTTCATTCTCCTTCACTCTCTGTCTGTCTGTCTCTCTCTCGCTCTCTCTTTCCCTTTCTCTCACTCTTTTTTCATTGATTACTATCATATTTAATCATTCTCCCATACTTTCATTCTCGTTCTCATCTCTCTCACTCTTTTCCATCTGTTTCATTCTCTCTCTCCTAATTTTTTTTCTCTCACTCATTCACACACTCCCTTTCTCCTACCTTTCTCTCTATTTTTTTCTGCTCTTATCTTTCTCTTCTTCTTTCTCTGTTGCTTTTTCTATCTATCTACCTACTTTTCTCTTTCTCTCAATCTTTTTTATCTGTTTAATTCTCTCTCTCCTAATCTTTTATTATTTTTATCTCCCTTTTCTATTTTTTTAATACAACAATATTCATTTATTCCCTCTTCCTCTCCCTCTTTCTCACTCTATCTCATTTTCCTTCTCTCTATATATCTTTTCTCTTCTATCTTTCTCTCTCTCTCTCTCTCTCTCTCTCTCTCTCTCTTTCTCTCACCCTTTTTTCATTGAATACTATCATATTTAATCATTCTCCCATACTTTTATTCTCCTTCTCACTCTCTTTCACTCTTTTCCATCTGTTTCATTCTTTCTCTCCTAATATTTTTTTTTATCTCTATCTCCCCCTTTCTATTTTTCTCTTCTCTCGAGAAACGATATTCATACATTCCATCTCTTTTGCTTTCTTTATTACTTTCTCTCTATTTCTGTCTTCCTTACTTAACCAACTACTCTCTCTCACTTTCTTTCTTTATAACCCCCCTCTCTCTCTCATTCTGTATATCCTTTTGTCTTTCTTTACTTTTCTCTCCCTTTCTTTTTCCATTCTTTATTTCCTTATCTCTCTTCCTTTTACTTTCTTTACATCCCTCTCTCTCATTCTTTATATCCTTCTCTCTCTATCATTTTCAATTCTTTATTTCGTTCTCTCGCTCTATCAATTACTCAAAAAAATTATAAAATTTTTCCAATTATTCCATTTCCATCGATTTTTCCCTCAATCTTCCTCTTTCTCTTTCTATCTCTTATCTTATCTTTTCTCTTTAAATACAACGATATTTATGTTTTCATTCATTCTTCCTCCCTCTCTCACACAATCAATCTTCCCCTTTCTCTCTCTTTCTTTCTCTTTAAATACAACGAAATTTATTTATTTATTCATTCTCAGTCTTTCTCTCGCTCGCTATCATTCTCATTCTCAATTTTCTTCTCTCTCTGTTTCTTTCTTTCTTTATTTCTGTCTTTATCACCTTTTACTACTCTCTCTCTCTCCCTCCCTCTCTCTCTCTTTCATTGCAGTATTCAAACTCTTGAACTATTTTCACTAGTTTAAATTATTATTTATTTAATTTTAATATATAGTATTCAGTTTTCAGTTTTTCGTATCATAGAAAAAAATGTCATCCAATAAAAACGATCTGTTCTCCTTTGCCTAAAACCTTAAAACACACATAGTAAACAAATATGACTTGAAATTCCTGGTTTTGAAATGAACACCGTTCTTATGTTATACAATAAACAGCATGTTACAATAGCCAGCCCCCTTTCAATACACGTGTTAGAAAGTTGAGTTTGTTAAACAGCTCGTGCCCTCCGGATTAAAATAACAAATAAAAACGATCGCTTCGTAATGTATTAAATTGTCGTATTATTAATAAAATAACGACCGTTTTATACTGTTGGGATTGTAATATTTAGGAAAAACATGAGGTCGGGTTATGTAAGTATGTTTCGAACTGTACGAAATTAACAGGTTTTATTTCTAACAATTCCTTTTTAGATAGATAGTTGAACGATTTTATTTTTTTTATCAATAATTATAATGTAAAAACATATATTATATTCAAATAAAACGAAAGCAACACACAGAAATGTGGATTTTAAAAATAACTTTTTTTAAACCATGATGGATGGCTCTTTTTTTTCTCTTTATTTTTGTTTCTTGATCGGTTTGAATATTCAAAAGCACCATTTTCGAAATTCTTCCAAACACATACTGGAATGTAATCAGCTGCGGTCGGATTATTGAGATAGAGCTCTGTGCTGCTTTCAGTATAGGTTATTTACAGTACGAGAGTTCCAGACGAGCACCTCACAGGCTATGATATTCGATCGTGGAGTCAGACATGGATGTATTTTAACAACCTTGCTTTTTAACGTATATTCGCAGCTATAGTTAAAGACGTCCTCAACGATTTCCGTACGTAGGGTGTCTTCAACAATGAATAACACACGGTATGCAGACGACACAGTAGTGCCAGCCTAAATTACCTGGAATGTGATGAAGTGTAGATTTCCAGCGCATTTATTTTATGACTGTTAGATACAGCCTAATGGTGAATTTATCCAATATCGAGTTGATCGCGTCGTTGAAATAGAAAATAAGATCAATTTTCTTGTGAGTGTATAAAGTGATGGCATATGGCTTGGTGCCTAGTTATGAGCAGTGTCTTAAAAAGTAGATAAGACCTGCTAGAGATACACTGTTTCAAATAAAAACAATTTTTATTCGTTCTGCGCTTATTTTCAAGTTGGGAATGAAAATGATAAGCTGGTACTTCTCAGTACCGTTATATCGGTGCGAAAGCTGTACCCTTGGCTCAAGTACCCTGGAAAGCACGAAGTCTCAGAGCTTATGATTATTATTCTCTGTGATGTTTTCTTCTCAAAAAAAGCAATTTAGGAATATATTTCAGTTTTAGCCCAATATTTCCTCAAAACACGTTGAAACTTCTCCACAGTTTTACGACTTAAAAAGCCGCAGAGCTTTGCGGTATTTTCAGGATTCTTTTTATTTCATTACTAAAAACTTTCATATTTATATCTAGAAAATTAGTATTTTATTAAGTTTTTATTGCAGATATTGTTGATAGGAAAGTTGGTTTAAATTATTTTTTTCTTTACTATCACCTATCGACATAATCCATTTCACCTTCTTAAATCTTACTCCATTTTTCCTGCGCACCATAATCTCAGTTTTACTAGATCTTCGGTTTTTACTGCTCGAAGTTAAGATATTTTATGGTTGAAACAAGCAGGAACTGTTAGGTTTTGACAGTTATATGACAACACCTCAAGTACTGACATGAAAGTTGAAATCTTTAGGACTGTCAGCCATTTAGAAACCAGCGTATTGCTCGATTCTTTAATATAAAGAATCTTCTTTAAACTAAAAAATTGAGCAATACAATGTTTTTTGTGTTTTCTGTATGATTGCACATCCCACAACCCAACATGGTTGTTTTTACGCCTCGTTGATGCATGCTTGAATATTAATCTGTGCGCTTGATGTACGATGGGGCGACCACTCCTTATTTGGATGAAGGGTATGCTAATAAAGTGGTAAAAATGTACAAATGTTCGACAAGGTCCAAGAAATGGCAAAATTTACTCAACTCGCAAACATTGTGGGGAAAAGTAGTACAAATTGGTGATTTATTTCTGACCAAGATAAAAACGATGGTGGTTGTGAAGTCGACCTAGATAATAAATTGTCAATTAAATTGTAATCTATCCCAAAATCTTTTTCTGCTCTTTTAGTGAATTTTCAAACAATCTTAGTAAAACTTACTCACTTTGGACCGACCATTTCAATATTGATAAATAAAGGATCGTTGGTTTGTATATGTTGTACCCTTTTAATATTGTATTACTGGATTTTTAGTAGGGTTGAAATAGTTTTGAGTAGATGTGATATTACTAGAACTCTCCAGTGTGTTTACTAACGTTGAGCTGAAGATTTTGGACGATAGGTCGAGATGATTGTTGCAAACAAGGTGACATAAATACTACAATTTAAAAAAATGTACACAATAATTTATTCGAAAAGTAAAAAACAATCAACAGGATGAAGTTGGCAATGAGGGTTTGTTGATGAACCTATGATTATTTGGTAGTCGATGGATCTTTAGGAACTAGTATCCTCCGTGGTGACCTCCGAATCCGCCTTGTTGACCTCCGAATCCTCCGTGGTGACCTCCGAATCCGCCTTCGTGACCACCGTAACCTCCCTGGTGTCCGCTGGAGTGGTATTGGACTTCTTGAACGTGCCCTTGGTGGAAGTTGTAGTTGGCGTGGACGTGTCCTTCGTGACCGTGCTTGTCGACGAGTTTACCGGGTCCTCTGTGTACTTTGGGTACGAATCCTCCCTTCTTGCCTTCGACGACGTACTCGACTACCCTCACGGAACCGTCGGGTTCGTGGAGGCTGTAGACTCCTTCGGTGTGGTCGCCTTTCCTCTGTTCCTTGTGGCTCTTGAAGTCACCGGTGTGAGGGTCCTTAACGTCGTACTCGAAATAATAATGAGGTTCCGCGTAGTAGTCGACGTGGTGGTGGCCTTCTTCGTGCCCGTAGTGTTGGGCACCAACGGCGGCGATGACAACAGCGAGAAGGCAAAGCTGTAAAAATTGTATAACCCATATTTACCTTTTAATCAACTTCACAATACAAAATAATATGATGCATAAATTTTTTTTAACCATAAAAATATTAGTAAATATAACAACCGAATCAACAGATCATTTAAATTAATATATTAGCTGTATTAATTCTAAATCAAAATGTTTGCCACATTTAATCAATTGTGATTTGAAAAATAAAGAGTAATAACCATTAATTAATTTGATTTTTATGTAAAGTATTCCTGATATGAAATATCCAAAATTTTCCACTTTGGTTAAATAAGGTCAACTAAAATCCATACGGATTAATATAATAATTATTAACACCGTATTTTTTATAGGTGCTTATAAAAAGTTGAAAATGGACAAAAAATCAAACACGCAAAAAAAACTACGAATATAATATTTTCGTAAAAGACCATTCACCTTGTACATTTTCGCTTGTAATGTCGAACTGAATGTGAAGGGGGGCCGACGGGCTTTATATGTATATCAGTTGGTCACGCCGGTTGTTTTTCCCCCACCGGTGCCGAATGGTTGGCAAATGGACAAATCTGAAAATGGTGGCTTTGTGGCATTAATTTTGTAACATAAGTACAAACACAGGAGCTAAGGTTTTATATTTAATTGGTTTCGTAATGTTCCTCGTTTGACGCCCGTAACGTAACAGTAAACGATTTAATTAATAAATTAATTTTTAAAACATTTAAACTCGTTAACAGATGAAAATGACAGTGTGTAATCTGGTTGTGGACTGGATTGTTTTTGAAAAATTGAGCTTTCCAGAAAAATGTTATAGCATCAACCAAGCCATAATTGCGCGTATTAATTTTCATATAGGGAAGCGGATAGCAACATGACAATAAAATTAAACAAGCTAATTATCAATATAAAAAAAAAAACAGCTTTAATCGTCAGGCTGAGCAGCGAGCTGAGGTGGAAAATGGGGTGCAATTTGAAAAGAAGAAATTTAATATCCTGATAGCTCATAATTTACGCACTTGCATATTTTAACAATCAAGGAAAGCTAATACAGCAATCTCAATCCACAAGGTCCATTACAAAACCTGAACCACTGTGGAAATAAGGAGGTAGACGATGCCTCAGTTGAGGTCGACTTGAAAATCAGCAAAATACCTACATCTTATGCCAAGAGGATAAAAGAACAGGTATCCTAACCAAAAGGAAAACACATGATAAATATCTTCCCATAGCACGACATTTTCAATTACGTCAAATGTGATAGTCCTGTCACGGCAGAGAACTTGAAAGAAGATTAATGTGAAGGTGGCATCAGGATATTTTACATATGTTAAGTTTTTCCTGCATTGGATTCGTTTAGATTAAAATTGCTATATTTATAGTTAGCCTAGCATGTGAGAGACCTACTCAAGAAAGATATTGTCAAAAACTTCCGTAAAAATAGTGTGGTGAATAGTGACCGTTAGTCAACGATTATTCGGAGATCGTGAGATTCGGTCTGGTGTGATGTAGGTTTTAGAAAAATATTTCTTTATCGTGCCAACGTTTCGATCTTCATTGAGATCATCTTCAGTTTTCTCGTGAAGAAATGTGCGGTGTTCAGTGACTGTTACTGGATGATTATTCGG
>CM077113.1:7204581-7218219 GCA_039619505.1 Cimex hemipterus
TTCAGTGACTGTTACTGGATGATTATTCGGAGATCGTGAGATTCGGTTTGGCTTGATGTAGGTTTTAGAAAAATATTTCTTTATCGTGCTAACGTTTCGATCTTCATGGAGATCATCTTCAGTTTTCTCGTGAAGAAATGGGCGGTGTTCAGTGACTGTTACTGGATGATTATTCGGAGATCGTGAGATGCGGTCTGGCGTGACGTAGGTTTTAGAAAAATATTTCTTTATCGTGCTAACGTTTCGATCTCCATTGAGATCATCTTCAGTTTTCTCATGTAGAAATGTGTGTTCAGTGACTGTTACTGGATGATTATTCGGAGATCGTCAGATTCGGTCTGGTGTGATGTAAGTTTTAGAAAACTATTTCTTTATCGTGCCAACGTTTCTATCTTCATTGAGATCATCTTCGGGGACTGGGAATGAGAAACATTGTTTAATTTTTACAAATGCATGTTCTATTTGAAAAAATGGATTGATACAATTATAACAAATATTAGAACAAAATGAATTGAAAAAAAAATTAACAATATAAAAATTGGTAACGTCGAGCAAAATATTTCTGCACGTACAAAACATGAAAGAAGGAATTTTTCTTAAGACACTTTTACAGTGCACAAGATTGAACTTATAGAAAAAAATGTTGTTTGTAAAAAACAATTATATTATGTTTTTGTATGGCATATTAGTTTAGATATAATATTCTAATATGATTATGCTCATGTGTCCATCGCCAAGGTTTTTAAACACAAAAAATCCAACTTGAGCAATACTGTGTTGTGAATAGTGACCGTTAATTGATAATTATTCATGAATCGTGATTTGCCGTCTGGTGTGATGCAGGTTCGAGAAAAACATTTTCTTTATCGTGCGAAGGTTTCGATTACCAACTTTTTTATTTCAACCAAGACCATAAAAGGAATAAATAATTGAAAGACGTAACATGGCCAATTGACTATTAACACTGAGGATTAAAGTGGAAACATTAACATTTCCCATCAATTAATGCACAAGTATTTGAATATGACCATAAAAAATGTAAAATTGAACGTACATAAATAGTTATAAATTTTTTGGTAATTTAATAATATTACGTATTTACTAAAATAATATTTACTTGTGTTATACTTTTCCGCGTTTTGGTCGTTCAAATTGAGCGCCATTTAAAAAAATCAGCTGTTAATTGAAACGTCTGGTTGGCGTGGTTATGGAAGCCCTTCGATCTGATGATGACCTAAAAGGCTCGAAATCCGGATCGATGAAAAACAAAATAACTGTGAGTAGAAACTATTTTTTCAAAAAGTAATACATCAAGGATGTAAAAATGTATATTTGTAAAATTTAAACAATGTTTGTACATTCCAGGCCCTGAAGATGATTTCAATAAAGTTCGAAACGTTGGCACGATAAAGAAAAAGTTTTTCTGATACCTACATCACACCAGACGGCATCTCACGATATCTGAGTAATTTTTTAAATAATGTTTGTAAATCCCAGGCCCTGAAGATGATTTCAATAAAGTTCGAAACGTTGGCACGATAAAGAAAATGTTTTTCTGATACCTACATCACACTAGACCGCATCTCACGATATCTGAATAATTATTTAAACAATGTTTGTACATTCCAGGCCCTGAAGATGATTTCAATAAAGTTCGAAACGTTGGCACGATAAAGAAAAAGTTTTTCTGATACCTACATCACACCAGACGGCATCTCACGATATCTGAGTAATTTTTTAAATAATGTTTGTAAATCCCAGGCCCTGAAGATGATTTCAATAAAGTTCGAAACGTTGGCACGATAAAGAAAATGTTTTTCTGATACCTACATCACACTAGACCGCATCTCACGATATCTGAATAATTATTTAAACAATGTTTGTAAATTCCAGGCTCTGAAGATGATCTCAATAAAGGTAGAAACGTTGGCACGAAAAAGAAAATGTTTTTCTGATACCTAAATCACACCAGACCGCATCTATCGATATCTGAATAATTATTTAAACAATGTTTGTAAATTCCAGGCCCTGAAGATGATTTCAATAAAGTTCGAAACGTTGGTACGATAAAGAAAATGTTTTTCTGATACCTACATCACACCACACAGCATCTCACGATATCTAAATAATTATTTAAAGAATGTTTGTAAATCCCAGGCCCTGAAGATGATCTCAATAAAGTTCGAAACGTCGGCACGATAAAGAAAATGTTTTTCTGATACCTACATCACACCAGACCACATCTCACGATATCTGAGTAATTATTTAAACAATGTTTGTAAATCTCAGGCCCTGAAGATGATCTCAATAAAGGTCGAAACGTTGGCACGATAAAGAAAATGTTTTTCTGATACCTACATCACACCAGACAGCATCTCACGATATCAGAATAATAATCAATAATTTATGTTCAAGGACTTCTGTTGACCTATGTATTACAAATTAATAACATGTCGAATAGACTCCTCGACTCCTGAGTGCACTGGGTCGAGGGACAAAAAATAAACTAAAACCTAGTTATATTAATATTATATATTGACTAATATAAATTATCCTTTAATTCCAGTATAAACCTGTAAGCTGGAGCCGTTTTAAATTGTTATATAATTATTATTTCTTTTATAAAAGTTTGAATAGTGGGCGTAATACGGATTGCACAACTTCAGTGCTCAATTTCATTGGCAAATTCGTATTTTTTATATAATTACCTAATTTAGAAATATTTGTAGAAAAATATGTTTTTAATGAAAAGATAAGTAGAAATTTCATTAACAGGTGGGATAACGTTGACGCGGCCGAATTACAGCATTTCCACATAATGAAAGGAACGAGGCTTTGGATACGGTTTCGAACCCAATCACCGATTTAATACCGATCCGATTTTATATCAGTCGATAATTAACATTTGCGACATATTTCTAAAAATTCGATCCGAGCCGTTCGCGAGATAAAACTCAGAGGGAAATGTGTCATTGCTCGCGAATTTCGGCTGTTAATTGCCACATTCTCTCTTCGTAATTACCATTGAAGAATATTGACCGAATGCTTAATTCCGCAAGAGGTTAATCTAGAAAACTCGGTTAAGGAACGTGTCATTTTCATTTTATTACAGGGCCTATCGACAGCTTGGTAATTTCACCACCTAGGGTTAGCAACCATCGCACTCATTATTTAATAATTTTTTCTCACTGAAGTATTTGACATTTTTCCTTCACCTTTTATACAAACACATATTAATCTAATTAAAAGTCAATTGTGCATCGATCAAATTACTTATTTTAATTAATTCAGAGAAAATTCAAAAGGTTGTATGTTGTGATGGAGAGTTGATGTCCGAGAAGATCGAAGTCACGATAGCTCAAGTTAGATCGGCGTATTGATCCAAAGGTCACAGGTTCGAATCCGACCGTAATTTTTTCATCTCAACCGAGACCTTACATAAAAAGAATAATAAATGGAATTTTACAATTAATACGCCATAATGTACACTTGTACTAGCCATTCACGCTTATAAATACATTCTCCAAGAACCAGTTAACACAAATACATCTACTAACTGTAATAACTACAATAAATGGGACGTCGATGGTCGCAACGGTTTAGACGTTGACACCGCGCTCATCATTGTAAGGTAAAGGTCTTGGGTCCGAATCCAGCGACCCTGCATTTGTTTAGTACTGAAAAGCACTGTAATTTTAACTTTAACACAGATTGCAATAAATTGATGAGGCGGAAGGGGAACTTTTTTTCAAAGGCACAGGCACCCCGAGGGTTTATATGACCTCTGCTGTTGCTAACCCTCATAAAATTAAAAAAAACAAAAAAAAAACCGGAAAAGCCAAAATAAAATGGATGTCTTCGTAAATGGGGACAGCGGACATAAAGGGGTGGTCGGTTACATCCCTAACCAATGAAATAAAATTTTTATGGGTATTCACGATGTTTGTAAGATGTTAACTCGAATGGAGAAATTTTCAGTAAGATCGTGAACGTCCCCTTTTTTTTTCTTAGCAAGTTACTTTTTCCGGAATGCTGCGCGTGGCGATTCGTAGAACCAAAAATAAAGTTATCGCAGCCCTTGAAGACTTGCTGTCGTTTGATTTGGTTATATTTTGTGTTAAATTGTAAGATGCCAGAAGTTAATACAATAGTAAACCAAAACATGTAACCTAACCTCCAACAGCCTACATCTTTATAGGATATGGGATGTATTCATCATGAATGAGACTGTAAGGACAGATCGGAATTTAACAAAAGAAATGTATTTGTTTGATTTAATTAACGCGTATTTAAGAATAAAAATACATGCAAACAAAAAACAGCTGTTAAATGGCTGCCATGTTGGCTACCAACGCTCTAACGGACAGCAATGTGACTACATTTTCGACATTGGCCCTGCCTGTTAGATCGAGCAATATGTAACCAAGTTCAATAAAACATGACGAGCAATCTTTATTTAATTTAATTTTCACAAAAAAAGCGACCTTATGTTAGTCATGTGTGGCATATCCCTCCAACTTCTCGGACGATCAGGTCCACTGACGCTGTTTATTGTCACGTTTTATTGACAGAATTCTTTGTTATAAAGTAGTCTGCTTCCTGCCGATCCAGATCCAACTACTACAGTTAAAGGGGGGAATCCTTTATTAGAAATGAGGATTAACTTGTTAACTTTTGGTTTATATTTTCCATTTTGTTTTTATCCAACTAACAACAATATATCGGTTGATTTAATCAAAAATAATAGAATAAGAAGGGGCGTCGGTGGCCGCAAGGTTTAGTCTTTGACACGGAGCTCATCACTGTAAGGTAAATGTCCCGGGTTCGAATCCAGCGGCCCTGCATTCAAACCCGACATACTTACAAATGGGCTTTTTTTCAAAAACACCGGTCTTGGGTTTGAATCCAGCGACCCTGCATTTGTTTAGTACTGAAAAGCACTGTAATTTTAACTTTAACACACATTGCAATAAATTGATGAGGCGGAAGGAGAACCTTTTTTCAAAGGCACAGGCACCCTGAGGGTTTATATGACCTCTGCTGTTGCAAACCTTCGTTTAAAAAAAAAACAAAAAAAACTACAGTTTCTTTCGAGACGATCCAAAATTTATTCATCTTCCGAACGAAAGGACGTGTGGATGAAACGAAAATCACCTTCCATCGTCAGGGAGTCGGTGCCGACGTGGTAGGAGCATCCCTGGAGAGCAACACGAACAAAGGCGTGCCATATGGCACATAGCTTGGCCGTGTACCCAACTTTGTAGTTGCACTTGTGCTTTCTCTATAGTATTTTACCTGATAGTCTATTTTTATTCATTTAGCTTTTAACGCCTGTTGAATAAATAACATAATGACAGTGATTTATAACAGCTATGTTGGTTTTATACGTTACATAAAAATCGATTCATAATTGATTATATTTGTCTTATTCTTTTTCGGAGTCCGGTTTTTGATAGAAGGTGGATTTATATACAGACACGTTATAAAACCACTTTACGCAATACAAGTAAAATATAATTCACACTATTATTTTAGTATGTGCAATAACTACCATTTCTCTTATTTTCCTTCTTGTTTAATATTTTTTTTAATATACAAGAACTGCGATTTTTAATCATCTTGAAGATGATCTTATTTATCAATGATATATTAAAAATTGAGTAACTTTTGCCTAATGATTGTGTCACATAATCACGTTTATATTCTAAGCTACTTTATCGACGATAACCGTTTAATTAAAAATCACATTAATAGGCAAAAATTTCCACCCAATTGATTTTTTCATTTTTTTCATAAAAAAAATTTGTACTTAATTTTTACCAAGAAAAATTTGTTTATGATTTGTTATAATTTTGAAATATCAATTAGAGGTAAAGACATTTAATCCTTAGTCCAGATCAAGGATAAAGGAATTTTCAATGTTTATTTTTTACGGAATGTTAATTCAGTCTCATTGGAATTCTGAAGCAATAAACTGTTCAGTTCTTATGTTGGTTTTCTTAATTTCAATTTTTAAAGTTAAAAATGCCATTTAGTGATGAGGATGTTGTGCGTGGTGAGGCACTTATTGATGACGACGTTCCATCAGGTATGCGGCTATTGCCGTCGGACTACCCTTAGAAACTCTGCAAGACGCCGTTAGACGTTTTCGAGGGTCCTATCAAAGAAGACCGTTTTTTGAATTTTGCGAAACCGGCTCCTTACTGTTCAAGCGATTCATCAGCTCCAGGATGGTCGAGGTCCACATTTCTGAACGTACTGCTCAATGAAGTTTAAACCAGTATGGAATGATAGCTGTCCGCCCGTAAGAGCACCAAAATTGACCTGAAGACACGGAGTTGCACGGATTGCATTTTCATTCTCTCTCCTCTAATTTTTTTCTCTATCTCAATCTTTCTATTTTTCTCTTCTCTCTTTAAATAAAACGATATTCAGTCATTCCCTCGCTTTCACTCTCTTTATTATTCTCTCTCTCTCTCTCTCTCTCTCTCTCTCTCTCTCTCTCTCTGTTCTTTTCTCTCTTTTGAGCTTTTCTACTTTTTTCTTAATCTTTCTATTTCTATCTATCTGTCTCACTATTTGTCGTCTGTCTGTCTGTCTGTCCGTCTGTCTCTCTCTCTCTCTCTCTCTCTCTCTCTCTCTCTCTCTCTCTCTCATTCTCATTCTTTATATACTTCTTTGTTTCTATAATTTTCTCTCTCTTTCTTTCTTTATATTCCTCTCTCTTTCATTCTTTATATCCTTCTGCCTTTCGTTAATTTTCTCTCTCTCTTTTTTCCCTTCTTTATTTCCTTATCGTTCTCTCACTCTCTCTTAATTTTTGCAATTGCACGGCTAGCAATCGCTGGAGAACACAGCCATCGGTCTTGGGACGATTGGTCTGCTGTACGTTTTTTTACATATGAGTGTAGATTTGCTCTACGATCCCGAAATGGTCGAGAAAGAGCACGGAGAAAGCGAAATGAAAAGATACGAAGCTTTCAATTTTCCCCACAGCCAACCTTTTCATCATAGCTCAGTGATCGAACGGGAACCTCCATCGAGAGTCGCTCAGAGTGTGTATAATGTTAGCCAAAAACCTCTCGGTCCTTTGCGTAAGAATTGCCTTACAGAATTGATTGTACCGTAATCGGACAACTGCTTCCCATTTACAGAAGATATCTGCCTATGTCTATGGTTCCTGACAGAATCGGCAGTTTTGTCTATGTTTTTAGGCGGTAGTTAATAGCTCGGTGGACGGTACAGAGGTCTATAATTTTCTTCAAAACCTCCATACTTAGGGATAGAAAAGTTCTGTCATTTTGAGAGATTCGTTATTTTCCCGCTTAACTGGCGCTTTTTCCAGTGCTTAAGTTTTTCATTTTATAGCAATTTTTGCAGTTCCAAGCAGCACTGCCCTGTGCACCTAGTTGTGGTTTTGGTCTCATGGTTGAAGTCTGCTCTTTTTTGGCTAGTTGATCAGCCTTTTTACTTTAAGCCAATCTGGTCGTGCCTCCTTAGAGCTAGACAATTTTGGTATTGTCTGATTGAGTGTGTATAAATCTGTTCACCTTTCATATTTTTCATTATAAGCTTCTGTTCACAATGCATGGACCTCAGCGTGGAAAATTGTTATAATTGGTTCAAGGGACTTTCCTAGATTAGTTTGGTCATTTTATCACTATACGTACTTTTTGTTCCATCTTCGATCCATCAGTGTACATCATACCTTTTTCTTCCATTTCTATTATCTATGCCCACTCGGAAAGGTGTGTTACAGTTGAGGTTTTCGATCATTTTGCCAGATACCAATATAACCATCGCATTTATATTAGTTACATCCGGAATTTTGTAGAGGCGCTTTCATTGATTTGACTTTATTACCTTGTATCTCCGTAGTCGATTGACAGTCTCAAAAGTTACGTTTTGAACATTATTATGTGCGGTTTCCAATGCTGTAGTAGAGTAGGTACAGAAGATGTTATAGTTTGGGCTTTATAGTGTCTCCCGATCCATATCCTCTCATTCATTATCCATATGACCAATGGTATTACCGTGGTGTAATCAGTTCGGAGTGTGTTTTCTCCATTTGAAGCTTTGGGCAAGAGTTATACCTTGGTAATTTCTTTCTGCGGAGAAAGCTAAGTCACCTTCCTTTATCCCGCTTTTAGATTTGGTTTTATTGCCTTGTATCTCCGGAGTCTGTTGGCAGTCTCAAAAGTTACGTTTTTAACATAAATATGTGCAGTTGCCATTACTGTAGTCGGGTAGGTACAAGCTGGAAGACTGTAGTTTGGGCTGTGTCTCCCGATCCATCCTCTGCTCCATATGACCAATGGTATGACGCTGGTGTAATCAGTTCGGAGTGTGTTTTCTCCATTTGAAGCTTTGGGCAAGAGTTATACCTTGGTAATTTCTTTCTGCGGAGAAAGCTCACTCTTCATTCTTTATAGTGCTTTTAGATTGAGCTTGCTACTTTTTCTAAAAGTATGACATATGTATTCTTAGAGCTAACTTATAAACGTTTAAAATTTACAACAGTTCTCAGTCTGATTTGACAGAATGTCCTCTAATTTCCCTTTTATGATTGTTACCAGGTCAGCATAACCTACGGTGTGATATCCTAAGCTGTTAAGATCTTTTATGAGATCATCGAGGACTAGCAACCAAAGAAGTGCTGATAGTATAGTTGTATAGTATACCCTTGCGGGAATCAGGCCCTAGTTACATAATTACTTGACATAATTAATGATTTTTTTTGTAATGTTAGTGTCTTTTTGTTTTTTGGTGGTTTACAGGTGAGAAATAGTTATTGATTCGATTTGGTAAGCACATGTTCTGGAATTAATAAAAACTTAGTTTGGTCTATTTGTATATTAGCCTAAATTTATTGTGACACGGTGATTGCATTCAACTATGGGGCAAGTTCGGGGCTGGGATTGTTATTTTGGTAGCGACGACGAGCTTGTTGGAGTATAACCGCTGGGTTTTATTTCTTCAAAGTCTTCTTTGCCGGAGACCCAAAGGCCAGCGTCTACGCAGCGTTTCATATGGTAGGAGACTTCATCTTGGGGCATATCGGCAATAGCCTTTTGCAACATGGCGACGTCTTGTTTCAAAAAGCAAGTTTTCATTTTTTGAGGTAGGTTATCAAAGACTTCGACTGGGTCGAGGCCCCCAGGGCCCAGTCTGGCCTGACGATCCTCCTCTTCTTGCTCCTTGGCTGCGATTTCGAGTTTTTCCCTCGCGCTCTCCTTGACCCGCTTGATGAAAGAACTCAATTCGTCCTCGAAGCTCGACTTGTAACAGCCGTCGCAGATTTTGATCTTAGAGAAGAACGTCGTCACGCAGTTTCTCGGATCGGCGTCGAGCCTCTTGGCCAACTCAAGAATGTACTGCATGCAGATGCACTGATGGGCAACGAGCTTGGACAACTTTGCCTTTTCCTGCAGTTCGAGATTTACGCACCATATGACTAGATAATTCGCAGTGTCTTCACAGACCAAGTGAGGATGATCTTCCAAGAACTGTTGACTTTCGTCGTAACTCCTGAGCGTGCCGTACTGCTGCAATGTCTTTTCGTTCTGTTTAATAAAGTCCTGTAAACGCTTTTCTCTTTCTTCATCCGTCAGAGTTGGCGATTTAGTAGGAGAATGCCTGTTTATCGAGGTCTTCGTGTAACCCGGCTGGCTGATTGTATCTATGTTCCAAGGTGTAAACTTTTCCTTATTTTTCAGCCGTTCTTCTATCTGCTCGAACGTTTCCGCATTTTTCTCCAACTCTTCGAGCAAAGATCTTTCGACGGAAGTGTCCCCTTCACCGGAACCATCAGCCAATTTCATTTTCAACTCTTTGATTTTGTTTTGATTGTCCGCTTTGGCTTTGGCTAAATCGTCCTTTTCCTTTTTGGCCTCTTCCATCCGCCGGATCCTGGCCTGGTGTTTATAATCGAAAAGGGCTGAAGATTCGATGCTGGGGTGCGTTTCATCTTCATCGTCGGATATCTCGATTTTTCTCCACTTGCTGTAGTCGACCATGTTCGTTTTACTGGCAATTTTGATGACACCGGTATGAAGAAATGATAAGAAAAACACGATTTTATAGTAATGAGAGATCTACAATAAATTTAAAAGTGTTACATTTCAATTTTTTCACAGATGTTAGACTACATGTGATTGATGTTTCATTTTCTAAACAACAAATCCTTGTGAATTAAATTCAGTAATTTTCCTGGTCAGCTAGACCAATTAATATCTTTAAATTAATTAACGTTTTAGTTGAGATAAAAAAAAATGCAAAAAGGAGGGAAAATTCAAAAGGTGGGGTTGAGATGGGAAGTTAGTGTCCGAGTGGATCGAAGTGGTAGAGCAGCGGCGTATCTAGCCGAAGATCGTGGGTTCGAATCCCTCTCCTGACACTGATTTTTTTTTAACTCAAGTAAAAACCTTAATTAATCTTGCGAATTAAGTTAAATAACATTACAAAAGTTGCTGTGAAAAGAACCTAGACCGTGATAGTTTCGATTATTCTAATACTTCAAAATAGCACACTTTTGTTACAAAAAATTTCAACTGAAACACTCCACTTTGAATATAATTGAAAGAAGTTAGGGTGAGACAGAATTAAAAAAAGGATCTTGAGTTGAGCTTTAAATTAAAACCTAGAGCCAACTACACTAATGCACATCTCAAGACTCACTACAATGAATTTAATAAAAGTTCTGTTTTTATATAACTTATTTTTATGTGCTTTGGCTTTGCATTCCTGGGAGGTTGGCATTTTCGAAATGGGCCATCATTAATCCACGGTATGTGTTGCACAAGGTACCGCACGTCCACCACAACCAGTGCGCCTCAAGACTTCGGCGAAGACAATTGGCCAATTCGAACGGGAACAATGAAAAACTCCGGCCAATTAGCGGTTTTAAATTACATTTTGTAACGTATTTCCCGCATCCTCATAGGTAGAAAATATTCGCAAGTGCTTATTTTTTAACTTGACAATTGCACGGCGCGGGCGGTTTCATCGTAATGGCATGACGTAGTGCTAACAAGGAAAATCGGAAGGACGATTTAATCGGAATACTTTCAACCGCAGATCAATAGAAATTGTTTAATTTAAAGTTAAAAGCATAATAACAGCCTATCATCTCTTTGAAAACGGTTAAAAAAATAGAGTTGTAAAAAAATTAGCTTATGCTTTGAAAAGGGTTTCAACCCATACAGCGAGGCTTTCTGCGACTTGTGGAAAAAAAAGTTTTATTTGTAAAAGCTACCTTTGACTTAGAAAAAGGTCCAAATGCCAAATATCACCGTGAAGAAGACTCACAGCAATTCACTACTTTTTGCGGTCCGCTTGACCAGTTAATATTTTTCAATTAATTATGGTTTTTAGTTAAGATTAAAAAGTTGAGATGAATAATGGCAAAAAGGAGGGAAAATTCAAAAGGTGGGGTTGAGATGGGAAGTTAGTGTCCGAGTGGATCGAGGACACGATAGCTCAAGTGGTAGAGCAGCGGCATATTGAAGGTCGTGGGTTCGAATCCTGTTCGTGACACTGACTTTTTTATCTCAACTAAAAACCTTAATTAATTGAAACTCACTTTCCACATTGGTTTCCAACCAATTAAAAAAACACATAAAATTAAATACCTTGGAATAATCATAGACTATGACATCAAATGGAACGAATATACAGAAAGAAAATGCATTTATATGATTAACCAAATTTTCCTAATTTCCTAATTTAAAACTATAAAAATTAATATTTTAACGCTTTTCCAATCAGTAATGCAATTTGGAATTATTGCTCGGGATGGTTATATATAGACCGATTGCTGAGGCAGTTTATATCCGGCAAAAAAGAAGCTTGAAAATGTCATAGAAAAAAAGTTCAGATTTATATCAAAATTGTTAGTTGAGGAGATATAGAATCTGTGTGAAAAATTTACCTATATAATTTTACAAAGAAAAAAAATACTCCTGTAGTGGCCTCTTAAAGCTACCACTAGATGCCACTACGATCTGTAGAATGTTCTCGCCCTCCAAACTGCAGCCAATCAGAGTAGAGCACGTCCCTATATAAGCAGAGGCATTGCCTCGCTAGGGCAGACTCGTCCATGCGACGAAGTCTCAAACTCACTAATGACAACACATCAAGACCCGTGTCCACATATCACCGGATGGATGACAACAGAAGGAACGCCGTTGACGACGACAAGTACTCGCAGCATTAGCCTGATCGCCCGGCCTTCTTAACGGCCCACTTGGCCGCGAACGCTTAACGCTGCTCTCGGCTATAGCTGCTCCCCAGTACTTCGGCCTCTCCAGAGTCAACCGACTCACTGCGATCGGACCTTAGCCAACGGACAACAAATGGTCACAGACCAGCACCAACGGCGCCAATCCCACGGTCCCGGCCTCGATCCGTCGTCACCGCTTCTCTCCAAACATAACACCGGCCCTTTTCAGGGCCACCAACTCCCAGTCACTAAAACTCCAAAACAAATGTGTTACAAATGGAATTGTCTATTGAATGAAATTACTTATGATAAAAAAATAAATACTAGTCAAAATTCTCTAGATTACAGAGCAAATATACTGTAAAAAATATTCCCCAACCTATAACACGACCAGTTTGTAAAAGTTATTCCCGCTTTTCCAAATTAAATTCTCTCCGGTGCAAATCAAATTCAACTTTTTGGAAATTAATTTCAATATTTTGTGCATTACATTCAAAATTTTGCAATTCAAATTCATCTTTTGGCAAATCGAATTAAATTTTTATCAAATGAACCATTGACCGTTTTACGAATTAAATTTTTCAGTTGTACCAACAAAATCCACCCTTTTAAAAATAAGATTCGACTTGTTCCAAATTAAATAATTAATTTCACTCTTTTGCAAATTAAATTCACTCTTTTTAAAATCAAATTCACCCTTCAACAAATCTAACTCATTCTTTTAGAAATCTAATTCAACTTACAGTGTTACCAACAAACCCTCCCCCAATAAAATGAACCGTTTTGTAAATTAAATTTTGTACTTTATCAACGAAATACATTTTTTTTTTGGAAATCAGATTCATATTTTGCAAAGTAAATTCACTCTTTTGAAAATCAAATTCGCCGTTCTGTAACTCGAACTCAATCCTGTGCATATCAAATTAATGCTTTTATTAAATGTTAAATTTTCCAAAACGAATTTATTTGTTAGCAAATCAAATTCATCCATCTAGAAATTAATTTCAGTATTTTGTACATTAAATTAAAAATTTTGCTAATTAACTTTACCTTTTCACAAATCGAATGTTACTCTTTTGGAAATTATATTTACCCTTTTAACAATGACATTCAGGTAGTTTCAAATCAAATTCAACCTTTTGCAAATTAAATGTACTCTTTTGAAATCAAATTGGAACTTTTGTAAATTAAATTGACTTTATCGCAAATCAAACTCCTCCTTTTGCAAATTAATTTCACTCTTTTGCAAATCAAATTTGAACTTTTTCAAATTAAATTCACATTATCGCAACTCAAATTCCTCCTTTTGCAAATTAATTTCACCTTTTTGAAAATTAAAAAATTAAAATTAAACTGTTGCAAATTAAATTCACTTTAATCGCAAATAAAATTCCTCCTTTTGCAAATTAATTTCACCC
>CM077113.1:7227733-7239631 GCA_039619505.1 Cimex hemipterus
CCAGAAAAAAGGAGATTGTTTACATTTATTTAACTTTTTTACTTTACCAAAAAGAAATATTATTAAACCTTGATTAAATTAATTTGTGAAGATTTTTTTTAAATGTTTACATTGTGTTCGAATAATGTTTTAATAATATTGATTTTTTTCCCTGCCAATCTACTAAACTTATTTGTAAAGAATGCTGCGTCGAAAACTGACTCAACTACTTTTTGGTACGAGACTAAAAAAATAAAATGTGCCGAGCCAGATTTAAACGCTTCCACGTTGATTTTCCAATGGTGCGCCGAAAATTGACTCGCCCTGTATATACTCAAATGTAAACGTATCAAAAACTATGAAAGTAGATGTGAGAAAAAATAGAGTGTTTTATTTCATTAAAATAGACACAGAGAAGATAAATGTGAAAAACAAGGAGCAAAAATGAGAACAGGGGGAGACATGAGGGCGAAAGACCGATTGACATACAAACAGGGGGAGATAAATGAATTCATCGGTACAAAGAGAAGAAAGAAGAGGGGTAGAGGTAGAGAAAAATTGGATAAAAAGGGAGGACGTGAGGGAGAGTGTGAAATGAAGAGAAAAGGAAAGAGTGGAAAGAAAGAAGAAAGAAAGAAAGAGAGCGAGAGAGAAAGAGATTAAAATACACATATTTAAAGAAGGAATAAAAGAAATAAAAAAAAAACCTGTTGTTTTATTTGTGTAATTATTCAAGGTTGTAAATTATACATACACATAAAACAAAAGAGGTTAAAATAGGTTTAGAAAAGTAAGTGTGAGAAATAGGAAACAAAAATGAAAAAAGGAACAGAAACGACGGCGAAAGACAGTTAGACAGGCAAACAGAGAGAGATAAAGGAATTAATCGTTACAAAGAGAGTAAAGAAAAGGGGGCGAAGAATCGAAAAAATCGGCTAGAGAGGGCTTGAAGGAAAAATGAGGAAGCACTGCTCACATCATGTTAGCCGATAGAGAACAATAGAAATATAGTGAGAGAAAAAAAGTGAAGTAAAGAGAAAGAGCAAAAAGAGAAAGATAGAGAGAGGAGAGAGAAGCGCCGAAAATTTTAGGTGGGGTATCTACTCACCATATGCAACGAAAAACATCTTACAAACCCCTGTCCAAATCTCAACGGTAAAAAAGTAATTCCAAATTTTAGGTATTTTTTTTAATGTTTCGACTTAGGTCTTTTAAATTCCCTATAAACTTCAGAAGTACTGACAGTAGAAAATCATGTTTGCCCCACCTGAAAGAACGTTAAATTTCCTATTTACATTGCAGAATAGATAAAAAAAAGTCTCCACGACAAATTAAAAAAAAATAATTGAAAATTGGAATTTTTTAAAAATGATGGATTGGTAAGTGTTAATTACTTAACTCATGAAGATTTGTAAATTCCCTCAAATGTTCTCCATTCAATTCCCTTTCAGCGAAATAACCACAGTTTTGGATTGCGCTTCTACATGGGCCAAAAATTTCTTGCATTTTGTTGGACAAAACTGGCGTCGATGAAAAGGATACGTACAATTTTCCTTAAAATCCGTCTGGCTCTTGAGTTTCGTGTCAGTTCTTTAAAGTTCAATTCAAACAGTTTGCTTTATGTTATCAGCTGACAACTTCCTCAAGTTGGTGATTTAAATTGTCCTTGTTTCTTAAGGCACATCTTGATGATATTCATTTCATTTACGGTTATTGCAACGGTGCCATATCGAGACATTTCAGCCGATCGGAGTTTTTAACATCAAAAGCCGCTGAGGGAAACTGGCTCTTTAACTTGAATAAAGAGGGTGCGAAGTTGGGAACGAAATGACGATCAGCAGTGAGTTTTTTCCTCTTGTACAACTAGCACCTCTGTAAAATGGTAAGGGCTGCAGGTCCAAAAGAATACCAATTTTCCTCGTCTACATCAATTAACCGATTATCTTCCCTTGTTCTTCAAGTGAAAGAACCAGTTTCCCTTCATGGACACCAGTTTTTTTTTCAAAAAACGCAAGATTTTCGGGACTTGCAGATGCGCATTCCAACAAGGTGGTTATACCGCTGGAAGCAAATTTTATGGAGGACACTTGGGGGAATTTACAAAGCTCCAGGTTACCATTTTGCAACAATTTACCAAACATTTAAAAAAATTCCATATTTCAACATTTTTTGTTCTGAGTTTTTCGTGCAAAATTTTTTCACCGATTCTGCAATGTAAATACGTTTCCTTACAGAAAGTTTAACGTTTTTACAGTCTGTACTTTTGACGTTTATAAGCAATTTAGCGGATCTAAGTTGAAAAATTGAAAAAAAAAGAGGCCAAAACATGAAATTTCTTCTTTTCCGTTGAGATTTGGACATGAGGTTGCCGAGAACTCTTCGTCACAGGACTAGAGGATCTTTAACGTCCACACATGTTCGGCCTTATGGGACGCTTTGATTATCAAGATGAGAGCTGACGCACTTCTGCATACGGCGGAGTAATTTTACCGCCGCAGAATTAGTGTAGAGGCTCCCCAGCCCCTAAGGGCCAAGACAAGGGTAGAACAAGCCAAAATATACCAGTCTGTTCTCCCGCGTACTCCCTCGATAGAGAAAGTGACTCCATCTCCCAGAGTATTGGGACTTCCCCAGCGTAGAAACTTCCGGATCCGCTCCGGCCGCGGTTTTGATTTAAGTGGAATTGCTAACCGCCCCCTAGATGAGCACCGCCTACGGTAATAACCTCTTGTCGAGCTCAGTCATGCGCATTCGAGGAACGCCATAGACTCAGCCTAGGTGGTCCGATCTTTCGCTTCCCCAAGGGTTCCACGGTCATATACACAACAATGCAAAGCATACTTGAGTCAAGGAAACCGATTCACTACCGGCTTCCTTTCGCTTACTCACGAATTCGAGGAATTGTTCGGTATAATCATTGCGTCATGAACGCCTATACGCTGTCGTCCGGTCTACCATCTCCGTGTGGCCGGAGGTAATAACGCAAGCTTCAAGAAGGTCACAAGTAGAAGACAGCCTTTAAGTTCCCTCGGGGCTTTACCACGCACCACCACCCAGTGTAACAGGGGCTGGATATTAGAACATTTATGTTACCCCGTGGTACAGATGGCCATACACCCGGGAGTCTATGCAGACAAGATGTGGTGCACTGGCCCTCGTGTGACACCGACCCTAGCTTGTGCTTTAGAGTGGTTGCCACGCCCTCTGGGCAGCACCTTTATTTTGTGCCTGGAATCCAATTGCAAACAAGGGTCGGGAGGGATCACAGGATAGAACGAAGGAACTCGGATTGAGAATACAGCCGTGGGTGAGACTCTGGGTGAGCCGGTGTACCGAGTCTCAAACCGCACTGAGATTTGGACAGCGGTTTATTAGAAGTTTTAGGTGTAGAAAACTCGATGAAATTTTTCGACCCTTATCGCCAATCACCCTGTATATACTCAGATGCACATATTATAAAAAACGAAAGAAGCTGATGTGGGAAAAAATAATTTTTTTATTTTTGCAATTATTCAAGATAACAATTATACATTACATATAGAACAAAATAGGTTCAAAAAAGACACAGAGATGGTAAATGTGAGAAATAATGAGCAAAGATGAGAAACGAAAAGGTGAGAGCGCGATAAGCTTAAGAGAGGGATAGGAAAAGAAAAAATTGGATCAATAGAGAGTATGAAGGAATCGATAGTGACTTGACGTTAGGAGATAGAGAAGAACAGAAAAATAGTAAAAAAAGATAAGAAAATAAAAAGAGATAGAAAAGATAATGAAACAAAGAGATAGGGAAGGAGTGAAGATGAAAGAGATAGAAATATATAAATGAAAGTGTAATAAAATTATTAAACCGTAGTCTCCACAACAAAGATTAAATGTTAATTCAGAACAATTGGCGTTAACCATGAACGAAAACGATTCAGTCATTGTTTCCAGTGGGTCGCCAGCGTAAAAGTAGATTGCGTCAGGATTTGCCCGAGTCAGTGAACCCAGACCACAAACCAAACTGAGCTGTGGCAATAATTGTTTACATTCATTCAGGATCAAAGTCACGGCCATGGTGAATGCTAAACCGTCGAACCTATAAAAAGCAATTCATAACAAATTCCATATGGATTGTTTTTATCTCCCGATTCACTGTCCTTCGCCCCATTGTTTTATAAAGAAAGTGTACCTTGTATTTATGGAAAAGGTAATAATATTTGTAAGTCGACGTGCCTCTATCCTTACTTTCGAATCACGTTCGGTAAATTAATTAATTATTATTTAGTTTAAAAATAAAAAATAATTTTGTCGTTGGTTCACCGAATCGTTTGTTTTCTGTTTTTCTTTTCTGTTGAAGATCACGAAGATATGTAGATCAGAACGTTAATAATTATTCAATGTTTATGTGTTTTGTGTTCATAAAGTTTTTAACATAAGCTACTCATTGCCTTTACATCTTTTTAAAAACTAATTTTGTTAAATAATTTTGTAAGAATTTTTTCTGAATCTCATTAGGATTTATGAAAACGGTGGCATTGGGCTGTAAGCGTTAGTGTGTTATTAAAGAGAACTAGGAGAACGTTTTTCATAAATTAAGTCATCACAGTAACATATCATCCGTGTGCGGTCTCACTGCATGACCGTCGTAATCGGGGAGAAACCGCCGTCTCAAATTTGCATGCGTTACAGCTCGGGCGAAATTTTAATAAGCCCCCCAATTTAAAGAAAAGTTTCAAAACAATATTTGTCCTTATTCGATTAAGTCAGACCGATTATGTGAAGTTTAAAACACGGACGAACTTGGACGTTTCCAGTCTTACATAAAGCGTGGAGGGGTCGTCCTACCGGTACAAAATAAGCAGGAGGTGGATATATAAGTCGAAAGGCTTTGAAAATTATTCAGTATTCACATCGCTTCGCAATGTTGAAGGTACCTTCTCATTCTAGCATCTTATTTATCAACCTTTTATTAAATGTTAAATTTTTTATTCGCTTTCAGATATTTGTTCTATTAGCGGCGTTGATCGCGGTCGAAGCTGTGGCACCTCATGGTCACGGGCACGAAGAAAAAGACTACTACGTAGAACCTCATTACAGTTATGAGTATGAAGTTAAAGATCCCCATACTGGAGATTTCAAGTCGCACAAGGAGGTACGCAAAGGCAAGCACACCGAAGGAGTTTATAGTCTTCACGAGCCCGATGGATCGCAGAGGACTGTCGAGTACCTCGTTGAAGGGAAATCTGGTTTTGTAACCAAACAGCATAGAGAAACTAAACATAGCTACGGAGGATACGGAAGTGGCGGCAACGGTGGTCACGGAGGATACGGAAGTGGCGGCAACGGTGGTCACGGAGGATACGGAAGTGGAGGCAACGGTGGTCACGGAGGATACGGCGGTGGAGAAGCTTCTTCTCATGCTAGTTTTGAATTAGGCCACGGTGGAAAAGGATTTGGTTCTGGAAGTTCTGGCAACGGATTCGAACACGGGCTCAATTATGGTGGCCAACAGTCTGGTCAATCTGTTAGCGGTGGATACGGACACCAATTCGGAGGCTCTAACGGAGGTTCGCCTCATTCTTATTTCCAGTTTGGAAATGACGGTGAAGGTTTTAAATCAGAGGGTGGAACGCTCTTCGGTGGTTACAAGCAAAACGCAGGCGGATTTCAGGGATATGGTAGTGGAGGCAACGGTGGAAAAGGAGGCTTTGGGCTTCAAAGCAGTGGAGGTGCTGGATTCGGAGGAGAAAGTAAATTTGGCGGATATGCTCAATTCGGTGAAGGCTCTGGATATAAGTCAAGCGGTTCTCAATCGGGAAGCTTTAACGTAGGCCAAGGAAAATTATCTGGTAAATATGCTGGATTGTACCACCGTGAGGCTGCTAACAAAGGAGTTCAGAACAATGGCGGTGATTCCCAAGTCTCCTACCATTCATCTCCGCTTCATTATGGCAAATATTCTTTGGGCTTCAATCTTCAGGAACAGTCTGGCCATGGAGGACAACAATCGGGATATGGTCTTGGACAATCCGGATTCCACGGTCTGCAACAATCTGGTCACGGGCTTGAGCAGTCCGGATATCACGGACTCGAACAGTCTGGACAAGCTGTTGGACAGTCAGGATTCCACGGACTTCAACAGTCCGGGCTCGGCCATGAGCAATACGTGTTTCATGGACTCCAACAGTCTGGACATGGTCTTGGCGATTCAGGGTTCTACGGTCTCCAACAAGGCGGTCATGGGCTTGGGCTCTCCGGATACCACGGACTAGAGCAGTCTGGGCACAGTCTCGGTGAATCAGGTTTCCACGGACTCCAACAATCCGGACAGGTCCTAGGATATGGTCATCAACTCTCTGGATATGGCGGGCAGCAACAATCTGGATACGGTCACCAACTTTCCGGATTTGGAGGACAGCAACAATCTGGATACGGTCATCAACTGTCCGGATTCGGCGGACAGCAACAATCTGGATACGGTCATCAACTCTCCGGGTTTGGCGGACACCAACAATCTGGCTATGGAGGAAGTCAAGCCGGCAAAGGGCAATCTGGTTACGGACAATCCGGATACCACGGACAGGGGCAGTCTGGATATGGACAACAGGGTTCAGGAGGCCATGGCAGTGCCAGATCATACGCCTACTTCAAACAATTGCCTAACTCCGGAAAAGGACCATCCCCAGCTTATGCTAAAAAAGTCCATAAACACGAATACTAAGTCACTGACAAGTCTGATGTAATTTTTAATTTCTGTACAGTTTTATAAATACAGTTTTTTTATACTTTTTTAAATAAGATTTATTTTATTATTCAATTACCACCAAACTACTTATAAGTTTTACTCATAACTGTAAAGTAATCGAACAAAAATCATAAAACCCGCAAAGTTATTGGGTGTTTAATCTACCAATTACAAATCCCAGAATTCAGATTTTTTTTTACAATGCAAGTGAAATACCTAACCTGCTTCATTGAAACCATATTGTGGTTGGCCGATTGATCAAAGTTTTTCAAAAATTTTCAGACTCGTGTCTTTTTCTAAATTATATGGCGTATATCGTGAAATGGAGTTATACAACGACAAAATTGTTCGAAACTAAAAAGAATACAGAGCTTAACTAAAGATTTATGAGTGTACTTTTGGAAGCTTCCTGTGACTGTCATATCTGTCGACCCGCATAGAATTGAAAATTCGGGAGATAGCTAAAAATTATTTTCTTCATTACGAATCGAACACCCTGCCGTTACACAAAAGCTGATATCAACCTGAAATTATAAAATAGATGATACAGCCAAAGACAGGATGAACAGAATCTTCACCGATGGAAGGAAAATTGATGGGCAACGGGAGTGTAATGCCGTTGTATATGAAAAAAGATACTACTTCGTACTTTAATCTTTAATCCAACAGTCTGGTGCACTTACAACCAAGCAGAGCTTCTAGCCAAATACAAGATCTAGGACGATACTTTCTAGGATCGATAGATTTTTTTTGTAAACTAGAAAAGCGGGAATTCTCAGTGGACTGAGAAATTTGATAGGCTCAACTCTGTACATCCAGAAGATTAGAGCTGTAATAAATCATTACAATGACCGAAATACAAACACTCTTAATGTAGATCACCGATCATCCTGATTCACCCATTTAAAAAACAAAACAGACAAAAGTCCAAACATCAAGACACGCATCATAATCAACCAAGTTAATAATCATCACCGGTCATCCCGATTCATCCACGAAAACTAAAAGTTTCTGATAAAGCATGCAGACGGGTATGATCTGCCATCACTAATCGTCATGCGTATTTACTCATAATCCTTATACGTCCATTTAAAGAGTTTAGCCCTATACAGAAGTGTGAATGTATGTACATCTAGAAGAGCGAACTATAATAAATCGGTAATCATTAGCCGAATTTATGTTGTGAATAAAATAACACTTTATGATGATTGATTTTATAATGAAAATTGAAATATAGAAAGAAGAAGTGAGAAATTTCGTCCACTCTAGGATGTGGACTCTTAAATTCTTAAATTCAGTCGAATCAAATTTTTTTCAACTAAGTGAAACTTTTTCAACCAAATGAAACGTTTTTCCAACCAAAAAAGGTTTCATTTGACTAAAAAAAGTTTTATTTATTTGAAAAAAGTTTCGCTTGACATAAAAAAGTTTCATTTGATTGAAAAAGTTTCATTTGCCTGAAAAAATTCATTTGATTGAAAAAAGGTTTCATTTGACTAAAAAAAAGTTTTATTTGTTTGAAAAAAATTTCATTTGACTTTAAAAAGTTTCGTTTGGCTGAAAAAAAGGTTTCATTTGATGGAAAAAGTTTCATTTGACTTTAAAAAGTTTCGTTTGGCTGAAAAAAAAGGTTTCATTTGATGGAAAAAATTTCATTTGACTTAAAAAAAATTCATTTGATGGAAAAAAGTTTCATTTGACTTTAAAAAGTTTCGTTTGGCTGAAAAAAAGGTTTCATTTGATGGAAAAAGTTTCATTTGACTTAAAAAAAATTCATTTTACAGAAAAAAGTTTCATTTGTCTGAAAAAAGTTTTATTTGACTAAAAAAGTTTCATTTGATTGAAAAAAGTTTTATTTGACTTAAAAACGTTTCATTTGATTGAAAAAAAGTTTCATTTGACTGAAAAATGCTATAGATATTAGCTATATTTGTTAGCCGTTTAAACCGTTAGAAATCGTTTCAAAGTCCAAATCCTCAGTGAGTGAAATACGTCAGGATTCTCAAATTGTTTAATTCTTTGTTGATGAAACCATTCGCATTAGCTTACACCGGGGAAAAGCTGGCCAAATGAATATCATAAGCTGACTGAAGGTGATAAGATCTCGATCTAAATATTTGTCTCTCGTTGCTTTAAGAGCAAAAATTACAGGTGTTTATTGAATGGATCATGCGGCAAAAAACAGACGCTGTTCAGTAAAACGAGGTCGTACCTATACGCAGCTAAAATTCCCATATAAGCACGAATTATGGGTTTTAAAGAAAATGATTTATAGTTTACTGCGAACTGTTCAAGGCAAATTTTTCTTTATGAACCAATCTTCCTATGTAAACGGAAATGTTGGGTAAAGGTTTTAAAACAATAACAAATGAAAAACCCCACCAACTTTTACTTTACACCAGCTTTTGGACGATATAATGAGACTTTAACATATATTTGAATAAAAAGTATATGTGACGACAATATAACGAAATCTATGATTAGTCATTGCGAAACGTCCAAGGGAGCAAATTTCTAAACGATCTGTATATACTTACCCGTCGAGTCATATAACTAGGTGAACACTTACAGTTTACTTTCACCGGTCCGGGGTCTACCTTTTTACATAATGTCTCAAAATTTACGCCGCCCAAACAAATTAGACCAGTTTCTGTATCATTTGTGTGTCTGCCCCGGATCACTCATTCCGTTATGTCATCGACATTGGGACAATATGAACGGAAACTGGATTTCGAGGCAATTACGCGCCCGGTGCTGAGGAACCTGTTGCCGGTCGGTGGACCTGTAAACATTCGGCCGCGGAAATCGAGAGCTGCCCTTATAAATTAACCTTGTTGAAAAAAATCTTAAGACCTTTAAAATTTTAATTTTCCATGTTATAATTCGATTAATTATGAGCATAATTACTAAAACCGAACAAGATCCATTAAAAACAATTTAATTCTTCTGAGAGTTCATAAATTCCTGTTGAATTATACATTATAAAATCAAGTCTATATGTAGTACTGTCTATTTCTGAAAGTTTGAATCAATTGTTGAATATTTTTAATATAAATTATTTATTTTTACTGTAGGACTATGACAATAAATAACAATAATAATACTAATTTATTTTAAGTCCATATACAGTATTTAAAATTTACATATTTGCTTGGAGAACCAGTTTAAAACTTCACCTCTCACTTTCAGATACGTATGAAATTTAAATTTCAAAATGGATTTCCTTTCTGCTGGGGAAAATGGACTTAATAAACCCAACAGTAAGGAACACTTATTAACACAGTTTGCTCCCACCGTTCTTTTTTAAATTTTTTATGTTTATAATTTATTACAGTTAATTAAGGTTTTTAGTTGAGTTAAAAAAAGTCAATGGCACGAGCGGGATTCGAACCCACAATCTTCGGCTTGATACGCCGCCGCTCTACCACTTGACCTATCGTGATCTCAATCAACTCGGACACTTCCCATTTCAACCCCACCTTTTGAATTTGCCCTCCTGTTTTCAATGTCAAAATTGTATCAAGCCGAAGGTCGTGGGTTCGAATCCCGTTCGCGCCGCTGACTTTTTATCTCAACTAAAAGCAGCAATTAATTTCAATAATTTAATTAATTGGTAAAGCGGACAACGAAATTAGTTAATTTATAATTTGTATTAGATTGTAGTGCCATGTTTTGTTCTTATTTCAGTATTTCGTCAACAGGGTTTATTGGAAAATTTTAATGGTTTGTGATCTTATGCTGCTTGCGTATCGACACACGTTCTAACAAGAAAAACTTACAAATAGGCTTTCTTCAAAAAGACCGAAACCGCGAGGATTAATATGACCTCTGCTGTTACGAATGCGCTTAAAAAAAATCTATAAAGTGCTGAGGGGGTGATTTGTTATATGCTCTGAAAAGGTCTTCAATTGTATGAGAATGTTCGAAGTTAGGATTTTCTACGACTAATTTGTGGTGTGCGAGTCGCCTTTGGGTAAGATGTACTGATTGATCGAGGTTAATCTTATTTTCCATATACGAAATCTTTTGTAGCAACTATTGTACGACATGAGTCCCTTGGTTTGTATCGTGACGGTTCTCCCTGATTTAGTTATCATCCGATAATTTTTATGTTTCTGTTCTTTTTCTAAGTGAAATTGTATGATTAGAATAAGGTTTGAAGTTTTAGGTTTGTTTGGACGTAAACGGCGTGTAAACATCGTAAAAACTCAAACCCGCTAATCGCATCTCCGGTCCCAATTTTTCAATATTATTCATTCGTTTTTATGTTCTTCTAAGAGAAATTGAATGATTAGAAGAAGTTTTGCAGATTTAGGCATCATTGGCTTACACGTAGACATAATCGAAACTCACAACACTTCTCAGGTACTGCTAATCATGAAACTGTCCAAAAGAACATAATTTTCAATATTATTCTACATTTTCTATGTGTTTTTCGTATTTACATATTTTCTACGTACATATTTACTGTTTTAGTGTTGGAATGTTTTGAAAGTTAAAGTACGTTTCAAAATAGGACTATCGACAACAAAACATGACAACATTGCGATTTTAGGCTGAAAATAACAGACATTTTATTGTTTGAAAAAGTTTTAATTTTATATTATTTTTGAAATGTTGACAAAAAATTATTTATTCGTTATATTTACCTTAAACTTTACGAAAAATGTTGCCAATGTTGTGCCAAAAAAGTGTGCTTTATTTACGTTTCTGTCCACTTTTTAATGTTTCTGGAAAGTTAAGGTAAATATTTTTGGCAGGCGTGATTATTTGAGCATGGTTTTTTTTAGAAATAAAAAATCGCTATTTTTTTGAGATGGTCTAGCTCTCCGGGGTCATTTTAAAGTAGCATATTCTATTTCTGGAAAAAATTTTAATTTTACACTATTTCTAAAATATTGAAAAAAATTAATTTGTTCGTAACATTTACCTTAAACCTGGGAAAAATGTTGCCAATTGACTGCGTTTCATTTTTTTCATTTTTTAATCTTTCTTCGAAGTTAGGTAAATATTTATGGGAGGCGTGATTATTCGAGGACTTTTTTTCATAAATAAAAAAATCGCTATTTCGAGATGTTTTAGCTTTCCTGGGTAATTTTCAAATAGTATATTCTACTTCTAGAAAAAGTTTTAGTTTTATACATTTAAAATATTGAAAAAAATTAATTTGTTCGTAACATTTACCTTAAACC
>CM077113.1:7259947-7276057 GCA_039619505.1 Cimex hemipterus
TCAGCTTTATGTGCAGTTGGTTATGAGGTCATCAAAGCTACAACTTTCTTGGATACTAAGATAGTCGAGGTGTTTTGCCCAATATTAGGCAGCCTCTTTGACTGCATGGTATTAACCTGATGGATGACTTTACATGTGCAGTTGGTTACGAGGTCATCAAGGCTACAACTTTCTTGGATACGCAGATAGTTGAGGTGTTGTCCAAAATTAAGCAGCCTCTTTGACTGCATGGTATTAACCTGATGGATGGCTTTACATGTGCAGTTGGTTACGGGGTCATCAAGGATACAACTTTCTAAGATACCAAGATAGTTGATGTGTTGTCCAAAATTAGACAGGTTTTTTGTCTGCATGATATTAACCAGATGGACAGCTTTACATCCGCAGTTGGTTATGAGGTTATCAACACCTCAAGCCTCTATGGGACTGGTAGGGTGTGTAAGTGTGTAAAGGATATACATGAAGAATTTCAAATGAAGAAATAATCTGGAGAGGAATTTGGAGATTTTAGGATTTGTTGTGTCATGGAGGATTTTTGATTGGAGGGAATGAATCCTATTAATGATAATAATAATCCTATTAATCCCTCACTTAACCTATGGAAAACTTAAACCAAATCCCCTGTGTGGCTCAACCAAGCTTTCTAGTCATCTAGTGCATCCTTAACTCTCCGTTCTACATCACAAACCAAATCAATAAAGACGTCTCACTCACGAAGAACACAATAACTTCAACACCAACTCTCATTTTTTTTTTTTTTTTTTTTCAATTATTCATATAACCTTGGTACTAAGGTTGGAGGGATATAACTGCTAGGATAGAATGATAGAAGGATAGAGTGAATTGCTGTATCCTCGGCCATAAGGGTGAATGTGTTTGAGTGTTGAATGAAATCTGCTCCGTATAAAATGAAAAGTAACGGACCTAGGATACTCCCTTGAGAAACACCAGAAATGATAGAATAGGTTGGAGGTTGATGTTTGGTATATAATATGGAAAAAATTATCAAATAGGTAGAATTTTAGGATGAGACGGTATTTACTAGAAGATATTTGTTTTTCAGCAGTAGATCCTGATGTCAGATGCGATTGAACACCTGAGAGTTATGTATAAAGACTCCAGGAAAGAACTTTTAAAACTTTTTATTCTATTTTTAAAACAACAAACTTGACAAGGTGCCAGATGGCCAAGTTGGGAGAGATGCATGTTATGATGGTGGCTCTCTTCATTAGCAAAAGCGTCATAATGAAATCAACATTAATTCTCATCAGGGTATATTGTGACCTTTTATAATATGTGTTTACAATGTTTTACCATACTTTTAGTCATTAAACAGCTGTCATTAATTTTCAATTTCATAAGAAATCATGTTACTCGTGCAGATATTATTAGTGTTTGTATTTAAAGGCACATTTGGCTGCAATTATATGGATTCGGAGGGTTTGTTTGTAAAATGCGCTGATAATTTCACAGCACGTATGTCTTTTTTAAAGCATCACCTTTCCGCAAGAAATAAAATCATTGCGCTCACCTTCGATGACGGTCCTGAAGAATTCAGTACACCAAAAATTCTAAATATTTTACAGAAATACAACATCACTGCGAGCTTTTTCCTTATAGGAAGTGTAGTAAGCGAAGATAAAAATAATTTAACCAGACTCATTTCCGACATGGGCCATGAAATAGGCTGTCACAGCTGGTCTCATGATGACATGACTGTGATGAGTAAAGATGAACAGATTAAGGAAATTTACTCAACGAACAGCTTAATAAAACGAATAATTCACAAAGATGTCATTTGGTTTAGGCCACCTTTCGGGTGCCTTGATCAATCATTAATTGAAACAAGCCAATTTCTAAATACAACACCGGTACTTTGGTCGATAGACAGTTTAGACTGGAAGGGCGAGAAACCTGACATTTTATTAGATAGGGTTCTTAAAGACATAAAAAACGGAGATATCGTTTTGTTCCATGACCACAGCTCAAGAATGAATACGATAGAAGTTTTGCCAGTATTAATCGAAACTCTTACGAGGGAAGGATTTACTTTTGTAACTCTAAATGAATGGAAAAATCATATTTGTTCCGTTAGCAAAGCAAGCCATTTTAAATGAATCTACCATTCTTCTTTTTCTTACATGCAACATTTATGTTAAACAGTGTAAACTTATTTCCCAGAAGATTCAGTTTTTATATTTGACATTGTATGAAAAACTTCCAAATAAATTATTGTTTGTTCAAGTTTTGTACAATTAAAATGTTTCTGTCTGATTAATTTGATCTCTTGTTTTTGAAAATAAAGTTTTATAAAAGCTGTTCTAGTATTTTTCATTTATCGTTTCATAATTCATCATGAATCACATCACAGATCTTCAAACATTGTAAATTTCTGATGGCCAAAGGACCCTCTATAATGATTCATGGTGAAATCCAGGGATAAATCACTAAAAAAAGAGCTTAACGTTTCTCGTAAGCCGCTGTAAATTCAAGCTACCAGCAGGCCTTCGAGATTCACCCAAAGGGTTGGCAATGGGTCCGACCTCGGTCTTATCCATCCAGCCAACGAAGATGGGCTCAAGTCCCTAAAACCAAATCCAACCACACTCTCATTTATACTTATACAAATTCTTTCATATTCACATACCAATGGAGGGTGGTGAAGTACTCCTTCTTTACGTCTATTTCATATTTGTATAACCTAATTGATGGTCAATTACCATTGGCCCTCTCACACTACACATTCTCGCTAATAAATACATTCACATGTTATGGACACAAAACTATCAGTATATAAATAAAACACCTATGTTTCCTCCTAGAAAGGAACAAGGATCCAGAGCATGAAGCAAGCTTTCTTTGCTCGACTTTGGCTTTGGCTCAAAATAGGAGTTCATGTATCAATCACAAAATGGCTTATTCTTAATCAGGTGTGTATGACCTTTCTAAAAGTCAAATCCTCTAAGGACTTGGGGGTACTTGCTGCCAGTTCATCAGATTGCATTGACTCGTACTGACCTCCTCATATACATTCCTTTTGTGTATTTGGCTTATTTTGTTAGTGTAGGTACTGTCATTTATATTCAGCATTAAATAGCCAAATATACGACTACGTTATACATTCATGTTGTTGCAACAAAATGGCCTAACCCCTATTGTATAACATATACAGGTTATCTAAAGTCCTTTATTGTTTCCGATGTGTCCCACCTAATTGAAGGGGGAAATCCTATTTGAGAATTGTACTTGAGCACATGGCAGCATTCTTTTTCCCTATTCTGATTCTTGGATGAAATTGGGTATTGAATATAGTAATGATAGTTTTCCATACATAGAGTGAATGCATTTATTAGCATGAATGTGTAATGTGAGAGGATTGATGAGGGAATATCAACACACAATTAGGTTAGTTGTATATGTGTAAAGTGTGATGGCAGAATACTGACCCTCAATTAGGTTAGTTGTACAATGTGTAAGGTTGTGTTTAGAGTAAACGTATTTATTTGTGCGAATGTGTGATGTGAGAAGGTCCATGGCGAATATCAAGCATCTCATCTACTTTCAATCAGGTAAGTTGTACAATGTGTACAGGTTGTGTTAAGAGTGAACGTATTTATTTGTGCAAATGTGTGATGTGAGAAAGTCAATGGCGAATATCAAGCATCTCGTCTACTTTCAATCAGGTAAGTTGTACAATGTGTAAAGGTTGTGTTAAGAGTGAATGTATTTATTTGTGCGAATGCGTGATGTGAGAAGGTCAATGGCAAATATCAAGCACCTCATCAACTGTCAATTAGGTTAGTTGTACAATGTGTAAAGGTTGTGTTAAGAGTGAATGTATTTATTTGTGCGAATGCGTGATGTGAGAAGGTCAATGGCAAATATCAAGCACCTCATCAACTTTCAATTAGGTTAGTTGTACAATGTGTAAAGGTTGTGTTAAGAGTGAATGTATTTATTTGTGCGAATGCGTGATGTGAGGTCAATGGCAAATATCAAGCACCTCATCGACCTTCAATTATGTTAGTTGTATAATATAAGTAAGGAGCCTTTTAGACCTTCTATTCAGGGAGAATATCTGCTATCAGCATAGTTTTCTCCCAAATCTTTTCACGAGGATCTCAAGCCAACACAGTTGCTCTCGCTCTCTCTCTCTCTCTCTCTCTCTGAATACAGGTATGTTTAATTTCACTTGCAAACCTCTTCTAAGGGCCAAGAAGCAGGATATGTGTAGAAAAGACCAAGTGGTATGTTTAAGTAAAGAAAATTTTGAGATTGTAATTCAAGAAAGATGGCAAATGCAGATGTGAAACCGTGAACTCTCTGAATCAATTCTGGGGTGGTAGAGCAATTTGTACGCTCTACAACTCATAAGCTGTGGAAAATGTTTTCCATTTCATTAAACGCTCTATTTTGGAAGTTCACCCAATCAAAAGAAGTACTAATTAAATTATTGAAGGGCTCAGATTCCAAAACTGTCTATATGCCCTTTAAGCTTGGACCTACAGGACTACATTCATGGGCAGACAGGTTATGCCACAGCAAGTAAATTAATTTGTATCATTCTGCTTCCATTTAATAACATACTCCAGAAAAATTAACTTTATATTAGTATTTTTTAGGCTGCTATTTATAGGAATTAGGAAAGAATAAGTATATTGGAAATCCTTCTTTGATGACAGATTGTAATCAGGTCTGGCAGATGATTGGTATATACTTTGGATGTAAATAAGATTCACTGGTTTAAACTAAATTTTTGGGAAAAATAATAAAATATTTTCTATTTCTACGTTATTCACAAAATTATGGTTGGGAAGCCAGTAGGGTGTTGTTAACCTCAACATCCTTCCATCATTCACGCTAATAAATACATTCATACAGAGCTTCCTCCTTCATACATTCCTTTCAAGCCTTAAATCTAGATTATTTTTTTAAACTAAACACACTAATTTTATGGAATAGATTTCAGTTGTATTTTGGAGTCCAATTAAACAATATAGCAAGCTCTGAAAAGGGGCCACGCAAACAAACAAATTCACTCACACTTACAACACACTTCAAAAAATACTAAAAAATATGTTAAATGTTTTATTTTTTGCCAGTTTTATAGAAGTTTTTGATTTTATTTACATAATACATGATAGTAGAAAAACAGGTACCTCAATCAAATAATAGGGAAGGATATAAAATTTACTTCGCCATATTAACACAAAAAAAATATATTTGTATCATGAATGAACAAAGTTGAAATATTCAATGTATCAACACCATGTGTGTAGACAATTTTAATAAAAACATGAACAAATAAAAAGGATTTTTTTTCTTTAACAAAATCTCTTTGTGACAAATTCCTTCAGTAAAATTAAAATACATTCGGATTTAAATATATTTGTTGTTTTTTTCGGTTCACAACAATAGAAGGTTAGGGACAGCGTTGAATATTATTGCAAGATCTTCTTCAGTCATGGGCATATCGTCGAGAAAAAAATCGTCATCTTCCGCGTCCCAAGCGAAATTCATGAAAGGCGGCATGTCAGGATTGTCTTCGATATCGACACCTTGGAACAATTGGTTAAAACATGCAGACTGTGTGTCATCAAAATGCCTGTAAGGTTTTTCTGGATCCAGTATAGAAAGGCATATCCAACAGAAGAATATATTGCATTTTGTACAGGCCATTTTATTACAACCATCCATTTTCTGGAGTGAAAATACAAATAAATAAAACATTCCATTGATATAAGAAATAAAAAAAAAAAAAAAAAATCATACCTCAATAGCTGCTTTACAGTTGGGGCATAACTTGCTGTTAGTCTTTATCCAATTTTCAGACTTAGCAATATTTATGTAAGAAATTATTTCTTTCTTACCATAAATCTTTTCAAGACGAAATTTAGTTTGTTCATCCCCTTGTTCATACTCATCTATTATAGCTATAATTTTCTCTGAAAATATTCGCATATATGAATGTACAAATGTATAAAATTGATGTAAACGTCTTAATACCAGCTTTCAATCTGCAATTCTCGACACCGTGATAAGTCATTTTACAGTGGACGCAAAAAACATACTCGCATTTCGGGCAAGTAGCCATTTTCTCTCCAGTATCCCTCATGACTGGACACCCACAGAAAGATCTCGGGCAGTAAGTTATATCTACCATCGTATCAAGAGTAGCGTTGAGAAGTAAATTATCATATTTGAGATAAAGTTTACTTCCAACAGTCTCTTTAATCTGGATTAAATTAAAACATTTATATACAATTTATTATGGTAATTCAAAATTTTTCCTAATGATATTTATCAATTCAAGTCAACAAACCTGGTGCTGCTGCGCTTCCGATTTGCATTTAGATTGAGGGCATGGCATTGAATTGACCTGTCCTTCGTTGATACGAACCTCAAAATATTGCTGGAGACATTGCTTGCAATAGACGTGATTGCAAGGTTTAAACTGAATGCACTTCTCGCCTAATTTATCCTAAAAATAAAATATTTAATTTGAAAAATGATTGTGTATTTGACAAAGATTATTTCAACCATGTATATTATTATTTAATTAAATTATTTTGTACCTCATAACAAATATCACAGGTGTAGAGAGTCCTCAGAAATTCAGTTCTTGATTTGTCTTCATTAAAAGATATTAAATATTTATGTAGATGTGTGTCTACTAAAGGAACTGTAATTATCCGTGAATCTTTATTTACAAAATATCTGTTTATTTGCAAGTCTTTGTTGCTTGTTGACAAATCTTTAATAGACTCTTTCCTCTCGAATGAAGTTGTCTGCCTGGGCGTCTGCTCGTTGTTTATCGTGTCTAAATTTTGATTAGCGTTTCTTTTTCGTTTTATGCTAAACACCCCCTTCCTCCTCAATTCGGACGAGTACTGACGACATAGGTCGAGATTGTTCGACATTCCAAGATATTCTAACAAATCTTCTTTGAGAAACTGAGTCCATATGTACAATATTACTGTGCCCCTATTTTCCTCCCACAATTTATCCAATTTTTCGCAGACTTTATTCAACTGTAAATTGCCGAAATTAACGAGCAAGAAGAACAATTTATTAAGGTTTGAACTTACCTTCGTTATTGACAACCAAAGGCAGGAAATTTGATATTCCGGTTTCTCTTCAGACGGATAATTAGCCGGATATTTGAATTTTAGTGTTATTGGGGGCAAATGTGACAATGGTACTTTAACCGACTCGTTTCCTGAAACGTAATAGTGAAGAATGAGATATCAACCCCAGAGTACACCAGCAGATTACCTCCATACAACCTATAAGGCACCTTAACAGAAACGCACCCGCGACTTCCTAGCTGATGAATACATCCTAGTTATATATGTATATGAACCGAAAATGGCCTACTGGCTATACACGGCTGTAATAAGACCCAGAACAGCCTATGGATCACTAATCTGGTGGAAAGCTCAAACGAAAGTACCTACCCAAACATTAGGCAGCGTGCAATAACTAGCAAACCTATGTATCACAGGGGTGATGAGAACAACCCCTACAAACAAATTAGAAACTTTGCTCAACCTCCACTGGAAATATTCATACAAGGAGAGGGTAGGAAAAGCTCATTTAAACTCCAGAAGCAATTAAATTGGAAAGGAACTAAACAATTCGGGCATACAACCATAATCAACAAAATCAGACACCCATTATTAGATACGCGGACTGAATACATGATCCCAGAAACAATCTCAACAGACTATAAAGGAGAGGAAGAACACAGGAGAACATCGGTTACAATGATATGGAATACGGATGGCTCCAAACAAATGAAGGAACTGGATTAGGCGTTTTCTCTACAAGCCCAAAATATGATCAATCAACTCATTAGGGAAGTATACCTCGGTATTTCAAGCGGAAATACACGCCATCAATGCTTGTGTCCTGGAAAATCTTAAAAGAGGTTACACTGAAAAAAAATCCTCATATCAAATAGCCAGGCAGCTGTTAAAGCATTAGTGTGTAAAAGAATCACATCAAAATTAAACAGTAATGCATCCAAAATCTCCAAACCTGGGGAAACACAACAACCTGATATCTTGGGTGGCAGACCCAGGAATTTTGGGTAACTTGAAAGCAGACTGGCCAGAGGAGGATCTGCAAGACCATACTTCCCTGAACCTATCCTTGGGATAACAAAAACAAACATAGAATCCTCCATCGCAGAATGGATCCAATCAAAACAAAAGGATAATTTGTGGATAAATTTTAGCAGTGCTAGACAGTAAACTTATGATGAAACAATCCTAACCTAGACTGGCAAAAGCACTGCTGCAACTGGATAACTCAGAGGAGTGGTAGGACTACTAACCAACTGGTCATTGGCATCTGAGAAAACGTCTACGCACCATGGGCGTATACAAAGATAACGAGGAGGATACAGCCACAACAGCTCAATGAAGATTTAACATAATGTATGTAAAAAAATTTAGGGAACGAAATTGCAGCAGCGACAGCCAATAACCTTATACTTCTAAGAAGAAGGATTGAATCTACTGACTGAACGAAGGACCTAGGAAGGTACAATAAGCCAGATGGATGCAGTGCCTGGGGAAATACAAAGTAGTATCCTTTCCACCATACCAAACCATGGTTACCCATCCTTTTTTTCTTCTTAGATTATTTTTATTATCACTGATTTTTTTTTTTTTTGACAAGTATGAATAATTTCTTTACAAAGATGTTAATTTAAAATAAGCTGAACAGTAAAAGAAACTCACCTTCACCATAATTCTTGTATGTTATTACAAAATCGTGAGGAAGCGTTACAAAAGCATAAAACTGCCCTCCGCTATAATCATCCTTATTTTCAAACTCTTCTTTTGTATATATTGAGCTAAGCACACAAATTTCATCTTCCTGGTCTTGTAAATTCACATTTCTACTCATTTTCAATTGTACAAAAATAAATAGTAATTGTATATTTTATTGTTGTGTTGACTGAAACAGAAAAGAGGATGGTTAAATTATTCTGGGAGTTAAGGGAAAACAAAAGAGGAAATAATTACAATTTTGTTTATAAACAAGCTTTCTTGTAAACACTGGTAACTTAAAGCTTTAAATTTAATTACTAAATAAATTATTTCAAGGTTAACAAAAGCTCAATTTAAATGTTAAATCATTGCATAACAGAGGAGGTAAATAAAAATATTATTTTTTTCAACATTTTCTCACTCCCTCAGTTACATAACTTTAGATAAATATACAAAGAAAAATGCAACTAACTTATGGACGTTGAATTTTTATTCAATAGGCAGAAATTATAAGAAATTGTGTTCTAAAAATATATCAGATGCGTCAATAAGGCACAAAATATTGTAAATATAATTGCATTATTGACTGGAATGAGTTTGAAGGGCATTGACACACTAGTATTAGTAGTAATATAATAATTTGAAGGATCTAACTTTTAATTTTATAACTTACAAAACAAACAAAAAAATTATACGTATTTCTTCTGGCACTTACAAGTGGTAGTTTTCTATCGTTTTTGTATGTCTATCCTCTAAATTATTAATTAAATACCAAGTAACGCATCAAATGAATCTGTTAAGAACCAGAAGTTAAAAACGTACCTAACAAAGGGAAGGTGATCAATGCATTATTGAACTACTGCTAGTTGGGTTCATATTCATCCTGATTCGTGCATTTGCACACAGTAAAATATTGGCAAAACATGCATGATATTTGAACTGTTAGATGTCTAATAATCCATCAAAGACAATAAAATTAATATTTCTATTACAGGCTTCAGTTGTATGGATTTGACCTTTCATGATGGAGTTCCAATAAAAGAAGAAGAATCTAAAGGAAATTGATCATCCACTTACTCATACTTAAAATTGCTATATGTGCCTGTAACGCTATATTTAAAAAAAAAAAATAAATAAATAAAAAAATAAAATAAAATAAAAAAATAAAACCCCCGGCAAGAACGAAGATGAATTGCTCCATTTATAAAGTGCGTAGGAATGCTGCCTGATATGAGCACGGCAAAGAATATTTGGGTCCCCTGTTTCGATTTCTGGAAGAAACAGGGTTGTTTTTATTACTTACTGATATATGTATTGTTTTGTCCCATATGTGTTGTGTGTGAATGTATTTATTAGTGCGAATGTGTAATGTGAGAGACAAATGTGCAGAATATTGAGTACCCATCAAACTTCAGTTAGCTTATGTATGTGCGAAAGGTGATGAAGGAATATCAAGTACTCATCAACCCTAACTGAGCAAATGGTATGTAAATATGAAAATTGGTTTTATGAGCTGATTGCCTTGGGAGCTGACATGACCTAGCTATTGATAACTCCTGGAATCCAACATTAATGGTTGGAAGGGTAAGACCGAGGTCGGAACCACTTCCACTACCCGGGTTGGGTGATTTTTGAGGCCAGCTGGTAATTTATTGCCTGCATACTACGAGAAGTGATAGGCTCAACTTATGTTTATGTAAATACATGTGCAGAAATGACCTTATAAAATCAATAATGCATACATTGCCTGAAATACAATCACTGCTTAAATTTACACATCTGATCGTACTCATTCAACCATTTAAAAACTAAAGATGAAGGGGCTTGGTGGTTAAGGTGCTGACACGTCGCTCATCACTGTAAGATGTCCCAGGTTCGAATCTAGTGGCCTTGCATTCAAACCCGGCATACTTACAAATGGGCTTTTTTTTCTTCAAAAATACCCCAGCACCCTGAGAGTTCATTTAAACTCTGCTGTTGTGAACCCTCATAAAAAAAAAGTCCAGTCACCAAAACACATTTTGGCCATAATGGACCAACTGTAATGCAAAATTGAAGACACATCACAAAACATGTAGACCAAGATGAATTGTTGATGGTTACATTTAAACACAGGGAAAAAATAGACCAGAATTAGAATAATACTGGTGGCAATCAAACTTTATGATCATGACAAATCCACACCTCATATGGAGGCTTTAGAAAATGTTAAAAATATGGCAAAATAAATATAAAATAGGTCCAAGTCCAAGACACAGTTTGTGTCATGATCAACAATATATTGCACCACCACTGGTTGTCCACACGAAAACGTCAAAATAAAAGTGTCTGGTTACATGAACCCTGGTGATCCTGATCGACTCATTCATTGAGTCAAGCTCATCAATTTACACATTATTTGATATAAAATAAGTGATGACTCATCACCAATAATGTAGAATCACCCCAATCAGATTGTGTCTACACGAAGACAGTTCCAAAAGCTAAAAGTAAATTCTTGTTACATCACTACGTACAACATATGCATGTCTGATGATGGTGAAAACATACGAGAATAACCATACCTGGATTATTGAACTGACATGTTATATCATGACATGAACATTAAAGGTTTAACTTTTTAAATGGAACATATACGAACTTAAGTTTTATTCTGTTTAATATAAGACCTAGAGATTATTCCAAAGGTTTAATTTTATTGGGTTAACGTTAGCCTAAAAGGGTAAATATTAAGTATGGCATAAATTGAAACGACGTTGGGCGTTCGCGGGTAGAGAAAGTTCCGTCCTTCTAACAGATTATTCCGTAAATTTTAGAAGTCACTAAATACGTTTGCTTTATAGCCGGATAGAAAATAGCCGATTGAAAAACCAGGCTGACACGACAAAAAAATTCGATTTTGTTTTCTTTTAAACAAAAACAGTTGTTTTACGAACGGATTAAGCCTTACAGGTTTAAATACGGATTGCGAAAAACACTAAAAGAGATAAGATACACATTTATTACTTGATACATACCTAAATATTGTGGATGAGTAGTCTGTCAGGCACTGAACTTGGAATTAAAACTATCTTGAAATTCTTGTTAAAATGTCTGTAAACAGAATTTAAAAAAATACTAGCGACAAACCGAAAACATGAGTACATCTACTGAAGAGACTTAATTTTACTTGAAAATACGTGAAATGTATTTTTAAAAGTTAATGCGGATAGACTGATATTAAATATTTATCCTAGCTATTTGAATACAGCAAGAAAAAGAAGTCAGTCTTTGATTTTGTATATTATAGTTTCTTTATTTCACATTTACAAGGCGGAATGTGTCAAATCGTGAGGTACACAACCAGCCCGACCTTTCCCTTTATTATTAATAATTAAACAAAATCAACGTTTTTGTTTAAAAAAATAAACTCATGTCCTAACTAAAAATGAAGAAACTTTTAACTGTCAACCACCCACATGTTCTTTTTAGTGTTGCATCATTTTACGGTGTCCAACACACTCGAACAAAATTGCCCGCTTTTCCCGGCAAAAGTTCCCTTTACTCATCAACAGAATCAATCAAGAAAAAGGATAAATAAAGCTTACATAGCTATTAAAATGTATTCTTAATTTATTTTGTAACAATATTAGTTCAAATATTTAAATAAAATAAACTTTAAACGTATTTTAAAATTTATCATAATTTTGTGACACCGCATACCAAACATGCCATCTAACTTCAGATATGATGAGCGTAAAAATATTTAATTTCTTACATTTATTTATTTTGATGGTAGAACAAGGGATTTAAGCCCCCTTACATAAACATATTTTAGAGATAAATTTATTTATGTCCCATCTAGCTCACGGTTGTAATTACTTGGCTCCATATAGAGAGCGCGTTGGAATACCATTGGATATGAAAATTGTGCTTGAGCACGGCGGAATATGGGTCTCCTGTTCCAATTCTTGGATGAAATGAGGTTATTCTATTTAATATAGTAATAATACCTAATTTGTGCTGAGAGTGAATGTATTTATTAGCGCCAATGTGCGATTTGGGAGGGTCAATGGTGGAATATCGAGCACCTCATCGACGTCGAATTTGGTTAACGTTAGGCATGAGCAGTTTAAATATATTTAATTTTTTTTGTTTCGATAGCGAAACAAGGGCTTTAAGCCCCTTATATATACATATTTTAGAGATATATGTAGGCAGTATTGGTTGTGTAAACATAGTTTGTGTTGAGAGTGAATGTATTTATTAGCGTGAACGTGGGATGTGAGAGTCGATGGCGGAATACCAACCACCTAATCGACCACGCAATTTCAGATATAAGCAGTTTAAAATTATTTAATTTTTTAAATTTATTTTGATAATACAACAAAATAAATTTTGGAAAAATATCTTCCATAAGGATATTTTAAAGATAAACGTATTTGTGACACACCTAGTTGAAGGTTGCAATTATTTGGCTCCGTATAGATACGCGTAGGAATATCGTCCGATATGGGAATTGTGGTTGAACACATCAGCGAGTATCTGGATTCACCGTTCCAATTCCTAGAGGAACAAAACATGTTTTATTCTATATATAACTGATAGTTTTGTGTCCTCAGCATGTGTTGAGAGAGAATGTATTTATTAGCGTGAATGTATAGTGTATGTAAATTAGATTTCGTGGTCCGATTGACCAAATAACATCTTTCAATTAATTAATCTTTATGTAAGGTATTCGATGAGATAAAAAAAGTCAGCTTTGGATTCGTACCCACGACCTTCGCATAAATACGCCGTTGTTCTACCACTTGAGCTGTCATGACATTGTGACGATTTTTATCTCAACCAATATTTTACATAAAGGTTAATTAATTGAAAGACTTTGGGAATAACTAGATGGTGTCTTGGGTTCCAGGACAAAGGATTTTTGGATAACGAAAATAAAAATAAACTGGCCAGAGGGGGATCTGCAAGACAACATATAACTCCTAAATCCGTTAATCAAATTTTCCTTCCTTTACCGACTTAATTTTCGTCCAGGACCACTACTGCCATCAGAGAAAAACCGTACGTAAAATCGTCGAGAAATTTGTATTTAACACAATTAAACTTGCTTTTAAATCTCGTGATTCAGCCTAAAGCAAATATAAATCTACCAGGGATCCATTGGCACTATCTAGGTTTAAAATGTTAAGAAATCAAACGAGAAATCTAGTCATAAATAACGGAAAATGACTTCTCATAAACTGCTCGATCAGGACAATTCTAATTAGAATGAAATAACTTAAGCCATAGAATACATACTGTTACGAAGAGCATTTTATGAGCTAAACCGGATGAGGAATCAGAGCACTGGAAATTGTTAATACACGAACGTTTAGTGGCTTGGAGACGTCCGGGGGGCCGTGAGTCGGTTGACACCACAGGGGCCGAAGGTACTGGAGTGCAGCAATTCGCCGAGGGACAGCAGTTGGCGTTAATAGTCAAGTAGGTTGTATAGAAGGCGAGATCAGGCTAATGCTGCGAATACTCGTGTTGTCGTCCACCGTGTTCCGTTTGTGATAGCTCGTCGAGCTGACGAGTCTGGTGTCGTTAAATGTTAGTTTGGCTGACGAGTCTGATTCCAGTGCCCCTACTTATATGGGGAAGAGCTTGTTACTCTGATTGACTGCAGAACATTCCATAAGCCATAGTGGCATCTAGCGGTATCGTAGAAACTAACTAGTGGTCACTACAAAAGATTCTTACTGGCCAACAGATCGATTAAGGTCTGGGAATTATAAAGCACAAATTTTGGACAAGAATGCTAGAAAGATTGAATGCAAATAAGGTATCATTCGGACTTTCACCCGAAGGTCGTCACTCCCCGATGAGTCTGTACTTCAGGGAGTTCACCTGTCCCGTTAGCTGGGGGAGTACCCTTTAAGCCAAATGCAAAGGAGATCGTCGCATCCCTACCAGGCTCCATCGACTTCTAGGACACCAGCCACAAACAGCTTATAATCTAGCCTAGTACTGCTGAAATAGATACCGCATTACTAATCTAAACTAAATTAGGGTCGATGAGGTACTTTTATAAATATTCCGCCATCGAATCACCAACACTGCTTCCCCAAGCGTACACACTGCCCGAGCTGCGATGATGACCTCACCCCTCAGACTAATAAATACATGCATTCTAACAAACCATAACATTAAAATACCTAGAATCTATATAGATCTATATACAATAGAATACGCAACGTCCTCTAAAAAAGGGAACAGGGTGTTCAGAAACCGACTGCTTTGCTCGATAACCATTCTCAAATCGGGCGGCAACATTCATTCCGGCACGCTATCTGTATGGAGCCAAAGCATGAAACGCCTTTATTATGTGGGACACATCGAACGACTCTGCATAAGGGGCATCTGAGCAGGATTTGGCCCAAAAGCAGGATAAGAATAGTAATCGAATTGGATAAAGGTAATACTCAGGATGTACTCAATTACACTTGTTTTTTCTGTCCACTCGAATTGTGACCTAGAATCAGAAACATTTTGAACACAATCCCGATATTTTTACACTGGGATTTAATCATGCCGGTGAGCAGGTAAGGGTAAGTTGGATAACCCCCCCTTACTTGTAAGATCTGACTCACCCGATTATGATCAGCTCTCCTACCCTACAATCGTGAAGCAATTTGGCGCAATAACCTGTTTGCTATACGAGGCCAATTCGACAAATTGGTTCAATCCAATTGCTTGGCCAGTAATTTTTACTTCATGAAAAATCATTTGCTACGCTGATAATTCTTCTGATACTGAGGAGTCCGGGGCGTGGTAGTTTGTACGAATCGCGCATTCAGCATGCTACTGACGTGAAATGATAAAATAAGATCTGCTTACATTTCATCGTTTATAATGCGAAGGTCAAACTGACATTTGAGCGAAAATATGCAACACTTAAAATCATGACGTTTTTGTTATTCAAATAAACTAAACGAAATTAATTTTATTGTGTATGTATTCTACAATATGTATAATGTGTACAATATATGCTAATTATTCAACTTTAATTACGTAAATTATCGGTACACGTTTGCTAAGGAAACTTTCATATAATAGCACCTAACGACAGATTAAAGAAAATATTATTTTATAGAAGAATGTGAGTGGGAGAAAGATATCGTTGTAGGGAACCTAAAAAGATGGTGAACGAACAGTGAGATGGCAAAATGGAGAAAGCCTAGGAACGAGAAAAGTTTAGAAGATTAAAGGATCGAGATAAAAAGATAAAAATGTAGAAGGGACAGAATAAAAGGCTTTGACGGAAGAAAAGAGAGAGAGAGAGAGAGAGAGAGAGAGAGAG
>CM077113.1:7297771-7312598 GCA_039619505.1 Cimex hemipterus
GAGAGAGAGAGAGAGAGAGAGAGAGAGAGAGAGAGAGAGTGAGATGGCGGCGGGAGGGAGAAGTGGACTGTTTAAAAATATATAGTATACAGATTGAAAGGAACACAGATAAATAAAGACAGAAAGAGAACAAGAGTAAAAAGGTAAAATAAATATATTTACATTATACTAAAAAATTAGGATTAGAAATTAATATTTATGATAGTTTTTGAAGTAACCAGTCCACTACTGTTTCATTGCAATAAAAATTGTAGTATTTTTATTTCTATTTATTAAAGTGCGTTCTTGATACAATGCTTGATTCCTTGAAAAATGTGAACTAAATACAATTCAAGCCTGATCAATTGACACTGCCCCTTGTTCCAAAAACGTCATCAAATGTTTTCTGTTGGCTTAAATCTTGATTTACTATCCTCGTTAGAGCTATGTAAAGTAGAAAAAACACGGTTCTCGACATTATTTTTTATCAACATACAATTTCAAAAATGAATTTTTTTTTAAATTCACTTTTAGGGTAAAATAAAAGATATCAATCATGTACAGAATAAATTGTATGCATAGAAAGTGGATATTATAAACCCAGCCGGTTTGGTGTTTTTTCCCACAAATCATGTCTCCCGGGCACTTCTGAGTGAAAGTTCTTCAACGAATTTTCATTTCCTTATTGACTGCCTAACCAAGAATGAAACGCGTTGTCGTTAATTTTTTAAACATTAATAAAAAACCTTTCGCTAATCTGATAAATCATCATCTTGAAACAACAAATTTTTTATTTATACGTATACAACCAACTGATGGAGAGAAATTGTAGGAAAAATACAATTGAGGCAAAATTATTTTATGAAAAAATGTTATCTGTACACAAAAAACAGTGATAAATTAAAGAGTAAATATGCATATACTGATTCAGGTTATAATGTTCTCATAGATTAATGGAAAAATATAGATTATATAGAAAAAGTAATGTAGAAAAAAAATTATATTCTAAACAGTGAGGTGATTTTAGTTAAAAAAAAAAAACAAACGGTTATGTGGTAGCCATGGTAAAAAATAATCTTAAAATAGTTGTTTGATCTTCTTTGCCAAGTATGTGAAGAATTTTGAATGTTCTTTCCTGATAAAGTAAAGTTTCGAACTGTTTAGATTGGTTTCAACTGCGTAAATACGACTAATCAATTACCTAGTCCCTCCTTGTAAATTTAGCCGGCATTAAATCACACAGTATTTATGGAGATTCCATGGATATCGGCGTTTCGGGAAATGAATTGAAAAGCCCGCGGGGGCAAACTAGCGGAAGCGGTGACAAATGCCCTATTGCCGCTGGCTATATTGGTCCCAACGACCCTAATACACTTGTCAACCGGAGCATATTTCAAATTCAAAACATTTATTATGTCTTTGTGCTCCCTTGTTGCAGTCTGGAGGGAGGGGCTTGTTTTCCAAAGTCTCCGCCACCGGCCCTGGGATGGCAAATTGAAATTTTACGGTTCGAGTAACCTTCAATCCCCGAACGCTTTTTTTCCCCGACCACGTCGATTATTTTGTTTTTGAGCACAAAGAAATGTAGTCATTTGGATGTATGACATGCAAATGGGCTGCCTATGAGGACCAGATCTCTATTACAATCCGTTCCTCTCCCGCCCTAAATGCGTTTTCAAGAGCAAATGTACAAATCCCCTTTCATACCTTTTCCAATTTAAGTTTTATTCCATTCAAAAGGTTATTATCTTTTTCAATTTTTATCAAAACCCATTTATTTTTACTTTACAATAACAACACAAGGAATTTTAATACCACCGTGTATTCACGTACCAAATGTTGTTTTCAAACAAGACTAAGACATACTGACAAAGTTTTTTCGATACGGATATAAAGTGCAAATAGTACACGGTAAAATGAAAAGTTGAAATTGGTGGAAGATTCAATGAAATTAGGTTACAACTCGAAAAGAAATGTTGCAATTTTTCAAAAGCATCATTCATACCCGTAATAAGTGATGGTAAATAGACAATCTTCTAATGATGTTGCATTGTAAAGATAATTGTTTTAATATTAGGAAAAAAGAAAAGAGTCCCCTTTCTATGCATGATTACGTATAACGATTACGTACGATTGTCTTATACAAGTTCATTGGTCCTAAAAAATATAGAAAGATTGAGATTGATATATCGGAATAAATAGTTACGGAGAAAAAAGAGACAAAACATGCGAGATATATGAAGGGCAAGTGAAAGTAAACTGATAAAGGAAGAGCAAAAAAGAAGAGAAACAGAGTAGAAAAGGTAACAGAAAATTCAACTCAATATGATTCAACTGAATGCAATAATTATAAAGAAATATAATGACTAAATGTGAAATAATAAACTCAAATATGAAATTAAATATATAAAAAAGAATAAAATGATGAGAGAGAGAAACAAAGAATTAGTAAATATGTTTTTAATTAAAAATATAAGCAAAATTTAGATACCGTACAGAAGCCGAACCCTTCTGTGGAATAGGAATCCACACTATTAAGGATTATCTCAGACAGAAGGACAAAAAGAAAATAAGGGAACTCTGGAATTCACTTATTGGACATAAACAATCCATGAATTTTCTAACCAATTTCGGAAAGAAAGAAATCACGGAATGCGTCAAAGGAAGCAGGAATAGACTGCGAATCCTAACAGGACCCTGCAGACTAAATGGACATTTAAAGAAAATGGGAGTAAACCGAGATGGCACATGCAGATTCTGCAAAGAAGCAGAAGAAACACCAACACATCTATTAACAAACTGCGGAGCAACACTAGCCCGCAGGAGGAAGTGCTTTGGGATGTACAATGTGACCATAGAAGAGCTTCAACCAATAAAACCGGGCCTACTAATCAAGTTCCTTGAGCTAGCTTTAAGCAGAGAACGGGGGATACAATAGCTCTTGAAGAGCGCAGTATACACACCCTGAAAACCTTCAATCAATTAGATACCGTAACAATTAATGAGAGAGAGAGAGAGAGAGAGAGAGAGAGAGAGAGGGAGGGAGGGAGAGAGAGACATACATACATACATACAGACAGACAGACAGACGGACAGACAGATAGATATAGGGAGTGGGTTAGAGAAGATATTAATAAATACGGTTTCTTTTGTAGTTACAAAATAAGGTCAAGTAGAAGAGAACGAAAAAAGATCGACTGGGAGGGGGAAAGAAGAGAGAAACCTAAAGATATAGATGGATGGACTGATAGATAAATGGGAAGATGGATTGATGGACGGACGACGAACGGATCGATTGATGAATGAAGGAAAGGATGGATTGATAGATAAATATATAGATACGTTTGGTGAATGGGTAAGAGAGAGGGTGAGTGAGAGAGAGGGGGGAGAGAGAGAGTGAGAAAGAAATGTGAACACAAGCTCACTGAACATTTGTTTGTACAATCAATGACCGATTAACATGAAAAGTAACTGGTTAGTTGAATCCCTAGAAAAATCTATGAATAGAGGATATAAATAATAATACATATATGCCCAAGGCAAACGTTAATCTCATTACATGTTGCCACATCTATGTTTTAGTACGTTTAATTGAAAATATAAGTTCACACAGAAATAGATATAGCGTAAATGGCCCAGTGTCTACAGTTTTCTTGTGATGAATTATATTTAAGTATTTTATCTAAACATATAAATATATTTTATAATTAATTTTTTATAGGGGGCAGACGAATTTACATGTATGAACGAAGTGTTTTTTATAAAACGGCGATGATTGCACAAAAGAATTTTCATATTATATGTTAGTCCAGGGGTGCTCAAACTTGAACTGCTGGCGATCTACCTCAATATTTTTAGACTACTTACGATCGACTCTGAGAGGCTGCAAGTGTGTGTGATGCAGGGTTGTCGTACATACACTATACACCCTACCTATGTAGGGCTTTTTGCACAATATAGATACATTATTTTAGTCAAGGTTTGGGTTAGGTTTAGTTAGGTTCTTCCCTACAATATCAATGCAAAAACTCATAGTTATTCAAAATTGCGAGTTTATTGGTTGTTACAAAACAAAATAGTTACATATGGTGTTAAACTTAACTAAGGAGTGGCTTTGGATGTTGAAGCGTGGCACTGCATGTCCTCAGCATACTTTTCATAAGATGGTACGTAACCACTGAGTGCTAATCGCAAGAATGATGACATATTATAGTCAGTTAGTCGATTGCAATATTTCGACTTAATTATTTTCATTTCAGAAAATGCAGACTCGCACAAGTAAGTTGACCCAAATAATGCCGTCAGTTGAAGGGCGATTTGCCTTACATACGGTTATTTATCTTCAGATATAAAACACCAGAAATTTGTATCAGATGCTGTAGCTTTGAGATGTATATCTGATATTTTTGTATTTTAGTTGCCTACCTACTTATTAAAAATTTTTTTCTTCTTGAGATCTACTCAAAAAGCACTCGCGATCGACACTTTTGCCTATGATAAAATTTTGTCTATTTTTGTTTCATATTCATGCTGAGCTAGAAAAGAGAAAAGAATTGATATCCATAATCCTGGAAATTGATTTTATTAGTTTAGTATTGTATTTGACGAACCGCAGTGGGTAAGTTGCTCGTACAACATCCCTTAAGTTCGGGGTCGGTGCTGTTTGCCAAATCAAAGTGCAAGTTACACCCGCCCTTATAGATGGAGTATATTTGTCATGTCAAAGTGAAACTGAATATGCAGAAGGGCATTACCGCCCGCCGCGCCAACCCTTTCTCGCCCTTTGCGCGCCGGCATAAATCCGGCCGGAGAAATGTTTCGAAACGTAATCAAATAATTAGTGATTTGTGAGGTCGGAGCTCTTAGCGCTTATGAATATGCAGATTCCTGTATTTATAGTCCTCTCGGCCATAAAGTCTAACAGTACATTAAGCACCCGAGTTGACCACCCCCGCATCGGCGGAGATGAACCATAAATCATGACAACACCTTTCAAATGGTCATAAATAAAGTGACTGTTTTTTTAACAGACCGCTTGGTAAAAACATAATAATAGTGTGTACACAGATAAAAAAATCAAACAAAATACACTGAAAAGAATAAGGTCGAGTCCACCTTTAATATTTTAAATTATTTCATAGACAATCTCCATTGATTCCCTTACAACAAAATTTGAGTTTTGTTAGAGGAATATATTAAGGAATAATATTTACGGTCATTGGGCAATAGACCGACACCGATATATTGGAAACAGGCCGAGTTCTGCATCTTCCCATTTATCAAGACTCAATTAACATTGAACTGTTTTTCTCTTCTCGATAAATATTTATTAGAATGAGATAGATATAAAGTAAAGATAATGTTAAAAGTAAAATCTAATTCATGTAAGAAAAATAGCAAAGAAAATGGGGAGAAAGAAAGAAACAGAGCGAGAAAATTACCAAGAAGGGAAAGGCAGAGAGATTGATGCGATTTATATCATAGTTCTTATTATAATTTATATATAACTTATCGGTGATAAGGAGAATTTTAAATAGAAAAAATTCACAGCAATATAACCTCTCTCCTTCTTTCACCTTCTCTCCCTCTCTGTCTGTCTGCCTGTCTCTCTCTCTCTCTCTCTCTCTCTCTCTCTCTCTCTCTCTCTCTCTCTCTCTATCTATCTATCTATCTATCTATCTATCTATCTCTCTATCTCTCTATCTATCTATCTATCTATCTATCTATCTATCTTTCTTTCTTCTCTCGATCTTTTTCGTTTTCTTTCTTATTTTTCCTATTTCTATCTTTTTCTCTCCTTTCCTGGCTCCCCCTTCTTTCTCTGTATCGTTCTTTTTACTTACTTTCTTTATCTGCCTATTTGACTTTTTGTCTGTCTGTCTGTTTCTCTCTCTCTCTCTCCCACCCTAACTGATGACTGATGATTATTTTTGCTTTCAAAATCGAATCAATCGCAGGTTTAAAATGGTTATTTTGGGAGGATTTTATCGTAACGTACAGATACACTGACGTCAACAGTATCTAATTGATTATCAAGTTTCGGAAGAAGAACAAGTTTTGCTACTATGAACTTGATGGAGTTTTTCCTAAACTTGAAATAAAGTCTCAAATGGTGCTTAAAAAACATTTCTGGGCGTCGTTCGTATTTGAATGGATTTAAAATTGGCTAGTACGAAGGTGCCTTTAAGTGTACCTTGGGTCGATGAAATTTTCTGAATCAAATTTAGCATCACGTGAGGCTTCTGTCGCACGAATGACTGTCACTCAAAACAATAACCAACAGATTATTCTGAAAATGAAGTGAATATGTAAGTTTATTAATAAGATTCAGGATTTTTTTTTTACTTTGCAGAGTCATTCATCAATTTAACCACTGTCAGATCAATCAAGTTCAAAGATTTGCCGATTTGAGGAAGTCCAGGAGAAATCGTTCCATTTTGAGTTGAAGGGGTGAGAAAAGTTTTTCGATAGCGGGGGTTAACGGCCTTTGGCGGACCTGCTATCTATGCAGGCCACGACGACTCATACATAAAGGAAATTAGCATCTTACCCACTGCCCCAAACCTTCCAGGGCAAAATCTAATATCCCGAAGAAACGGCTAATTTTATCTTTCGTTTATACATTTATATATACAAAAAACTACAATCGGTAATTCCCTGCAAACGACAGTTACTATTTTATTTATCAATTGATGTAACACTATAATTTAAAATACGTTTACAATTTTTTTTTGTGTGTGTGTGTCCAATAGAAAGTTTGTGATAAGCCAGATTTTCTTAAAAATAATTAGTTGTTTTCAAACCATAATGTTTCGTACAGTTTGAGTTGTTGATAAAAAAAAAACTACATATCAAATATAGGTTTAGAAGTTATAAAAAATTTGCGTACACATGAAACTTTGATTGGCTAGGAAATATTGTAAAATAGGTCATGGAATGCAACTAGAATGCGTATTAGTTCCCACCCTATTATTTTTACCTTTAAGTAACACAAATTAAAATTTCACTAACACAGATGATACAATCCTCATAGCTAACCTTATTATGTTAAAGAAAGTTGAAACTTTTAGCACGGTATCGTCAAAATTTAACAACCCCAACTCTTTTTTTCCATAGGAGGTAAATTTTAGTTGCTTCTGAAAAATGATTTTATAAGAGACAAAACGTTAAGGTTGTGGATCATGAAAAGTATCTTGGGGACACGGCTAACCTTCCTTTTAGGCTATCAAATACCTCGTACTTACCTAGGCTAAGGCTAATCAATAGTAGATAAAAAAAATACTATCTAAAACACTAAAATAAAATTTTACACAATCGTATCTAAGTTATTTACGAAGCTCGGATATGGAGTTTGAGTAGAATAGTACTGCCTTGGAATAATTTGCTAAGGCATTTCCTCGAAAAATGTTAATTCTGCCGTTTATCACTCCTAACTAAATTTTAGTTTTATAAACTGTAATTTTCTTATACCATTACACTAATTATACTGCCTCAAAATGTGGAATGTTCACCGTTTACCAAAAATTACTACCTAGAAGTTATTAAAAAGACTTATCTGATTTAATCGGAGTACATTTTTTAAAAACACAGATCATCCTGATTTTTCAGATTCTTTGAACATTTCTGTTTGGAAATCCTAGTTGTCTACCCATCCTTTCAAAATAAAATCATCAAAGTTCAAAAATGCTCGATTTGTTTCTTTCCTGGACTTTTTTTTGTATCAAGGAAATAATAACGATAAAAATATCTTTTATAAAATGTACAATCTGAATTTTCGTGCTTCCGGTTAGGAGAAACTCCTGTTTTTAAAGTTAAAAAAAGTTAAAACCAAGGCTTGAAAAAGATTCAAATTTTGAAGGATACAAAATATTAATCTTCGTGAACATATAACTAATTTTCTTGCTAATATCCTTTGTTTGCTAAAATCAGGTTTAACCGTTTGAAATTGAAACTCTTTTAAGTAATAATAAACATAAATCAAATATCCAGAACGAAAGATGAATTTTTGAGGATGTGGTTTTTTTGCACAAAGTTTTAAGGTCCTTTCTATTGTAACAATGGTAACATAAGCTCAAAAATTCATCGATTAGTCCTGTAGATATTGAAATTTTCCTGCAAAACTCGATCATTTCAATTTATCGTGTAACTGGTTAAGAAGCGGGAAAAATTGAAAATTTAATTAAATAAATATGAAAAGGTTATTTTCTTACCTAACTTTTAAAACCCATCAGTTACAGGATAAACTGAAATTATCGAATTCTGAAGTGAAATTTCACTATTTCTAGAACGAATCGATAATTTTTGACGGTGGATGTTTTTCACACATTTTGAACATCTTGGCCATACCAAAAAAAAAATGATAATAACCACCATAACACAAAAATTCATCGATGAGTTATTGACGTTTTACTTCACAACTCGATAATTTCAATTTATCGTATAACTGATTAAGAAGTTGAGAAATTTGTAAATTTAAATGAATATGTACGAAAATGTAATTTGTATTTCTTTAAACTTACAATTAAACAAAAACAGTTACACGATAAACTGAAAATTATCGAGTTGTGAGGAGAAATTGCGATATCACTAGAACGAATCGAGGAATTTTTGAAGATGGATGTTTTTTGACACATTTTGAAGGTCCTTTACATTCTAAAAAATGCTACCAGAAACTCAAACATTCATTGGGTAGTACTGGAGATATTTAAATTTTCCTTCAAAACTCGATAATTTCAATTTAAGATTGCCGATGAGAATTAATTTCCGGTTAAAACGCGGAAAAAATTGAAAATCTGATTGAAAAGTTATTTTATGTCTAACTTTCAATCAGTTATAGGATAAACTGAAATTACCGAGTTCCGCAAAAAACGTTCGATATCTCTAGAACTAAACGATAAATTTTTGAAGTTTTTTGACACATTTCAAAGGTCTTTTCTAATCTAAAAAACAGTGTCAGAAATTCATCTATTAGTTCAGGTGTAATGAAATTGCTCTTCAAAACTCGATAATTTCAATTTATCGTGTAACTGGTTAATACGTAAATAAAATTGCAAATTTAATTAAGTAAATATGAAAATTTAATTTGTTTCTGTTTCAAGTAACGATAAAAAAACAGATAATCGATAAAATGAAATTATCGAGCACTAAAAATAAATTTCAATATCTCTAGAATAAACAATAAAGTTTTGAAGATGTATATTTTTGACACATTTCAAAGTGCCTTTCTATTCTAAAAAGGGTGTCAGAAACTCAAATATTCATTGATTAGTTCCGGAGATATTGAAATTTCCTTCGGCACTCGATAATTTCAATTTACCATGTAACTGGTTCCGAAGCGGAAAAACTGAAAATGTAATTGAACAAATATGAAAATTTCATTTGTGTTTCTTTAAAGTATTGGGTTGTCCGGAAAATAATGGAGGATTTTGGTATTAAACAAAAAAAAAGAAACTAGTTACTTTAAAGCAATGTTCTTTAATCAAAATAATTTCCCATACTCTCAATACATTTCTCCCAACGTGTTGGTAACTTATTAATTCCGTCTGAGTAGAATTCAGAATTTTTAGAATTGATAAAGTCAATAAATGCATTTTCCAGTTCCGTTTGATTTTTGAATATTATGTGTTGTAAGTAGTGGTCCAGGTGTCTAAAAAAATGGTAGTCAGTAGGCGAGAGGTCCGGAGAGTAGGGTGGGTGAGGTCATTTTTGTTTCGACAAAGAAGTGATGCACAAACATCAAAGCGCTGATTTTTTTGGCGATCGTTTAATGAGTGTGGAACCCAATTTTCGAGTTTTTCTTTTCCAATCGCCTTGAGGTCGTTTTACTGACTTTGAGTTGCTCTGCAAGTTCTCGAACAGTTGTTTCGGGGTTTTCTTCCACCACTGATCGCAGAACATCATCATTGAGAGAGGAAGGCCTTCCACGACCTTCTTCATCTTCAAGGCTGAAATCTCCCTCCCGAAATTTTTTAAACCACCTTTGCACAGTGCACTCATTAACACAACCCTCGCCCCAGACTTGGTTAATGTTTCTAGCCGTTTGGGCTCCGCTTCGGCCGAGTTTAAACTCGTAAAAGAAAATCGTACGAAATTCTCGCTTTGACATTATAAGGATGACTGAATTATTTCCAAGTAGCGGAATGCTACAGAGGTAAACAAACAATATCATTTGGAAGAGGATTAATAAGTGTTGACATTCATACAAATGAGTAATCCTGTAAACGTAAACAGAATATTTTATATAGATTTTTTTAAATGAAAACTTAAAATCCTGTATTATTTTCCGGACAACCCAATAACTATAAATAACCAGGTACACGATAAACTGAGGTTATCGACTTCTGAAGAGAAATGTCAATTTCAGTCAAGAACGAATCGATACATTTTTGAAAATGGATGTTTTTAACACGTTTTGAAAGTCTTTTCCGTTCTTAAAAAATGGTACTATATGCCCAAAAATTCTCCGATGTGTTTTTAAGATATCGAAATTTGACTTCAAAACTCGATATTTTCAATTTATTGCGTAACTAGTTAAGAAACGGAGAAAATCGCAAATTTAATTGAATACATGTAAAAATTTAATTTGTGTTTGTTAACCTAATTTTAAAAAAATGATCCGATAAACACAAATTATCGAGTACAAAAGAAAAAAATCAATTTCTCTAGAACTAAAGTGATATTTTTGAAGATGGATGTTTTTGACACATTTGAATGCTCCGCTCCTTTCTATTCTAAAAAATGTTGTCAGAAACTCAAATATTCATCTATTCGTTCAGGTGATATTGAAATTTCCCTTCAAAACTCGATAATTTCAATTTAAGATTGCCGATGAGAATTAATTCCCGGTTAAAACGCGGAAAAAATTGCAAATCTGATTGAAAAGTTATTTTATGTCTGCTTACCTAACTTTTAAACCCAATCAGTTATAGGATAAACTGAAATTACCGAGTTCCGTAAAAAAAAGTTCAATATCTCTAGAACTAAACGATAAATTTTTGAAGATTAATGTTGATTTCAAAGGTGTTTTCTAATCTGAAAAATAATGTCAGAAATTCAAAAATTCATCTATTAGTTCAGGAGATCAGGAGATAATGTAATTTCCCTTGAAAACTCGATAATTTCAATTTATCGTGTAACTGGTTAATAAGTGAAGAAAATTGGAAATTTAATTAAGTAAATATGAAAATTTAATTTGTGTCTATTTCAAGTAACGATAAAAAAACAGCTAAACGATAAAATTATCGAGCACTAAAAATAAATTTCAATATCTCTAGAACAAACGATAAATCTTTGAAGATGTATATTTTTGACACATTTCAAAGGTCCTTTATATTCTAAAAACGAAGTTTCAGAAATTCAAATATTCATTGATTAGTTCAGGAGATATTGAAATTTCTCTTCAAAATTCGATAATTTCAATTTATCGTGGTACAGATTAATAAGTGAAGGAAATTGAAAATTTACTCGAGTAAGTATGAACATTTAATTTGTGTTTGTTTAAACTAACAATAAAACAAACCAGGTATACGATAAACTTAGATTATCGACTTCTGAAGTGAAATGTCAATTTCAATCAAGATCGAATCGATAAATTTTTGAAAACGGATATTTTCCACACATTTTGAAAATCTTTTCCATCCTAAAACAATGTTAGTGGAAATCTAAAAATTCGTCGATGAATTCGGGAGATATTGAAGTTGTATTCACATCTCGACATTTTCAATTTATCGTTTAATTAGTTAAGGAATGGACACATTTAAAAATTTAATTGAAGGGCTATGAAAATTTAATTTCTGTTTTTTAAAGTTCTTTTAGCATGAAACCTTTTTTTAAAGGATGTAATTTATAAAATAAACGCATGTTGCAATAATATTTAAAAAAATACAAACGCAAAATGAAAGTGATGGTTGATTGATTACTGTTCTGATTTTTCTTCTTACCGCGAAGTAATAGTTTATAAAAAAAGTTCTACTGAAAATTAGCGTGTAGTAGAAAGAGAATCGATCTTATAAACACGGGGGAAATAGTTTAACAGACTACAATTTTATAGTTCTGTTCTAGATTAAATTTTTTAGTTTTTTGACTCTGAAATAGAAGCATTCGAAGAGTGCGTTTATTTTTCATCTTTTCTCTTCTCGTTACAGTTCGAGATCAGGTAATTGAGAGACGGGTTTTAAATAGATAGGAGCCAGGTGTAACGATTTAGCCATAATTTACAACACGAACCGGCCGTCTACTAGAGCGAATTTACTCGCTTTTAAAATGAATTTTATCGCTTTAAGTATTTTAATAAAAACTAGTTGAACCCTTGCTCAATAAAAGTGGTAGAAATGTATTCTCAACTTTGGCATTAGTTTGTTACACGTAAGTTTTCAGCCAACTGTTTAATTGACCGTGTTCATTCGCTCGTTTTGTCTTTTTTAAGAATATTTTTACACCTCTTTGACAAAAAAAGACCTAGTATCACTACAAAATGTTTTATAAAAGTCGGAAATTTCTCGTAGTTTTTTCTTTCTACTAATAACCACAATTTTTTTATAGTTTAGTTGAAAGGATGACAATGACTGTTAAAATTTATAATGTCCACCAACCCTTTTTTCATTAAATATGCTTTAAAACATTGATAAATATTTTGGCCCAAATGTAATCGATCATTTCCTGAAATATTAATAAAAAAATAAAATTTTTTAAAAAAGATGGAATCTGAACAGACATTTTCTGTACGAACACAAAGCTTGAGCAGTCTAACCCCTTCGGAATGTACATAAAAAACTCCAAGTTTTTAGAAAATCTTCAAAGAGGTCATACTAAAAAAATCATCATGAACCAAAACTGGCAGACTGGTTCGAGAGGGCTAAACTCAGACTAGTGATTAGGATTAGCCACAGATCAGTGATATCTGAGAAAACATATACACAACATGGGTATATACGAATCATGACATCCCTGTATAAGTTATGCAATGAGAAGGAAGAAATCACCCATATCATCTTCGAACGCGAAACGCTCAGTTGAGGCCATCTCAGCAACAGCTTCATCAGCAGTAAAACGTGCTTTGTTTAGATTACAGCAAACGATCGGTTAAGCCAGGATAATCAGCTTTGACTGAACAATTTGAAAAAAAAAAACAGTCCTGGTAGTTTGTATGGTAGAAAGAAAAGTACAGACATTGAAATGGTCTATAGTCGAGGAATTCTAATGCTTGGTGATAGGTAATAGGTTCTATTGTAACAGGGCACGCCATTAATGCTTATCCTGTAAAAAATCTTAAAGAGGTTACACTGCCAAAAATCTTCATACGGTCTGCTAGCCAGCTACTAAAGCACTATCATGTAAAGAAAACTCATCAAAATTAGTGAATACACCCGAAATCTCCAAACTTGAAGAAACAGCAACCTGATGATATCTTGGGTGCCCGACACTGAGCCACGCCAAATTCAGCTCCTGAACTTATACTTGGGATAACAAAAACAAATAAAGAACCCACTATCACCGAATGGATAAAAAAAACGAAAACAGAAGTTGATAAAGTCTAGCGTCTATAGACCCAGTAAACCTATGCTAAAACCTACACCACTACCTCGACTGGCAAACTCACTGCTGCAGTTCGGCGGAGCCAGACTCAGAGGAGTGATACGACGAGAAAACATCTATGTAACAGCTATATATAATGATGACCCCCATTTGCAAATTATGTATTGAGAAGGGAAAAATAGCCACCCATATCATCTTCGAATGCAAATCAACGAATGAGCAATGGAAGCATAACCTAGTATATAAAAAAAACCCTAGGGAATGAAATAGCAAGAACAGACATTGAAAGTACAATATGCCAGGAGGCTTAGAGTCGTTATCATCTATCATCTATCGAATGCGAAGCAGCCGCTGAATGGAGACATAACCTGGGATGAGAAAACAAGTCAAAGACCTAGTATGATCCTCCTTTGGAGAAGATCAAGTCGATTGACTGAACAAAGGATCAAAGAAAGTACAAATAGACAGAAAGCTGAGGTGCTTGGTGAACCAAAACCCCCTAAAATTATAGTTAATTTTGGTTAAATTTGTTTAATTAGTCGTTAAATTTTTTGGGATTATTTGGAGATAACGCCCAAGTGTAATGAACTTTTCTCTCTCTGAATATTTTTTTTTTTTTTTTTAGCTCTTTATATATTTTTAAGTAATTTTCACGGTGTAAAACGTGTAGACATTATGTAGAGAGGGAAAAGAAAGTGGACAGCTTTGTGTCAGCACTCAATGCTTGGCAACAGGTGAGCTTACGTGAAACAACAATGTCGTCATCGATAGAATTTTAACAAAGGCAATTGACAGCTCCGATATATCATCTTTGATCGGAATGTCAGTGGTTATTTATTTAAGGTAAGATCTGCAAAGCGGGTTTTAATCGTAAAATTGAAATAAATTTAACAATTCATTAAATTCATTAATTCGTGGTTCGCTTGATCATTGATATCTTTGAATTAATTAAGGGTTTTAGTTGAGGTTAAAAAAATTCAGTGTCACGAGCAGGATTCGAACCCACGACCTTCGGCTTGATACGTCGCTGCTCTACCACCCTTCGATCCACTCGGACATTAACATCTCAACCCCACCTTTCGAAAATGCCAAAAAGTAGGGAAAATTCAAAAGGTGGGGGTGGATATGGAAGGTTAGTGTCCGAGTGGATCGAAGCGTGGTAGAGCAGCGACGTATCAAGCCGAAGATCGTGGGTTCGAATCCCGCTCGTGACACTTAATTTTTTATCTCAACTAAAAACCTTAATTAAATGAAAAATTCAACAAGTTTTTTTTTTTACTTGGTGCATTTTCTGATATATATATATATATATATA
>CM077113.1:7373083-7421908 GCA_039619505.1 Cimex hemipterus
GAGAGAGAGAGAGAGAGAGAGAGAGAGAGAGAGAGAGAGAGAGAATTAGATAGACATATAGAGTGAGAGAGAGAGATAAACATATATAGAGAGAGAGAGATAGATAGACACATAGAGTGAGAGAGTAAAAATAAATTAAGATAAATGAATTTAAATTAAAGATAAATTTAGATAAAAGCAGAAATAATGTTTTAATGACACTTCATCTTTTAACGACTTATCCATGGATAGGCTTGCCAAAATTAAGTTTCCTGCCTAGCGTCTGTCCCAGATAAATAACTTAGTCCACCTAATTTACTAAAAATCACCCCAAAGAGACGTCATGTGTGAGCAACCGTCTACGTCTAGTAAAGAGAATTGCTTCGGCCTTAGATTTATTTATCTTGACCTTCCATCTAACACAAAACGACTATTTTTTGCAAGCTCAAAATTTACGTATTTATTATAAACTTTTAAGTATTTCATTTGTTAAAACATATCTTGAGTTTGCCTTATTTTGTCTACAATCAGGATGGAAAAAATAGTGGGTCTAATCCCTCTACATCACATGGTAGAAAGGACAGCACAGAAAACCACAATTAACCTTATTAGAGAGAAACCTCCAATACAACTGAAATGGAGAGACAGAAATAAACTGTGGAAAAACCATCCATCACTCATGGCGCCAAGAGATGATATGAACAGAACGTTTGAATATAATCAAAAATTCCGAACACATCTGGGCATCAAAAAGGAATGGGAAAGAATGGAAAACAACTTTAAAAATGGCACCATCCTTCGGTACACAAATGGATCCAAAACACAAGAAGGTACAGGAGGAGGAGTATTTGGACCTGGTATCAAATGGGAAAACTCACCAGTATCTTTCAAGCAGAGATTCACGCAATAGAAAGATGTGCCCAATTCAACCTAGATAAGGGATACAAAATCAAGAATATAGCTATCATGTCAGATAGCCAAGCAACCATCAAAGCACTAAGTTGGAATATCATTTTATTATCCTCCTGATACAATTAGCAGTAATTATTCGATTTTTGAGAACCAACCTAATGTCTAGTCCTTTGGGTCATGGCAAGTAGAGCAGTTCTCAGCGGTATGTTTTAGATCTTCCTTGGTATCGCAACAGTAGCATAAATCGGAACGTTAACTGCAGATGTATGTCTTGGTTGAGATAAGGAAGGCAATGTCATGAACGGGATTCAAACCCACGACCATCGGCTAAATACGCAGCTACTCTTACCACCTGAGCTATCGTGACTTCGATCCTCTCGGACACCAACTTTCCATCTCAACCTACAACCGTTCCAACCTTCTCTCTCTTTGCCATTTTCACGGAAGGTTCGAATGTTTGTAGGATCGAAGTCACGATAAATCAAATGGTAGAGCGGCTCAATCTCGCTCGTGACACTGACTTTTATCTCAACCAAGACCTTACATGGAAAGAATAAATAATTGAAATATGTTACTACCACTAAACTGCAAGTTACTGTAGTGGGACAAAAGAACTCTTTAATTTACAATAATCATAAAAATCCTTTAAAATCAATAAAGGACCAAATTTGAATGATCCTGATAAGCCTATTATTGTCCTCTTTACACACTGAACAAACAAATCAGTTTTCCGGTTTGTCCTGTAAGATTTTCCGCTTGACCAAAGCCCGTGTATATTTCACAAGCCGCGTTGTTTACACCGTATACAATAGGTTATGGTTCGGGGTTGGAAGTAGGACGGAGAATAATGGGTATGCAAATGTGGCGGACGGCGGCCGGCTGCTTTCAGAACTGTGTCAGAGAGGCCTCTCACCCCCTCGACACATGCAACTGCACGCACAACCACTTTTACTTGTTACCCTTTGAAACCGACTTAAATCAATTAAACGGAGACCATTTTTGAACATTCGACTTGATGTCGATTATGGACATCGTACTTTTTGACGTTTGTAAGTGAACGAGTTCATGATTGTCCAAACTCATTTCTTTCCCACACGTAAAAAGAGCGTTTCTTAACCTTGACATATATCGTTTTCATGCAATAACGACAAAAGTCGACAATATAGACAAAAGTCTATTAAGCTTTTCTGTTTTACTGACAAAGTATATCTAAAAAAACTTCAAGACCAAATTATGAATATTCAACCTAAAAAAGAAAATTCCCTACACTTTGTTTTCGTTGATTGCTAAAAATTATCAAATTATTCTCCCTTCTATTAAACTTGTTTTCTTACTTTTAATTACAGATGGCACTTTTCGACGAACCGGATCGTGCTAACATAACATTAATTCTTTCAAAATTTAAGCTTTGCGTTAATTTCAAGTTTGAACTTAATGTCGTTTCTCCTGCAGTGTATTTTTCCCTCACCATGGTATCTTATCTCATGTTGAATTAGGAAAAAACCAACGTGCATAATTGTTTTGTATAAATAATCAAACATCATACAAGAAAAAAGCCTAGCTCATTAAATATCATCATGTTATTTGCCCCAATCGGCACCTTTTCCAGTGTACAAAACTGATCAAATCATAATGAAACATATGTCATTGTGTATTTCTTGATGACCTGTTGTTTCATAATTTGTTGAAATCGAAAGGAGCGGTCAAGAATGAAGTAGTTTTAAAAACACTTGTTTTCATTTTTTCCCAATATTTCGGCCTTCATTCGGGTCATCTTCAGAATATAAGTGATATTGGTTTTTTGAAAGTGTTTATGTGAGTGCTCTATAAAATACCTTTTTTATATGGCAATTTTTGTTGGATTTGATAGGAGCGGTCAAGAATAAGATAGTTTAGAAAAAGACTTTTTTTTCATTGTTTTTGCCAACGTTTCGGCCTTCATTCGGGTCATCTTCAGGGCATAAAGTCTGTTGTTATTCTTGTGGTGTCGTATTGTTTTTTGAAAGTGTTGGTGTGAGTTCTCTTTACAATACTTTTTATAGCTTAGAAAAACTTTCATTTTGATGCTGACGTTTCAACTTGTATTCGGGCATCTTCAGGCATAAACTTTTTTATATAGCAATCTTTCGTTAGATTCGTGACGAGCGGTCAATAATGAGGTACTTCAGGAGAAACACCTTTTTCATTTATTTGCCGACTTTTGGTGCTATTATTGTGGTGTCATATTGGTTTTGGGTGAAAGCATTGGTGTGAGTGCTCTTTATAACACTTTTTTATATAGCAATTTTTTGGTAGATTCATAACGAGCGGTCAAGAATGAGGTAGTTAAGAAAAACACTTTTTTTCATTTTTGCCGACGTTTCGACCTTAATACGGGTCATCTTCAGAACAAAAAGTGGGTTGCTATTCTTGCAGTTGGTTTTATGTGAATGTGTTGATGACTCCTCCATATAACACTTTTTTATATAGCAATTTTTTGTTAGGTTCGTGACAAGCGATTCTTGTGGTGTCATTAAGTTATAAATAAAGAATAGCACCACACTTTATGCCCTGAAGATGAACCGTATAAAGGTCCAAACGTCGGCAAAAATGAAAAAAAGTGTTTTTCTAAAGTACGTCATTCTTGACAGCACCTCACGACTTCAAAAAATACATCATGTAATGAAGCATTATAACGTTCTTGGCGAAACATTATACATGTTGTTTTGTCTTCTCGGATCGGCTTTGTATGTGAGACCAGTTTGAGCATTCAGTCATGGTACATGAAGTATTTCGTCATTTGTGTCGCTTTATGGACACAGGTTTCATGTTGGGCTCAGCCCCTGAAACCACAGATGAAAATTCAAACCACCAAGTCCTTCAGCCAAGAATTCTTCCTCCAAACTGAACGTTTTCCCGTCTTTCCTTTTTTTCTGTCCATTATAAACCCGGGCGATTCATAGCACGCTCCATGCATCACTTGTCTCATGTATGAACAAATTCCCTGGGGTTTGCCCATTCTGTGAAGCACTATTTCATTTTTAACGTTTTGGATCCACGATGTACGGAATACACCGACTTAAATACATATTGAAAGTCTTGTGTTTTTTCTCGGCACGTGGATCAAGAATCCAGCTCGGAAGCACCAAGGATAAGCAGGAGTAGGCTAATTGAATATAGACCTTTAAAAAGATAGATCGTATGGACTTTTATGGGTTGTAGGGCCTACTTTCCTGAGCGTTAAATTTTTAGAGGATTTTTTCCTTATCGTGTTGAGAGTGTCCCAATTGACGACGTGTTCTGGGCTCAACACATCTCAACACGACAAGAATGACACATCTACACGGAAAACTAACATTTTGAGCACTGAAGATGATCCCAATAAAGATCGAAACGTTTTTCGTCGAAAATGTTTTTCTAAAACCTACGTCACACCGACCGCATCTCACGACCTCTAAAGAATAATTAATATTGAGCATTTATTGCATTTTAATCTAGCCAATTTCAAAGATAGAATACAATTGACTTTTTATTATATCAGATGGAAAACTTTTTGTGTAAACTAGGCTAATAATATCTCTCTCAAGATTTTTTAATAAAAAATGTCAAAGCTTGCGTATTTCCGTCGGTTTTGAAGAAAACCTATAAACGGATAAAACTCAACCGAAACCCAATTGGCAAATTCCCTATGAATGTACAAGGCTGAGGTTTGATCGTCAAAATAAATAGCTCTATCTACTAATTTTATACTTTAACTTGTAAAATTCACAGGCAGAACGCACAATCAACAATTCATATAATCTGATTAATTTAATTTGTTTTTGTTGCAGACGACGGGCATGACACCGTTGATGTACGCCGTCAAAGAGAATCGGACGACATACCTTGATCGCCTCATAGAATTGGGCTGCGATGTCACTGCCAGAAATAACGTAAGTTACGCTTTATACTGAACTTTTAACAATTCTAAAATGAACACAAATTAAGTCAAAAATAGCTACTTATCTTAATACTCTAGTTGTCGTATAACATAAAGAAAAACATAACAAATCTTGAAGATATTTTTTTAAAACTAATTATTCCATTTTACAAATAAGGAAAAAGTGATCGTTAACATTAACGAATCAGAAAAAAACCGGTAACCAACCAACCAATACAGACTGGACCAAAATGGCAGAGGGGTGTGCCGTGTGAAAAAAAAATCATCCTGCTGAGAGCGTGCACACACGTTTGTGTGTGTGAGCATCGTAAAAATTCAATCAAATAAATCTTTTTTTTTTACACCGACTCTTCAGTGCTGTCTACAAGTTCAGCAGAACAGCCTCCGTGGATCCACTAACAAGCAAAATGAATGAAAAATTAAAACGATCCCAGCCCTGTTGAATTAAGGCTATTAGTTTCAAATGTTGTAAAATAATAATCGAGAAACCGCTGGGTGAAATATAAATAATCCTACCTTCAGGATATCAACTTAGTTTTCATACAAAAATAGAGAGTCAGTAACTAGATATCCAGACGCCCAAATTACTGAAAAATTCGCGGATAGACGAGACGCGGGGGACCGGTGATGAATTCAGCAGTTTGTCAGCTCTTAAACTTTCCATATTATTATTACTATTATTCAACTATTATTTACTTAATTTAATCCAATGGTGCGTATTCTGTCAAATAATCCGCTGGTGAAGAAAACGGCATAATAAAATGGCACCATACAATCCAATTTGAACATTTCCGTGACAATATTCTGTATCTATTAGCCCTCGTTAAGAATGGTTGAAAATAAAAATTAATAATTAATAATAGCAGTTAAATAAGAATGTCGTGGAAATGTCAGTCTGTCGATAGCGGTAATAATAATTTGTCGTGTTTGACTTGGCTGCCGCTATTTTGTCCTAAAGGTCTTCACGAGCGGCTCGCGTGGGTTGCAGGTTGTTTCTGAGAAAAGTCCCAAAGTTAGAAAAATCTAACAGAGATAGGACTGGTGTCATGCTTTATTATATATTATTATTAGCTGTAAGTAATTTCAGAGGAATTAATTTGCACATAATTGTTTGCTTTACTTTTACGAAATTTAAAACTAACTCTCGACAATGGCGGATGCCGAAAGAGTAAAGGTTTTTTGGAGACAAAATTATGCAGAAGTACAACCTAGGCGATGTTTGAAATTTGGGCAGATGCGGCGTCCATCAGTCTTTAAATTGGGCCACATTTACTTACGTTAGGAAGGAAACGTACAAACTAACTTATTATTAAACAAATTTGACAGAAACGACACGATTTATTTTAGTTTGCACAGTTCGGGCGTTTCTGGAAAACAAAAACTATGAGGATCGGCAGAACATAAACGATTGGAAACAAAACAACAATGAAGGGAAACGAGCAAACTGTCCTTTATTCTTATTTTTTTATGATAAACACAATTTATCTGTGTTTGCAGTTTGGCAGTTTGACAAACTAAAACTGTGAGGATCGCCAGAAAAAAAAGTGTTATGAAACGACCAAACTGTCAATCAAACCGCAGATCTGGGGAAAATGATACAATTCATCTTAATTTGTAGTTTGATCATTTCTGACAAGCTAAAACTATGATAAGCAGGCCATACTTGATGGGGAAAAAACCAAAATGTCCCTCAAACGGAAGACTTCAAAGAAACGACAACATGTTTTTAAATTTGTAGTTTGATCATTTCTAATAAACTAAAACTGTAAGAATCGGCAGAAAAAGAGTGTTTCCGACTAAACTGTCTATTAAACCAAACCGCAGATCTGGGAAAAATGATTCAATTTATCTTAATTTGTAGTTTGATCATTTCTGATAAACTAAAACTGTTATAGGCAAGCCATACCTGATGGGAAACAACCAAACTGTCCATCAAACCGCAAATCTGGGAAAAATGATTCAATTTATCTTAATTTGTAGTTTGGTCATTTCCGAAAAACTAAAACTGTAAGAATCGGCTAAAAAAAAAGTGTTATGAAACGACCAAACTGTCCATCAAACCGCAGATCTGGGAAAAATGATTCAATTTATCTTAATTTGTAGTTTGATCATTTCTGACAAAGTAAAACTGTGAGAATCGGCTAAAAAAAGTGTTATGAAACGACCAAACTGTCCATGAACCGCAGACCTCGCAGAAACGACTCAATTTATCTTAATTTATAGTTTGCCCATTTTTGGCAAACTAAAACAGTGAGGATAGAGAGTCCAAAAATGATGGGAAACGACAAAATTGTCCATAAATGCGTAGGCTTTAAAGAAACGACACGATTAACTTAGTTTGTAGTTTGGTCTTTTCTGACAAACTAAAAATGTAAGGACAGACAGACCAAAGATGATTGGAACGAACAACTGTCCATCAATCCGCAGACATTGAAAAAACGACACAAAATTTATCTTAGTTTGCAGATTGGTCATTTCTGAAAAACAAAACTGTGAAATAGGCAGACCAGAAATGATGGGAAACGACCAAACTATATATCAATACGCAGGCTTTGAAGATACGGCCCAATTTATCTTAATTTGTAGTTTTGCCATTTCTGGCTCACAAAAACTGTGAGGATAGGCAGGCCAAACATTGTAGGAAACAACCGAACAGTCTATAAAACCGCAGACCCCGACGTTAGTTTCTGACCAACTAAAACTGTGAGGATAGATCGATAAAAATTTTCGTAATTGTGTACCTATTTATTACACGGATACATTTAATAGTTGCATATTTATTTTGATTGGATTTTGCATGTTACGACTAGGTATAATCTAGGAATAGCTAAAAGTTGCTGTATATTTTTTTCTTATTAAGCAATCGACCAGCAGTTTTTGTCAGGTTATTTCCGTGTTAATGAAATTCAGCGGAATGCTAAACAGGCCCTTCCTCTATAAATAAATCCATTTTACGAGTAGAGAAAAAGGATTTTTGATAGTAGAACCGGGCGAGCTAAGAAGTGAGTGGACAGTAGGCTTTTTACTCCATTTCGTCGGTCCAAGGCGCAACGAAGTCCCCCCCCGCAACGACACGCAATCATGGCCATTGCATGGACTTTATCGGAGACCTACTTAGATACGATCCCGACCCACAGTCGCTGGACTGTCAAGGACAAATCGGGGTTTTTATAGAACTTGGACTTGATTTAGCAATAATCGCGTACACCGACACTGAATGGGCGAGACTCATTCATTCGAATTTGGGCCGGAATCACAATTTCACAAACTGATATGACCAGGAAAAAAAAACTAGATTCCAAGTAACATCGGCGTTTCTACAACATTAGAGGCATAAAAAAAAATCAACACATTTTGAAATCTCCTACCCTACTAGTCATTCTAACAATAGTTATTTAGCATGAGTTAATTAAATAAGTTTTGTATTCTTAAAGAAAAAAATTTTAAACAGTTAATCAATTATAATTAATAAAGTAAATATATGATTAATCAAGATCATACTTTCCTATATTGACCCGTAGGCATATTGATGAATTAAGATATTTTTTTTCAACGACGGGGCCCCATTATGCTTTCTACCCTAATAGACAAAATTGATAGCTATAGAAAATAATTGGCTAGTTTATACAATAAGCAAATTTGGAGGATTATTGTGCTTTCAATTAGTCTTGGGAGGAAAATAACAACGGTATATTTTTTTACCCTTGGTTTAAGTCCAATAAACTTAACGACCCTCAAGGTCGCAATTTCCGTCTGTGATTTGTAATTTCAACATTTGCATTTACAACAATTTATTCCTTTGAATAAAATGCAGAATGAAATGTACAATAGAGATACTGTATTAAATTATTTATTTAAAACAATTAAAAAAAGAATATGTATAACATTTGTCCAAAACCTAGTGGCTACCCTATCTTGAAATTCCTCCTAGTGAAATAACGTTCAAATACCCTAATCCCATTTAAAAAGCTACAGAAGTGAAAATCGGGTTAAAAGTTAGAGACACCAGCTTAAAATGTCTTTGATTTCATTTTATTTTTAAATTAATGTACGACACTAGGATGTTTTACTTCAAGGAAGCCATTGCTAGGAAGAACTGGTAGCCTGAAGGATCAAGATCGGGTTTACTCGGGGAGGGGGTTAGAAGCTGAATTCCGTCCATTTTTCGAACTGATATGATGACAAAAAGTTCAAATATTATCCTAAACTGGAAAAACAACTCAGAAAAAATAGAAATAAAAAAAATTATTTGTTACCTATACGTAACAGTATACTATGATTACTATATCATACATCACAACACTAGCACTAATGCCAGCACATGCTTTGAGGACCCAGCGATTGCTGGCCCTCAGTGTGTATGATTAAGGGTCAAGGAGGTCCTTATGCCACCGTCGGTTGATGCGACGTGGTGTGTTCTCAGGATGGGAATGAGTGGAGAGGGCTAGGAGAGGGAGCAGTATGATCAGGATGGTCCGGTAGGTTTGGAATCAGGACCGGATTAGTTTGTTGGCAAAAGGAATGTTGAGGTCTTTGTGGATAGTGTGGTTAGTGACATAATTAGGTGCTTTGGCAATTTGACTAAGGACTTCCGATTTGAACGACTGAACGCGTGGGATATTGGAAGGCTTGACAGTACCCAACAGTTCCACTCCATATGTCCGTATTGGTCTTGGTAAAGTCTTGCACAGTGTTAGCCGTGTCTTAATTGTCACAGTCAATTTCAGTCTTAAAAGTCTTCATAGTAGTCCTAGTCTTGTATTAAGTTGCTGTGTTTTAAGTTTTGCTGCTAAAAAAAATTTCCTTATCCCCTAAAGTCTGTCAAAATCATGGAACTTACTATACAGATCTTCCTATTAGAACTCACAATCGATATAATTCGTTCTTTTTTGTGCAAGCTAATTAACTAAACTCTTTGAAATATGCATAGCTATGGTTTTCCAAGACTATAAGATGAAGAGGCATGTTGTCCCCTTGGGAAGGTTGTCTTATTTTCTGCGAAAACAAATTTCTCTTATTCTCAAAAATCATGCGTATCACTTAGACCTCACAATCGATATAATTCCTTCCTTTTGTGACTGATAATTAACCTATAATCTGAACGCTTTCAAATATACTTTTGAGAAGTTTGCCTTGTTTTCTGCTAAAACAAAATTTTCCTTATTTTCTAAAGTCTGTCAAAATCCTGGTACCTACGATGCGATATAACTCCAGCTTTTTGTGTACGCTAATTAACTAATAATCTAAACTATTTGAAATATACGTAACTATCATTTTTCAAGGCTGAGGAGAAGAAACGTGTTAACCTCTTGGGAAGGTTGTCCTGGTACTCACGATGCGTACCACTTAGACCTCACAACCGATATAATTCCTTCTTTTTGTGACTGATAATTAACCAATAATGTGAACTCTTTCAAATATACATTTGGGAAACTTGCCTTGTTCTCTGCTAAAATGAAATTTTCCTTATTCTCTAAACTAAAGTCTGTCGAAATCCTGACACGATGCATATCTTTCTCTTAGAACTAACAATTTACATAATTCCTTCCTTTTGTCCTTGATAATTAACTAATAATATGAAATATTTCAAATATACATAACATTGTTTTCCCGGAGATTTAGATACAAATCACCTACATCAAAATGGAAAAGCTTGCATGCTACCAACCGCAGGAGCAAAACTTCCTCTGGAAGCCTACCACTGCCCATAAAAAATGCGTTTTTTGAATTCAATATTACTAGAAATATTTCACTTTCCAGATCAGCCATTGATATATGTTTTTTTATAAAAGTAGGAAAATGGATTTTTGCGTTATTTGGTTTTAAGACAAAATTAACGCTGTATACTGCATCACGTACGGTTTTGCATGAAGAATAAATATGTGCTTACTTAATTAGCACCTTGGAGAAATTTGCCTCACGTTCATAGAGTAATCGATTTGCAATTACTCACCTGATGACTTTAAACAACAATTTGTATTAAAAAAATCATTTAGGTTTGGTTTTTATTGTCCGGATTATTTTAATTAGGATATGTAAATTTTCCTTATGCAGTAAAACAAGAGAATATAGAAATAATCAGATTTTTTTAAAGGATTTACGTGACGAAATGTGTAAATCGCATTTGGACCTAGATTCAAATTAAATCCAAAATTGGACCAAGGTATAAAAAAGAACAGTAGTATTTAAGCCCATCATGGTCTCCGGTGATTGGATCGTGGCAGGTCATGCAACCCTTAGCCGGCTCGGTTAGACCATTTTTAAACGGACGTTTAAAAAGTCCGTCGGGTAGAGTATAAGGGCATTATTTATTGGGTCGCGTCATGCTCGCAAGATCTTCGTTCAATCAATAGGACCGCCTCACGAGAACGATCTCCGGCTCGAGAAATATCTATACTGCATAGATATTGTAATTATGCAAATCTAGTTTCTCAAGTCAAAATTCTTGTGTACTGCGAGCACTGGAACTGATAGCAGTACTCACAGTTTTATTGTACTAATTTTAAAATATCGATACGAGAAGAAACATTAAAAAAAAAAAGTTTTTGCTAGAACACACATGACATGTATAACAATGTATAAACATAAAATCTTTGAACGATCAAATAAATATTTTAATAAGCATTCAACGGAAAAATTTATTGTAGGATGATTTAATAATCTATTTTTGAAACCCGAATGCTCGTCCTTGTTTAAACAAATAACTAAAACTTCAAGTGCATGCAAAATGGGATTACTTAGTCGGGCGAAGTCGCTTTCAAACTAGACCAGAAGTTATAATCGTTTGCATTTGCAGTTGCAGAAGATAACTTAGCCGATGTTTAAGTATTGCTTGTACCTTATTATCGACGAAGTCCGAGGTAAGGCTAACAAGGGGCCGACCAGGTTGGGCATTTGGGCCAATTTTTTTTCGTGATTCTATATTACAAAATATCGGACACGTATCCGCTACTTCTTGCGAATAGGCAAATAAAAATTTGAAAGTTGAAATTCCGCTTTTACGTCCTCGAATAAACTGTATAAATCATTATCCAGCACTTTTTATGTAGATTGCAATAAAAATTAACAAAACTTATCAACAACTTCAATTATTTAATATTTTTACGTAAGGTCTTCGGCTAGATTCGCCGCTACTCAACTACTTGAAAAATGGCAAAAAGAAGGACAATTCAAAAGGTGGGGTTGAGATGGGCAGTTGGTGTCCGAGTGGATTAAGGTCACGAAATCTCAAGTAGTACAGTATCGGCGTATCTGGTTGAAGATCCTGGGTTCGAATCCCGCTCCTGCCATTGACTTTCTTATCTCAACTGAAAACCTTAATAATTTGTTCGATCAATTATATGACAAAATAATATAAAAAGCGCAAAAAACATTAGTAAAATATAATAAACATCAATTTATTAGCGTTTTAAGCATTATTGAGTTGTTTTTGCATATTTACATTAGAACTACCATTTTTTTTCGCCTACTTTGATATCAAATTGAGGTGTTAGTAATTTAAAAGTTATTTGTAATACTAATAACAGAAGAAATGCCAGTTAAAAAAGCTAAGGTACCTCAATCCTGGTATCATTTGATCAATAACTTTAAAATATCTAAAAACCATAAATTTTTCACGTAAACGAGGTGATAAAAACTTTGTTCGTGAAAATAATACGAAATTTCGTTGTAGCACTCCTAGAAATTCCTAAATATACATTTTTGTGTGAATTTATATTTAGCGATTTTTTTACTCCTAAAATTTTTCCGATTTTTGAAAAGTCGTTCTCCTAATACCAGATTGAAACGGATATACTAAAAAAACTGCTAAATGATTCGAAAGACAAACTTAACATTTGAAAGAAGAGAAACGTAGCTTTTTGACGACGTATGCACCATAAAAATATACAAACTATTTAAAGAAAAATAAAATAAGCAAAATAAGATTTTTGACTGAAATTATCCTCGTTTTTTAAATGAGAATAACAGTCCGATTTTAATGTTTGATGTAGTTATGCATTTGACATTTCATTAAAAATAAATTATCATCCATGAAAGTTGATCCTCGAGATTTTCAGAAAAAAAGAAACATGATTGGACTACGAATATCAGTAACTCAAAAGATCGTTCGTTGGTATGATAAATCAACAATTTAGTATGACAGCATGTCCTAATAATATTTTGGAGAGTAGAATCATCAAAAATAGCTTGGTCTAAATACGTTACCCCTCCTTTCTTACTCTTTGTTTCTCTCTTTTTATTTTGTCTCTTTAAATCTTTTTCCTCTCCCTCTTTCATTTCCCACCTCCTTCTCTCGTCGTCACACTTTCTTATTCGCTGCCTCTCTTACTCTTTTTTTCTACCCTCCTCGCTCTTGTGCTCTCTCTCTCTGTCGATCTTTCTTTCTTCTTTCTTTCTTAATCTTCCTCTTTCTACCTGTCTGCTTGTCTCTCTCTCTATCGATTTTTTCCTTCTTAATTTGCCTGTTTCTATCTGTTTCTCTCATTTCCTGAATCCCCCTTCTTACTGTCTTGTTCTTTTACTTCCTATCTTTAAGGGCTTCTGTCTGGCACTTTTTTTTCTCTCTCTCTGTCTTGATTTTTTCCACATTTTTTTTTAATCTTTCTCCTTCTATCTGCCTCCCTTTTTCTCTGACTCTCTCTCTCTCTCTCTCTCTCTCTCTCTCTCTCTCTCTCTCTATCGATTCCATGTTTTTATTATCTTTTTGGACACTATTAAAGTTTTGAAGACGCGTTTTGATAGCAATACTTATTTCCTCGGATTCTTCTGGCCTGGTTTAATTTGCAAAGAATGCACTGGAGCACCGCAGGGAGCCCGTATAGCAGTATAATTTTTAATTTGATATTGAGTAGAACCAGTAGTTTAATTCGAATTTAAATTTTTCGCTATCAATATTATTATAATTATTCATTTCATATACATTCATATTAATTTAACACAAAATTCAGCTGACCACTACCTCCAGAGGGTGTAGTAATGAATGCTGCATAAGAAAGATTTTTTAAGTTAAATTTGGGTTATACTACTTAAGTACATAAGCGTATTTTCTCTTTGTAAATAAAGTTTATACATTCATTCAATTGGCCCAAATTTTGTACTGTAAATTAAAAACGATCTCATTTAAATTTTAGTACATTTGAATACTTTTTTGTTGTTGTAAACAAAGTGGATGTGTACACTTTATCTAAATTTAAGTAAAGGCTTTCACAGATCGTGTTTGCCCCTATTTTGCGCTAATAATCAAGAAAAGTGGCCAGTAATAGTTAATGTATAGCCAAGAAAAAAAAATATTGCTTAAGCGATCAGAAAGAACGATTCACTCTTGAAAATGGGTCCGGCCACACCCGTTTAATTTCCTCCTCGAGTAAAGGATGGTAAACATGGCATAAAGGATTTACAGAGGCCGGTCATGCCAGCCTGTACAAACTGAAATATCGCGCCTTTCCGATTTTGCGATTTAGTTAAATCAGTAAAAACATCCAATGGATATTGATCGGTTTGCAACGCCATCGAAAAAAGTCACGAAAGTTTCGTTTTAATGGTGCTATTTTTACAAAAGCGTATTCTCCTTTATATTATCCCTCGTTGTCCTTGTTAAACTAGAACCATTTGTGTATAGTAGAAACTGTTTTAATGATATTCTTAACTTAACAAGTGCTGACAATAATTTTTCGAATGTTTCGAATTTAGTGTTCTGATAAATCCTAGATTGAAGAACTTACTTAACTTCTACACTTGTCTTTTATGTATATTCTGGGTCACAAAACTACCTTACCAAGTAAAAAAGTCTTCTAACAACTCCATACTGCAAGAGGAAGCCTATACGTAATGATTTTACCGTATGAATTGGGTAACAACCTCAAGATTTGAGCTAGAAAGTTTTTCAGCGTTTGGTAAATTTTTGGTACAAAATCCTTCATCATATTGAAAAGATTTTTGTTTTCATATTGTAGAGAAATAGTAGGCACACGATTATAGCAAAAATAATTTTTAAAACTTGCAGAAAATGTGACTAGAAAGAGATTAAAGAGATAAAAAAGCTGGAGATTGCCAATGTAAGCATAGCCATATACTCGGACAGACAGCGGCATTGAAGACAATTGCCGGATCGGTGGTAAAGTCCAGTCGTTTGGGTCTCCGTTAGAGCTCTGTCATAAATTTGGGAAAATAAAAAAAATACATTTTTCTGGGTACAGGGGCAACGAAGAGGCCGACAAATTTGCCAATGAAAGTTCAATGAGGCACCATAATGGCCAAAAACGCGGATCCATAAGACAAAAGATTAATAATAAGTTCTCCGCTCAATGGGGTATAGCCCGGGGCAGAGGAATGCGAAAACGTATATCAAAGGATCATCGCAGAAACGGATGGCAGAACTATTAAATCTAGGATTAGAATAGTAGTTGGACTGGACACTGCAGACTATATAGGCATATGTATAGACTCGGAATGGCCGAGAAGAACAAACCTGCGCAGAAGAAGAAAAAGATACAGTGGAGCATGTCCTCTATTGGTGCGAAGTCCTAGGTCGGCTGAGACCAAATCCTGGTAGAGGAAAAGCCAGTACCTGAAGAGTACACACAGGAACCTTTGGAGATGCTTTGGGGTCTAGTAAACAGTCCCAAGCTCTAGATAAAAAATGGAAAAGCATAAACCAATACTGGTCGTAGTACACATATCGTAAAGACGGCGTCTAATCTAATCTCCCCCGAGGACTTCCAACTCCTCCACTCATTTCCGCCCTAATAATCTTATTGTCCGTTGGTTTGAACAAATTCACAGGTTTATCTATTCTCCATCAATTAGCTAAAGTTCAGAACTCTAACAGTCGCGTGATCCCGTTTTCTATGTAAAAACATCAGCCATCGAGAAATAAAACTGACCAGACGATTGCTTTTCATTATCGTGAGGACAATGTGGCGAGTTTTGATTCATGGCATCGCGTGAAGATGTCCAATAAAGGGTAAAGGTCAGAGGTGCTCTATTTCAGATCTAAGACAACCTGTAGACCCTAGATGAACTACTTTAAATAACAGAGATTTCGAGAAAAGATGCATTAAACTTACAAAACACTACACGCCTGTTACGGATAAGCCGATAAGTGCTGCTTTAATTTTACTATTCCGTTTTTATTTACGTCCGTTTCTTAACGACAAAAGAGAATGTAACTCAAAAGGTACATATCAGTTTTTATGCTGAGGTGATTAAATACTTAATTAGTTTATTTAATTTTTTTTTTTCACTCGGGAAATATTAGGTGTGTAAATTGACTCAAAGATTAGGGAGTCATTTAGCGGATGTGACGCCACGGTAACACCTTTGCAAACGAGAACATGGCGTGATAAAAACGGCACATTGGGAAAATAGTAACTTAACCTTTACATGGTCTAACATCAAACCGAAGGCTTAAATCGTATGTGATTGAACCCTGGAGGGATTTGGGGCAGCTTTTTCTTCGATTACTCGTAAAGAAACATACTAGTATTTTTCAGACAACACGAAAGATGTACTTTATGTGCGGAGTTATCCTTTACCAAGAAAATTCAGTGTATCTTTAAGCAATCTTATGCAATTACAGCAGATGGAATGAAGTTACTCAACTGCTGTCATGGAAACTCCTACAGTTTTTTAAATTTATATTTAGCAATAATTATTGAGTCAAATTAAATTTAATTTTTTTATATCATGTTTAAGTTTATATTATAAAGTGTGTGGTGATTAATGACCGTTAGTCTATAATTATTCAAAAATCGTAAGATGAGGTCTGGTGTGATGTACGTTTCAGAAAAACATTTTCTTTATCGTGCCAACGTTTCGATTTCGTTTACTCAGATCATCTTCAGCCTGGAATTTACAAGCCTTGCTTAAATTGCACAAAAACATGTAGGTTGTGGGAAAAAGTGAATTTATACAATGCGATTTTTTTTCATTTTCAAAAAATACACGCAGAAAACAATACAAATACTGTGATATAATATTAAAAAATATTTTTGCATTTTATAAATTCCCTTTTTCTACATCCTACATGTCTTTGTTAAATTTAAACAATCCCCGAAGATGATCAACGAAGGTCGAAACGTTGGCACGATAAAGAAAATGTTTTTATGAAACCTACATCACACCAGACCGCATCTCACGATTTCTGAATAATTGAGTTTAGGATTAAACGCGTCTGATTTAGCCGGGAGTTTGACAAATACAGTTGTACAAACACTCTGAAATGCAGAAACGTGTCGGAAATTGATCGGAAACGACCAAACCACAGTGTTGGCTCAACAGATCTAAGAGGAAATAATAGATTTTGTTCACTGACAGGGAAAAAATCCACCCATTTGATTTGTATACTTTTTCATATATTAACCGAAGTTTCACGTTTAGTAATTTAATCTTTGTCTAAAGAAGTAAAAAAAGGTAAAATGCTAATTAAAGTGAAAACGGACAGATAAGAATTGTTTTAAATTTTTAATTAACATTTCAATATCGCGTATTTTCTCCCTTTGCCTCAATGACATGACGAGGATGCCTCGGCATACTTTCTACCACTCTGGAAATGTCTCTGCTGGAGGTTAGGTTGTTCCTCAAAAACTAGATCGTTTTCTTTAATTGGGAAAATAAGAAAAAAAAATTAATTGGGTGGAAATTTTGCCTGTCGGTGTAGTAATATTTAATTCTGCCAAGTTTCATAAATATTATGGCTATTAGTTGCAATATGGTAAACTGTAATCTGGTCGTTGTAGACCTTTTGGATTTTTAATGCCTGTCGACTAAACCAAATATAGATCCTAACAGAAAATCACTCTAACTGTTCTATCACGAAAGACTTAATCAAATTTGGCCATTAGTCAGCGGGATTTTGAACGTCTATTAAAATGTCCATATGTAGTTTTCGATCGTTTTGGTCTGTCATAGCTAGGATGTACAGATCAGGTCGATAAAAAATATCAAAATACTCGTTCATCACCTGCACCCAACCGAGAGAAAATTATTCTTACAATCCATTGGTATTTACCGAAGCAGCCTGCAAAGTTCCATGAAATTCTGCCTGCTGGCGAGCTATTAAACGAACAATCGGTTTTATGAAGATGTCCAGGAGCAGAAAGTGTCTGAAAGACCTAAATTCCTAGATGAAGTCTTGTAGGTTCTAATCCGTTTGATTTGTCAGACGGGAGGGTGTATGGACCATGAGGTTGGAAAATACCAAGCTACATGTTCAACACCCAATATACTTTAAGAAGAAATCATCACAAACTGTACTCTAACGAATAATTATGCCTAGTTAAATAAAATTCTGACCATTAGTTAACGAGATATTAAGTGAATAATCCTGAAACCAAAATTTCCATTGTAGCTAGATCGTTTTCGTCCGTTATGTTCTGACAGAAGCATCGACCAAATTATAGAAGATAGGAGGACAGGACGATGGAAAATGTCAAACTATGTACATACTTATCAAAGATGTCGAGGGGTAGAGAAGTAAAAACAATTCTGACAGATTAAAATGTTCATAGTTTTCTAATATTTTGGTCTGTCAGCGCGTCAACCAACGCAGCAAGGATATGCCGACCGGGAAGGTGGAAAGAACCAAACTGCAGGTTCTTCGAGTGATGAATGAATGAAGAGGAAATCTCACAGTTTGCTGTTCTGAAAGAAATGCTTACTAGGTTTCAACTTCTGGATACTAGTTAGCCCGATGTGAATTATCTCCGATCTTTGAAGATGACGAGAGCCAGAAACTGAGAGACTGAAATGTTCATGTTTGGTTTTCGATCATTTCGGCCATTAGGCGCGTTTAGGATTAACATCATCTTCATTGCTGGGTTCGTTCCTGGTCTCGATTAAACAGAAATTAATCAGACAGTAAAGATTAAACGAATCTAACGAAAGAATGCGTGGAGGCGGAAAAAATAATCGAAAACGATCAAACTACCCGTTCTTCTCCTCGTAGGTGAAAACAATCTCACAATAGATTCGGCTTCATAAAATAATTTCCATTAGATAGCAAGATAGTAATCATAATAGAGGCCCACGAAAGTGTCGAGTAGCAGAGAAGCAGAAATGTATCCCGACAGAGGGAAAAGTTATCAAATTCGGTCGTTTTCGAACCTTTTGGTTTTTCTATGAGACAACCTACCCAGCGAGGATAGACGGACCAAGACGATGAAATATATCAAATAGAACAAGAAATTTGTTTAATAAAATCTACTTCTATATTTGGTAAAATAAAGGACTGCGATTTTAGTTTTGGTCCTCCGACTCATATTTACGTCTCTAACGGTTCTGTGTTCGAATCCTGGCTTAGCCTATTGGATTTTAATTAACACCTAATAATTAAAAAAAAATTCTTTAGTGATTTGAGTGGGCAGTTTTTAATAACTTTCTTTCATAAAATTTGAATGATTATTTTGTGTACTATTAACAAAATTATCTGAAAGAACAAGAACGAAACGAAATTATTCATGCTGATAGACAGAAGCAACTGGTTGATCGACTTTGTTGTGTCTAGAAATGACTAATGATTAATCTTAGGATGACTCAATAAAGAACAAAAACAGTTAATCTCAATGTCAATTACAGGAAAGTTAAAAATTTTCAATAAGACCTCGGATTAAAAAAAAAGTTAAAATTGCAAGGTTAGGGTTGAGTAAATGTAGACCAACTAGGCCGTAAATGAAAAAAACTTTTTTTGCACTGTTATGTCCTTAATTATATTATATATAATAATGCTGATTTTTTTAGGACAATTACAATGCGTTACATATTGCGGCTATGTACTCCAGGGAAGATGTCGTCAAGCTTCTACTCTCGAAAAAAGGCATCGACGTCTACACCCCAGGAGGAGTAAGTAGTTTAAAACCGACTGAAGAATTTCAGTGACAAGGTGAATGTTTTCAGGCGAAACAGCAAACCGCAGTTCATTTGGTTGCGAGCAGGCAGACCGGAACGGCCACCAGCATACTCAGAGCGTTGCTCGCCACGGCTGGAAGGGACATACGTACCAGTAAAGACGCCGTAAGTTCAAAACTTGTTAAAATAGTCTTTTCTCTCAATTTATTTTCCAAAAAGTACCGGAAAAATTAGACAATAAAAAAACAGCCACGTGTTGTTTAAAACGAAAACAATTCCCACTATGAGCACGCGAACCAGATATGTAATAAACGAGGTGTCCGGATGACGAGTCTCGCCTTAGACGTGTGTGCATTTGTGAACGGTGTACACGGAAAGTGTTTTGTTTCTTTTTTTTTTACAAGTCGAGAAGCTTGTGACTCACATGAAAGGAGTGAGCTGGCTGGAATGGATGAGGACCCATAAGTACACCGGACTACCGCCACAGAGGCCTCCTTGCCTTATAGTGAGTCATTATCAGCTTATACTTTAAATCAAATAAATATGACGGAGAATTTACTCAGATCTAGACAGGTACATGAATATATATGTTTATATAAAATAAATATCAATTAAATATTAAAACTATCCGGGATGAAGCCGGTAAGAAAGAAAGCACTCTACCCCCTTCTTCGAACTTTAAAAAATATGTCCCTTTAAACAAATTTTTGAAAACTTAAAATTGTCACAAATATAGTAAAATATATAGTTTTAACAATAAAATTAACTCCAGATCGAACGAATGCCACTGTCTTGAAAACGGGACTAAAATATTGATTTTTAAAAAAATTTGGGGTTTTTTTGCACGGGAGGCTTCAGAACATGGAAATTGAGAGAAAACGCTACACATTGTTTTTCGCCCTAACGTAATAATTTCTCCTTCACAGGGAAAAACTTAAAAAAATCACTTAAGTTAAATATTTGAATAGTTTAATGTCAAAAATGCAAATTTCATAAATTTTGTAAATGTTTTTTTCTGTCATAGTCCGCATAGTATGTTTTTGGTCACGAACATTAAGAATGTAAAAGAATTATCGCCAACTTAGAAGTTATCATATCAAGAGATCGAATAAGATTAGAGGCAGAAATTAGAAAAACACTAGAAGGACATGTCTAATAACGAAAAAATCATGGTCTGTATTGTATTTTTAGCAGAACAACATAAACGAACAAACAAAAAAAATCACAGCAATTAGAAAAACACCAGAAGGACATGTCTAATAGCGAAAAAAAAATCATGGTCTGTAATTTATTTGTTTAGCAAAAACATAAACGAACAAAAAAAAATCATGGCAGAAATTAGAAAAACACCAGAAGGACAAGTCTAATAACGAAAAAAAAATCATGGTCTGTAATTTATTTGTTTAGCAAAAACATAAACGAACAAAAAAAAAATCATGACAGAAATTAGAAAAACACCAGAAGGACAAGTCTAATAACGAAAAAAAATCATGGTCTGTAATTTATTTGTTTAGCAAAAACATAAACGAACAAAAAAAAAATCATGGCAGAAATTAGAAAAACACCAGAAATACATGTCTAATCACGAAAAAAATCATGGTCTGTAATGTACTTTTTTTAAGCAGAAAACATAAACAAACGAAAAACAATGACGGCAATCTAATCACGAACAAAAGCATGATCTACAATGTATTTTTTTTTTCAAAAAAATCACGGAAGTACAGAGTGACAGGTAATCTGAAATTTTATGTAATCTATTTAATTATGTTCCCGTGTAACTTCACTATTAATTTTGGGTAACAATGTGAGATTTACGGAAAAAACACATGATGGCCACGCCATATTTTTTAATAATATGCACAATTTTAAGGACTTTTGCCGTGATTTCTCTGTTAATAATCGAAGAAACCTTACATATGTGGTAACAAAAAATTTAGAAATGCCGACGGTTTTATTTAACTATAAATAAGAAATTAATTTGAGCTTATAAACGAAATAAATTAGGTTTGAAAGTGTCCATTTGAGAAAAAAATCCTGATTAAAAATGACATATCTTCAAAATAAGATAATTCTAAAAGACTGCTTGGATTTGAGCCAAACATAAAAACAGGTTTAAAAATTGCAGGAAGAATCCAGTTTAAAAATGGTACCAACAATGCCAAAATTCAATATCGAGGAGGCGAAGTCGGAGGGACATTAAACAAATCGAGATGCTGTGCAAGAGAAAACGCCAAAATGGCAAAAAATTTAATTGAATTTTTTATTTCACTCGCCTATAACCCCCAGTCCATTTCGCTGAAAAACAATCTCGACTGTCCTTACAGGATTCTTTACCACCATGCCAAATTTCATTGGTATGCGATCAAAAAATGTGACCGTTAGAGAGAGGTAGATTTTTAATGAAATCTATCCAAATTAAACATCAACATACAGGCTTCTTGATAATCGAGTGCTCTAAGTATCGAACCGGGAGACAAAAAAAGCCAAAACGTGACAAGTTAAACGGAAACTGATGTAATTTTGGAAAGGTTTATCAGAGGTGGCAGATCAAGGTTTATATAATCCTGAAATATAAGCCACTTCGGTTAATTAAGTCTAAACCAAAACATATTACATATAACATATATCTTCACGTCGCTCTGGGGGTGGGGTAATTTCTCTTTTACACTCCCCTTAGATCCGCCACCGGGGTTAGTTGTGTAAATATACCAATTTGAATTTTTCGTTTTCGTAATAAATGAATTGGATAAAATCGTTTGATCTTTGAAAAATCATTTATATTTTTCTATAATGAAAAGTAAAATAATTATTATAACAAACAACTGAAATTTGCAAGGCTTGTATACTTGACAAGAAACCCAAAAACGTTCGCATATACAATAACAAAAGGGCTCTTTAAACGCTCTCGCCGAAATCTTAATAAAATGGTAGACGCAAAAATAAAGAAAATTCATATTTGAGAATCCCATCACTCAGAGCATATATATATATATATAATAATGCATATATATAATATATATAAATGGAATTCTTGTTCTTTAATGTAGATCACGCTCTAAATAACATTTAATGTGTATGATTATTAACGGCTGAGTGAATACTTGTTTCAGTTCAGCAACGCATTTCTGTCGTGCGGGTTTAGCATCGTAAATCCATATTGACGGGTTATAAATATATTGAGCTAAGGCAGACATACGAATAGTAAAACAGTACTTTATAGTTTGTGGAAAAGAAGAGGCTGATAACGAAAAAAATCGAGAGTAATTTATGGTAAATAGCGACGAAAAACGCCAGGATCTTCGAAACGTATAGAGGCAATAACTCGGGCCGTACAATCTCCACGCGAGCTATTCCCCCTCGGGTTCAATGGATTGGTAAAAGCCCGGATAACAAAATTTTATTCGGATAGGTTTTTTTTCTTTTGCAATGAGCCGTCGGGTCGATCCGAGTTGAAAATTTACAAAGGGCAAGATGAATCTCGAATCGGCTTAAGTATGATATTTGTTCTACTGCCACCCTCAGCGGTGACTGTCACCTCCAGGCACCCTAAGCCAGTCACGTGATATTTTCCCAGCACTTACCAAAACACTTAGTCGTTACGACTATTGCGTAAAAACATAACAGTTTATTCCGAGCCCTGGGGTTCTACGGTCAATTAGATTGCGTAATTTTCCCAAAAAAATAAGGTGATTTTATTATTTATTTTAATGATCAATGTTAAATGTTTATCGTTTTTGAGATTATTGCCCTGAAAGGCGGTTCGGGTTGAAATAATGACATTACATATACCGTTAAAAAACGACCACAATATCGCATGCTAAATATTGGTGTTGTGAAGGAAAGCGCCAGATATCTCCAAGGCCCTTTATATTGAAAGTCTGGATATTCCGGCGCAAAAGCTATTCCGTTTTGCCCCTCCTCTTTCCACAGATAGCGTTGAAGCCATTTACCTTTGCCAGCTGGTAGGACACAACGTTTTTCACAGTCGCTTTCTATATTTTTTAAGCGAAAATGATGTGTTAACACCTCGTCAAGATGAGTCCGGTTGTGTGTGTCAAAAATTAAGTAGCTATAGGATTTGCATGTTATGTGACCGCGTATGCGAAATGAGCAATGCGGCTAAACTATCCGTCAGCCGTTTCTGGCCGGTATACGGTAACGGTCGAGTGATGAGGTGAACAGGCCGGGCCCACCCTTGAAAAAAGGACATGGGATGGCGACGCCGCCGGAAAGCGGAGGATTGCCCATCAACGGGGGCAACTTCATTCTGAAGAACCGGCTTCTCGCCGGCACCCCCACGGGAAAAAACTGGAAGGATAAAATGACAAAAGTCATGTCTGATTTTCAGAGGGGGAAAATTCCGCTCCTTTTAGCCGTCGAAGCGGGAAACCAGTCCATGTGCAGGGAGCTGCTGTCGCAGAGCACGGTAGACCAGCTGAAAGCGACGACTGACAATGGTGACACGGCACTACACCTCGCTGCAAGAAGAAGGGACATCGACATGGTCCGGATACTCGTTGACTACGGAGCACCCGTCGACGGACAGAATGTAAGTACAAATTACACCAATAATTTCACTATAAAAAAAGACATAAAAAAGTCCAATAAAGAAAAAATACTCTTCAAACGTTAAAGAAATATGTACCTCTTATTAGGAAAAAAAAATGAATGCCACTACATATGAGCAATTATTCAAAATATATAAATTACAGTTAAAATTGCAATAAAGTCAAAAATTTAAATCATACAACACCAAATCAAAGAAGACCAGTACATTCTACACTAAAACTTTATATAATTGGCGTCAACACTGATTCTTTTTTAAATTTATAGTTATATTTTAGAGAGGCCTAATAATAAGTTTGTTACATAGAAATCATTTTACATTTTGATATCAGATGAAAACCCCTAAAGCGATTCATAACCTCCCTATTTCATCATACATTTCCTCCAGTTGGTAGGGACTACGAGATAAACAAAAATAAATAAAAACATATTTTATTTAAATAAAATATATTTAGAATTATATCAATGTTAGAAACCATCTTTTTTCTTCTCATGGATATCTCCCTTGCAAAATTTTTTTATAGTGATTACACAATAAACCTGAACTTCTCCTTTTATAAGTAAGATCCTGTCAATTGATGCACACAGAAGAGGTACGAAATAGTGTAAATTTAACAAAAAAAGGTGTTTGGAATGTCAAGTTATACAAAGTACAATTCCTAGGCAGGATAATAACCTCCGTCTGCCATATTACACTTCCCCAGTCGATATTTTCCCAGCCTACGAAACTATTTTTAAAAACAACCAAAATATTACCATAACGCCTACATTTGCCTAAAATTAAATTATAGTTGCTTTAGACGCTTTTAAATTAAATTATAATGATGAAGAAAAAAACCTGAAAATCATATAAAGAAAATAATCTTGAAGTTTTCGGTTTAGAAAATATTTCTATTTGTTTTAAGATGCAATGTGTCATAAAACAAATTCATAACTTAATTTGCACTAAGTCTTATCGTTCTTAATATTCAGTATGTTTCCTACGTAGAAAAACTTTTGGTTTCAATTTAAGTTTAATTTGCCTTCATTTTACAAATGTCTTCTTTAGATTTAATTCCGATTCACCAAATTTTATTACACAATTTTTTTTTTCAATTATTACTGCTCCACTTGCGATTGCCCAATCCTTCCCACACAATTTTTGAATAACCAGAACGTGAAAATGAAAGAGATAAACTTGTAAAAAATCTGAGCAAAGTCCCAAACATTTCCAAACCAATAAACTTAGAATCTGTCCTAGTGAAAAAAATTAGTGGGTGCGGGCACCCAAAAACCAAAACCAAAACTAAACAAAAAAATTGTGTACTTACAAAAAGTAAAATTGATTTTCATAGGCCAATATTAAAATGGCATACATGGTGTTCCCTGTAAACGTCAATATTCAGGAGGTTATCCTATGTCAAATTAGACTGAAAAGTCCTTATTGTAAAAATTCTGATTCAAATTTGCATTCAAGGTATTTCACTTTTCCTCGACCTTTCACAACTTGATGCATAAAGTCCTCCTAATCTCAAGAAAATTCAATTCTGTAAATTTAATTCTATTCGTAAAAATTGTAATTAAAACCCTACGAAATTCATTTTTTAACGTAATCAAAGCTAAGAAAATGTAACATTACTTGGAAGATATATTTTTATCATTGTGCCAAGTTTACCAAGCTTTTCTTAATTTTATCTGACTTTAGGCTGGACTGAGGGATTTGGTGCTTAAAGAAAATTAATCACAAGTAATAATCTGGACACACACGAACTTAATTTCTCAAAGCTCAGATATCCCATTACAAATCTGAAAATGAAAAATAGAAATCCTAAAAATTTTCGAGAATTCTCTTTAAAATATTGAAAGTAAACTAAAGAAACTCAAAACATTTCCACTTTGTCAGACATCTGTTTTTCTACAATGACATATCATTTACAATATAATATTTACAGAACGAACTGACCAATATAATTCTGAATCAGATTCCAAATTACTTAAATAAATATATTCCTGTATTCCTATAAATTAATAAGTACACTTTACAAATTTTACATTTCACTAGTAATTAAAATTATTTTACTACATGAGTTCTAACGAATTTGTCCTTTTCAGCATTCAGTTTTCCTATCTGAAAATCAAACATAACTTTCCACTTTGAAAAGTTATGCACAGACTACTTCAGGAGCTTATTCTGCATGTCAAATTGGACTGAAAAGTTTCTATTGACCAAATTTTAATTCCTCAATTGCAACCGAGATATTCTTTTCTGGTTACTTCAACCTTTCACAATTTCATTTCATGAAATTCTCCTTATTCCCTGAAATCTTAATACTGCTGTAATTTTGTTTATACCAACGACAAGAGAATCATAAAAACCTAATTAGATTCATTTATTATTGTAACCTACGCCAATATCACTTAGAATACCAACTTGTAAGTTAAGTTCTTGTCTAAACTTTAGTAAGAATTTCTTATTTATGTAAATACTAACAGAAATACTACTACTATTGAGCTGATGTGATGGGCCAGATCATCAATATACAAAACAATACTGCTGAATTTCTAAAAATTTGATTTTCCAGTTAAACATTGTTAAAAACAATATTCAGTAAAATTTTAAAATTACGCGATAAAACATATGAGAGTAATACAAAAAAAATAAAAAAATTACAATGCAAAATTGAGAATAGTAAAAACATAAAATTTAGTCAATATACAAAACTTTATTGCTGAATTTCTAAAAAGTTGATTTTTCAGTTAAAAACTTTTTAAAAAAATATTCTGTAAAATTTAAACATTTTGCGACAAAAAGTATGAAAGTAATACAAAACAGTAAAAAATTTACAATGAAAAATTGAAAATAATAAAAACATAAAATTTAGGGCTGAAATGACCTTAGCCATAAAAAATCAATGATAATAATAATAAAAACAACGTTTCCAAAAATTAAATTAAATTTTCACTTTGTCAGGCTTGGATTAACAAGAAACCACGTTAATTTTCTTAATTATTGACATCAGTCTACGGGACACAATGTTTATAATAAATAATGAATATTTTCATATTTTCATAAACTAATAAATAAAAATACAATTCAATAAATTTTACTTTGTAGAATGAATTTTTTTAAAGGCATATTGTGTTTCTTAGGTTTATAATTTCTGTGTGTGATCAAAACTAACATTTTACACATTAAAACCGTGATAAAACATCTCTTCTCTTTTTAGTTTGTATTTTTTCATTTAGTGTTGGAAAATTATTCTTTCTTGTAGTTATGCGCTAGGTCACTAATCCTACTTAATTATTTCAGGGAGAAGGACAGACTGCATTGCACATCGCGTCGGCCGAAGGAGACGAGACGCTTGTTAAATATTTCTACGGAGTTAGAGCCAGTGCTTCCATAACCGACCACCAAGGTAAAATCTCTTTCAACTCAACATATGCGCACCCCGGGAAAACACCTCTCCCAGATAAATTCAGACAATTCCACCAGGGCCCTGTGTAGGTCACATATGTCATTGAGAAACTTATTTTACGGAGATGATCCCCGTACTTTACCCATTTCCCAGGGGCACGCAAACCCTTTCCCTCACGTAACTAAGGACGGGAGATTCCGTTTAAACGTGATTTACACGAACGGCAATGGTGCCATAAGTAATAGGGCATCCGGTGAGCATGGATGCATGGTGGAGGAGGAGGAAAAGCCTGACAAGGGCCGCCACGACTGGCGATATCGACAGTGCGTTTCTGTTTTCATCGCAGGAGTTTAAATTTAATGTGTTTTGTTTCAGATCGAACTCCGATGCATCTCGCTGCCGAATATGGCCACGCGACCATCATCGAACTGCTCGCCGATAAGTTCAAGGCGTCCATTTTCGAAAGGACCAAAGACGGCAGCACGCTCATGCACATCGCATCGCTCAACGGTCATGCAGAATGTGCCATGATGCTCTTTAAAAAGGGCGTCTACCTCCACATGCCCAACAAGGTCAGTCGCTACAATCCTTTGGTCATGGCCGGTACTTAAATACCACTTTATCTTTTTTACAAAACTCGGTGTTTAGATAACTGATAACTCCCTAAGATCCTTGATCTTATCCATCCATCTATATCTATTATTGATGAAGTGTACAAGAAGCTTACATGATGGACCTTAAATTCAAAAGAAAAAGCATTGATAATCAGGTCGGTTTGGTCTCCCTATCCTTGCCGGTTTGTTCGAGTTGGGTATGAAGAGAAAAATGATTACCAATCAAATTGGAAACAGCATCGCTAACCTACCTTTAAATCCCAAAAGTATCATTACTTTCTCGTATAACACAGCAGTTCTTTCTTCTAGCCTTAACCTTATTCAAGTGACCTCCAACATTGAACACGGTTTCGAGTTTATCAAAGACTGGTGTAAAAAGTGAAAGGAAGACAGAATGAGGAAAACTATTCAGAGTATATTGAAAATACAGTCTTGCCCTCAACCCTACATCAACAACTAAGATACTTCCTCTCCAGGACTATATCTGGAAAGACGAATTTAGAATCCCTACACGATATAGGTGCCAACAATGAAACTGAAAACTTTGAAAAACGATCAAAATGTAACTGTTACTATACTCCGACCACTTTGGACTTACGGAGTGCCACCATGTCATTAACCGCAGCATTCCTTCGTTAAAAAACATAACTCGCCAAGATATGGTTCTTACCCGACCAACTTGTCGGTTTATACCTTAGTACTTGTAGGCTTGCTAATAGACCTTAGGCTCAAAAGAAGTTAGGTTCCGGAAAAAAATCATCCCTTTTGACGGAAATCCGAGCCGACTTGTCTCGCTGAGTTGATCTATTGATCACTTTTTGGAATTTTCCTATGTTCAGCGTTTAATGGGAAGACAGAGAAAAATATTAACGGACCAAATTACAAATAGCATTTGTCCTACAGCATACTTAAAGATTCGAACCCAATACCTTCGGCTCGATACGGCGCTGCTCTGCCACTTGAGCTAACGTGACTTCGATCCACTCGGACACTAACTTCCTTACTCAACCCAACCTTTCGAATTTCATCAAGAAACAAATATATTACATGACATTTGAAAAATGGGGTAAAGGAGTGAAACACGGAAAACAAACCATTTGAGCTCTGAAGATGATTTCAATAAAGTTCGAAACGTTGATACGATAAAAAAATGTTTTTATAGAACTTAAGTCACACCAGACCGCATCTCATGATCTCCGAATAATCTTTAAAATTTTTGCAACGATTATATGTTTTTCAGAAAATATGAAGGCTTGAATTTTTAAGTTCTTGTATAAATATTAAGTGCATCTTTGTCCTACTAGAGAGGAGCGAGGAGCATACACACCGCAGCAAGATACGGCCATGTGGGAATCATAAACACTCTTCTTCAAAAAGGGGAGCATGTTGATGTGACAACGAGCGTAAGCATTTCTCTTTTCAGTCAAATTTCTTGTCATGATTCACGTAATTTTGGTTTAGGACAATTACACCCCTCTCCACATAGCCGTCGAATCCGCAAAACCGGCTGTCGTTGAAACTCTTCTTGGTTACGGAGCTGACGTTCACGTCAAAGGTAAATGTTCAAAAAACCTTCTTTACTGGCTTATTTATCAAATATTCCCCTTGCAGGCGGAAGCCAGCTGGAAACTCCTCTTCATATAGCTGCAAGGGTGAAAGACGGTGATAGATGTGCACTTATGCTTCTAAAATCAGGAGCTGGGCCGAATTTGACAACTGCGGACGGTCAAACGCCAGTACACGTCGCTGCCAAACACGGAAACCTGGCGACACTTCTCCTCCTCCTTGAGGACAACGGGGACCCACTTTTCAAATCAAAAGTAACATCACTTTTTTATTACAGTTCAGGCTTTTAACGGTTAATCAAATTGTGTTTTTTTTTTTAAGATTGGAGAAACTCCTCTGCATTTAGCTAGTAGAGGTTGTAAAGCCGAAGTAGTCCGACACCTCATATCGTTTGTTAAGGAATCCAAAGGAACTGAGGTACCTTTCATTAATAAAACACGGGAAATACTTTTAAACGTTTTTATGTTTTTGTTATAAAGGTTTCTACAACGTACGTAAACTCAGTCACGGAAAACGGTGCGACGGCGTTACACTACATTGGAGAAGTCGCTAAGTCTGAAGTCAACATTGAAAATCCAACAGAGGACAAAGAAGTTGTCAAGTTGCTTACGCAAAATGGTGCCAATATGAATCTCACGACGAAACAGGTTGGGAATACTTTCTTTTCAAAGTGAAACGAAATATTGAAAAAAAATATTTCAGAGCCTAGAAACAGTCTTCCACTACTGCGCTATAGTAGGCAACAATGACGTTCTGACTGAGCTGATCGCGGCAATGACGACGACTGAAGTGCAGAAAGCTCTGAACAGGCAAACAGCAATCGGCTGGACCCCTCTACTGATAGCTTGCCACCACGGACATATGGAAATGGTCAATACACTTTTGGCCAACCACGCGAGAGTGGACGTGTTCGACAACGAAGGACGGTCCGCGCTTCACCTTGCTGCAGAAAGAGGCTTCCTAGAGGTAAATAGAAACAACTCTTCCTACCAAACTATGATTACATTTTTTAATTGCAAATACGCAAAATTACTAATAAAATTCTCCACGAGGAAAATACAAAGAAAACTAATGAAGAATTCTAAAAAAATAATTTTTGACTAATTAATTTTTATTTCTTATAACTTCTCTACAGGTACAATGTGATGATATATAGACCTACACAATTAAACTGAGTGGCATAAACGCTGCAATAACCTACGGCTTAGTACTTTAAAAACTTTATTTATTTATCTAGGTGTGTGACGCTCTTCTCACCCATAAAGCATTTATTAACAGCAAATCGAGAGTGGGAAGAACGGCGCTTCATTTAGCTGCGATGAACGGTTTCGCAAATCTTTGCAAGTAAGAATAAAGATTATCAATCATATAAAAGCAAATTATTATAATGTTTATCTAAAAGGTTTCTGGTGACGGATCATAACGCTGTTATCGACGTGCTGACTTTGAAAAAGCAAACGCCGCTTCATCTGGCTGCAGCAGCGGGTCAACTTGAAGTTTGCAAGTTACTGCTTGATCTCGGGGCAAACATAGATGCAACTGACGAGCTAGGACAGAAACCGATTCATGTCGCCGCACAGAATAACTTTCCCGAGGTGGCGCAGTTGTTTCTTCAGCAGCAGCATCTTCTTGTAATGGCGTGTACCAAAGACGGCAACACCTGCGCCCATATTGCAGCGATGCAGGGATCAGTACGGGTCATAGAGGAACTGATGAAATTCGACCGAGCCGGAGTCATTTCGGCACGGAATAAAATCACAGAAGCAACACCTTTACAACTCGCTGCTGAAGGGGGTCACGCGGATGTAGTCAAAGTCCTGGTCAGAGCGGGTGCATCCTGCACAGACGAGAACAAGGCACGTCATACGAAAAAAATCGCATTTCCAGATATTTATTTTTAAAAATATTTCAGGCCGGATTTACAGCGGTGCATCTGGCTGCTCAACACGGTCATGGTCCGGTTTTAGAAGTAATGCGCTCAACGCAATCTCTCAGGATATCGAGTAAAAAATTGGGTGTAACTGCGCTCCACGTTGCAGCTTATTTTGGTCAAGCCGGTATGTTTATTATTTTTGTTGTTTAATGTTTATAATAATCTGTAATCCATTTCAATTCCTCTTGAGTTATGTCCGGTGATAACCCATAGTTTGGTTGTTTCCGGTTATGGTCTACCCTTTTCTTGTGCTTTCCGCCATATTTAGGTTGGGTAGAATTATACACACTATTACTAATGTTGACAACGAGATTTGACAAACACGTGGTCGTCTTTTTCTATCACCGGAATCGACCAAACTAAATACAGATATTTTTTTTTTGCTACTCGTCATCTTAAAGTTAGGTGGAGTCTCACAAAACCAACTGTTTTTGCCCAATAAAATAAGATTATGTTATGAGTTACGATAAACATATATTTTTATCGTCGAAATGACCAAATTACTAAATAGAAATGTGGCTAACACACCGGGACCTCGGGGATATCTAGTTTAGCTAACGAATAAATTAAATATTAAGAAACTACTTAACTGGCAGCAGCTTGAGAATGTAGGTCCAATAGACCCTAATTGTAGACCAATACAAGTCGACGTTCTACGAGGGAGCATTCTTGGTCCCACCCTGTTCCCATTTACTCAGATAACCTTTTCCTTTACATTCCACCCCCGTAATGATAGGTAGTTCTGTTTTCTAGATTGAACCTGAAACGACCTCTAACATCGAAGAACCCCTTGAGATGATCAAAGATTGGGCCAAAATGTGTATGACAAGATTAAACGAGGAACAATGTTTAGAGCACATTTTTGCCTGTGCAGCAGAACATTTTTGCCTTACACTCTAAATCAACAATTATGAGACTTCAGATAGTTAGGATTATATTTAGCATACGGACGGTAGGAACAGGTAAAAGTTAAACTTTGAGGAATTTGAACGGATCTATGCTTTGGGAAACACCTTATTGTTTGATAGTTTGCAATAGTAATTAACTAACATGACCAGTTTGATTCTTTTTAAATAATAACTGGCTTTTGTTAATTTTTTAGACACTGTCAGAGAATTGCTAGCTAACGTTCCTGCGATAGTCAAATCTGATCCTCCCCAGGGGACCTCTCTCGTCGGAGAACTTGGAAACGAATCCGGCATGACGCCACTCCACCTCGCCGCATATTCCGGCAACGAGAACGTCGTCCGGCTTTTGCTGAATTCAGCAGGAGTCCAAGTCGATTCTGCTACTACAGAAAATGTACAGTCTGTGAACACTTTAATGTCAACTTGACGGTTCTAATATTATTTAATTCTAGGGATACAATCCACTTCATCTGGCGTGCTTCGGAGGTCACATCACAGTAGTGGGACTGCTGCTCAGCAGGGCAGCGGATCTTTTGCAGAGCCAGGACAGACATGGGAAAACAGGCCTGCATATCGCTTCGACTCATGGTCATTACCAAATGGTAGAAGTCCTCCTGGGTCAAGGAGCGGAAATCAACGCTATAGACAAGGTAATTTTTTTAAATTACTCTAGGGTTATTTTTCTAACTGAAATTTTTTATAGAATGGCTGGACTCCTCTTCACTGCGCGGCTCGAGCCGGATGTTTTGAGGTGGTTAAACTGCTCGTAGAGTCAGGTGGTTCTCCAAAATCCGAAACCAACTATGGATCCGCTCCGATTTGGTTTGCCGCTTCAGAAGGGCACAACGACGTACTGGAATATTTAATGACAAAAGAACACGACAGCTATTCTCTTATGGAAGACCGAAGAGTATGGTTTTTTTCTCGAACAGTTATATTAGGGATGTATTAATTTTAATTTCAATTTTAGTTCGTTTATAACTTGATGATATGCAGTAAAAAACACAACGATAAACCTATGCAAGAATTTATACTCGTTTCTCCAGCACCTGTCGACATAGCGGCCAAATTATCCAGTATTTATATTAACTTATCCAACAAGGTAATTCGATTTTTCTTTTGAACAATAAGGGTGGTATTATAATGAAATTGGCACACGATTTTGTAGGAGAAAGAGAGAGCTAAGGATTTAATAGCTGCGGGAAAGATGTGCGAAGGCATGGCAACAGAATTGCTTGCTTTAGCTGCCGGTGCAGACTCTGCTGGCAGGATCCTAACAGCGACCGACAGAAGGAACATCGAGTTTTTAGACGTTCTCATAGAAAACGAACAAAAGGAAGTAATCGCCCACACGGTCGTTCAGCGGTATCTGCAAGTGAGCTTGTTTTTACTCAAGTCCCATTTCATCTGACAATAAACGCGTTCTTTCTTTCAAGGAATTGTGGCAAGGAAGCCTAAACTGGGCGGGTTGGAAAACCATGCTGCTCTTCCTCACCTTCATCATCTGTCCTCCCGTATGGATATACTTTACTCTTCCACTCGGCCATAAATTCTTCAAGATTCCTATTATTAAATTCATGTCGTACTTGACATCTCACGTCCATCTGATGATTCTATTAATGCTGACGGGCATCATACCTATTTATCCTGTGCTCAGGCCAAACATTCTGCCATATTGGTATTTGATTGATGGTTTAGTGTTTTATTAGATGATACTGAATTATTGTTTTCAGGTATGAATGGGCGTTGTTGGTTTGGTTGTCCGGGCTTCTCTTGTCCGAATTGACGAACCCGAGCGACAAGAGCGGATTGGGCTGGATAAAATTAGCAGTGCTGCTTTTTGGGATTTTCGGCGTGGCCCTTCACGTCCTAGGCCTTGCTGTCAGTAAACCATGGTGGCCGACGTTGTTTTACCTCCGCAACCAGCTCTTCGCTTTGTCTTTCCTACTCGCCTGTGTTCAAATCCTCGACTTCCTTTCTTTTCATTACTTGTTCGGGCCGTGGGCCATTATTATCGGCAACCTGATGAAAGATTTGGCTCGGTTCCTCGCCGTACTGGGAATCTTCGTTTTCGGCTTTTCGATGCATATCGTTGCTCTCAACCAACCCTTTTCACAGCCAGGAGACGTAAAGAAGCCGAAACGTCTTGGACTTTTCGCTGATGGTCAGTATTCCGCTTACAGAATGATTAATAAAAAAATAAATATGATATGTATTTGGTTTGTTTGATATCTTAATAAGAACTATTTAACTAGTAACATTCTAAACGTAGGAACAGATTTACATGAAAACCACTACTAAATTTTTGTTTTTATGAGTAAAAATAAAGACATACAAACACCTCAAAATGGAAGGGATATATTTTCAAAAACAAATAAAAAGACATAAAACTATTAAAAACTAAATTGTAAAAAATAGTCTATTTCAATTTAATTTCAGCTTATACAGCTTTGGTCCGTCAAATTAACCCTTTTTCGCACATAATTAACCCGTTTAAATTTCAAACCAACCCTTTTTAACTTCAAATTAAAAATTTCAAATGAACTGAATGAATTAATGGAAAATTAAACTTCTTAATTTCAATTTTTTTTTAAATTAAATTAACTCTTTAAAGAGGTAAAAACTTAAGAGTTGGCATGAAATATAAGCATGTAAAGTAAAATCCCTGTATATATTTTTCGTAGCATAATTTGGTTTTTAAATATCATATGAAAAATATAGTTTAAAATTAAATATAAAACAAATGATGATTCTTTTAACTTGAAATTTTTATAAACATATATTTTTTCTTTGTTGGATAAGTACACATAAAACAGAAGCAAAATAAAAGGTGATAGTCTGGTTAGAATTATACCTGAGTAGAAAATATTCCTTGGTGTAATTGGGAATGCCCCTCCATTCGTGATAATAAATTACTTTCCTACACCAGGCATCGATCACACTAGAATGTCTACTCCTTAGAGTAATTGAGGATGAGCCCCTAGAGTCACGCTAATAAACCACATATACATTACCTTGAATACCCGATAATCCTTGGGGAGCATGCCCCTCAATTCGTGATAATAAATCACATTCACACACCAAACTTCGTCCACATTACTCCGAACACTTGACATTCCTTGGAATAATTGACGGTAAGCACTCCATTCACGCTAATAAATTCATTCACACACCAGACTTAAACAGATACATTCGTTCCAACAAATACTAGAAATAGCGGTCTAAAACAACAGACGGACACCATACGAGAAAGGTCTTGTGTGAGAGGGTTACCGAGAAGAATCGACAACTGGTTCCGCTTTTGAACATGCTACATGCTTTTCTCTAACTTACTCCTTTATTAATCTGTTTAAAAATGTGTTGCTCTGTATTCTAGAAGAATATTTTTCATTGATTTTCCGCTTCTAATTTCGCTAGTTTATTTGCTTCTTCGTTTTTCACGATTCAACAGTGGTTTGTAATCCATTGAAGGCAAATATTCTACTTGGTTGCTATGTGCGCAGATATTTCCTCTCTTATTAGCCTGATATCAGGCGAAACAATTGCTTCTGAGGATGCCCGGGAATCTATAAATAAAACAGGATGGCTACGTCTTTCTTTAGTACCTGTACTGCCAAGAGAGCAGCTTTCACTTCTCCGTCAAAATTTGGTGCTATTTGACCAACTGGGTCAGATTGCCGCCGTTGCCTTGTGCTCAGTGAACTGAGCCATCAGTATATAAATACATGGATCCCCTCTGACTTTCATAAACCTTTCATTTATACTTTTGAGCTACAAGTATAGCTACAATTGCTTTGAGTGTGATAGGTGAGGTTTCTTTTTATGTCTAATGGGTTACCAAATGGAGCATTACGATCGGGCTAAAACACACAGCCAAATCATTTGCCGTTAGAAGTTTAAAAAAAACCTGCCTGCAGTCTGTATTTATATCATATGCGCCAGTCAGATCTTCTGCTTTAACTGATAGAGATTTTTGAGCTTTCAGACACTAATTGGTAGGCTTATGATCGTACCAGTAGTCCGTTAGGCGCACAAATCTCTTCTAATCGCAAGAGGTTCTTGCATCTGCTTCTTTACTAACTGCCCATCATACTTTGTCCATTGAAGCTTTGTGCGGATCCCTAGGTAATTAGCGCTATTTGTGTCTCTTTATGGCTTGGAATCATAATGTAGAGTGAATGGACTGCGTCTCTTGATAGAAAAAGGTAAAAGTGGAAATTCAGACTTATCGAGGTTAACGACATAGTCATTTATGTTCGCCCATGATAAACGTTTTTCTAATGCCCCATTAAGAGCTGGTTCAAAAGCACTTATCTCACTACTTGTAGTCCAGACGGCAAAGTCATCCGCATAAAGCAAGGTATACCAGGGACACTTTAAATTGTGGCTATAATATCACCTAATAAATCTTTCTGAGAGGAAAGAAAGGATAGTCTTAAACGTAAATAATTTCAATTTGATTTAGTAGTTTTCTCCTCCATACTCAGGATGGGTTTTCTAGTTTTTTCCTCCATACTCTATCCAAGGCAGTCATGAAGACTGTGAAGACTGCTGGAGTGCTTTGTTTTCTATGCAAACCGTTTTTAATTTCTTGATATAGTCTAGCTACTTATTACACAGCTTGTTTCCTGAAGACTGCTCGCCTCCATGATATCAACTGGTTTTCCTCAAGATAAATTTGCAATCTCCGAAGAAACATCCTATCATATACTTTTGAAAAAAAACACTAAGTAGAGATACAGGCCAGAAGAAATTTCAAAACTAATTAATTTAAAGATAAAGACGGATAATTTAAAATTGAAAAGCGTTAATTCGAAGGTAAAAAAAGATTAATTGAGAATTAATATAAAGGGTTAATTTGGTGCTAAAAAGGGTTAAATCTGATTAGTAAAAAGGGTTAATTTTATATTAAAAAGAGTTCATTTGAAAGAGAAAACAGTTCATTTGATAGAAAAAAGCTGTAAGCTTTTAAATAAAAGTATTGGATATTAGAATTTTTTAAATATAATAAAAGTGGGCTCGTAGAAGATCATATGAAAATTAATTGCATATTAAAACAAAGGATTCTTATTTTTATAAAATGGTAAAATAGTTTATAAATCAAAGATCCTTCTTTATATTTGAAATGGTTTTTCAAATATAACTAAATAAAAATCATATTAAAATGAATGACAATTTAAATCAAAGATTTTAGAAATATGTTGAATAATTGTGATTTTGAATGTATGAATGAAAAATACCTTTATTTACCATAAAATAAAATGCAATATAATATTAAATGCAAAGTTTCTATACGGAAATTTAATTCTGAACCGTCGACATTTTTAAAAATTAATTTTCCAAAAACCAGGAATATTGATAACCATTCTTCATGGTTACTAATGAATAAAAGCAATGAACCGATTAAAATCATGTACAGGTTAACCATTTTGGGAAAGGAGAAGTTGGCATTAATCGATTCGATCGCAGTAATTTTAGATAGTCTTTCCATCCTAAATAGGATAAGTATTCTAGCCTAAATAAGTATTGTATTCTAAGGTATACAAGAAGTGAGGGTGTTTGCAAGTAGAACAGTTCGGAGTAAAAATCGGAAGGTGAAATAATTTTGTAAGAAAAACCTTTAAAAAAATTCTCATAACTGAGAAACGGTAGCACACCATCGATCAACTCGGGACTTCGAAGTAAATTTAATTAAGAAATTAGGCCAGCGAGTACCAAAGTAAAGTTAGTTTTTAGAGAGGGAGAACAACAAGAGGTCGAAGACGCCTCCTTGTCTAACGGCCGACTAAACAGGGAAATATTGCGAGACCAAATTATTTCAGTTTATTAATCCATTAAATTAATGAATCCATTTATTTTATAATTTGAAATTGAACCAAAAATAAATTTTTTTTTTTTTACATTTAACTTGATATATTATTTAATTTTAATTAAAATTGCTATTTGTATTGTCCTCGAAGAACAAGACTATTTTACCTTTATTTACTTTTTTTTTGTTAATGTAGGAATTTAATTTACGTTTAAATATTTCATTCCACCCTCCTAGGTTTTTGATATTTTAAAGAAAGAGTTAATTAGGGTAAACGATCAACTTGGGATAAGCTAAACTTCGATTTAATTTAATTAGGAAATTAGGCCAGCGAGTACCAAAGTAAAGTTCGTTTTAGAGAGGGAGAACAGCAAGAGTCTGAAGACGCCTCCTTGCCTAACGCTTGACTTAACAGGGGAATATCTAGAGACCATATTATTTTAGTCTATTATGGCTTTTATGAATTCATTTATTTTATAATTTAAAATTGAATATAAAAACAAATAATTTGTTTCATTACATTAATTAAAATTGCTATTCGGATTGTCCTCGAAGAACACAATTATTTCATATTTAATTTTTTAAGGAGTAATTTAATTTATGTCTTTACATTTCATTCCACACTCCTAGGTTTTTGATATTTTAAAGAAAGGGTTAATTGGGTAACCGATCGACTTGGACAGGCTGAACTTCGAAGTAAATTTAATTAGAAAATTAGGCCAGCGAACACCCGAGTAAGGTTCGTTTTTAGAGAAGGATAACAACAAGAGGCTGAAGACGCTTCCTTGTCTAACGCCAGATTTAAGAGGGAAATATTGCTAGTCCATATTATTTTAGTGTATTATGACTTATGAATCCATTTATTTTATAATTTAAAATTAAATATTTTTTTAAATTTAACTTGATAACATTGGTAATTATTCAGATATCGTGAGATACGGTCTGGTGTGATGTAGATTACAGAAAAACATTTTCTTTATCGTGCCAACGTTTCGACCTTCATTGAGATCATCTTCAGAGCCTGAGATTTACAAACGTTGTTTACATTTAACAAATACATTTAGGATGTGGAAAAGTGAAATTATACAATGCAAAATATATTTTATATTCAAAGTATTTTGTATTTTGTAGTATTTATATTTTGTAAAATATTTATATCCCGAAGATGATCTCAATAAAGATCGAAACGCTGGCACGATAAAGAAAATGTTTTTCTGAAACCTACATCACACCAGACCGCATCTCAAGATATCGGAATAATTATCGATTAACTAACAATTAAGTAACTAATCTCTACACATTTAAACACTGTTTCATTTTAATTCAATTGCTTTTTATATTGTACTCGAAATTTACGTCTTTACATTTCATTCCACCCTCCTAGGTTTTTGATATTTTAAAGAAAGAGTTAATTGGGGTTGGGTATTGGAAATTAAAAAGTTCTTTAAAATAAAAAAAAAGTTGCAATTTGAAATTAAAAAGGCTTATTTTGATGAGTAAAGAGAGAAATTTGATAGAAAGTATATTAGTATTTTAGAAAACTTGAAAAATTTGAAAGCACGAAAAAAATGGACAACAGAAGTAAACGTATATTCTATTATCAAATTCTATCATTTTAACTTATACCTGGATTAATTAAGGTTTTGGTAAAAATAAACAGTCAGATAAAAAAGACAGTGTCCCAAGCGGGATTCGAGCCTTAATTAATTGAATACAATTTATTTGGTCAAGTGGACCAGGAAACCTAATAAAATTAAACGTGGATTTTTTCCGTATATCAAAAAATGCTCTTTTAGTATGATAGTTTCCTATTATCTCGTCTGCCAATCCATACTTTTTGTCAATCAGACGCTTTTCGGCATTTCGCCGTTTTCAGTATTGCGTTTGGGTGATTTGTGTGAAGCCAAAATAACGAAAGTCAACACTAAAGATGGCAAAATGCCGAAACACGTCTGACAAAAATCAGCGAGGACAGGCAGACCAAGATGACTGGTGACTATGAAACCTATAGTTATCATGCCGCAGACGAGAGAAAATTTCACAAATTCTCTTTTTTTTTAGTTGTATATTTTTTTCAATTGAAACAAAGATAAGAAAGAATGGTCGATTGTGTTGTGAAAACTGAGTGAGGAGTTAGAAAATGTACGTTAATATTTCAGAAAGTGATCTTGCCCTTTTATCGAATACTAGTATTAGACTAAATAATAACTGTAACTGGGACATTTAGATGGGACAATAATCCTGGAACCGAACTCGACGCAGGAACCCATCGTTTTCTGTAGCCGGTACGCCAAAATCCCCGGCTGCATCCGCCCAGATACTCCCGGCTGTAAGTCAATAAAATTACGGTTTTGCAGTCATAATTCACTTATGTAATGTTTGCCTATTCACGATAAATGTCAATTTTAAAACCATTCGTAAAAACACTAATATTTGTTGTAATGTTGCAAGGTAAGTGCGTGGCTGCAGAACCAAACTATTGTTGTTGCATAAAATCGCCTGGGCTCACAGTGTGTATTTTTTTTTGGAGAAACTCACGGTTTTTAAGTGTGTATTTTTGTATGGAATTCGTAAAATGAGAGTTGCTTATGGTTTTTGTTTGTTTTCTTTAATTTTTAATCATCCCGATTTGATATTCGTAGTAGGCCGTTTATACTCCGATTTAACATAGCACATCACCTATAAAACGAATTTTGAATATAAAAAATTTCTTTTTAAAAATTTATGTAATTTAATTTTTTTTTTTTTTTTTTTTGAGAAAGTAGACGATATAAATGCCTGAATTCAAATATTTGTCGTAGTCTTTTTCAAATTTTAAATAAAAATATCAAATCAAATTCACACATTTTACACCTATTTGATTTTTATGTGGGAAAATATGAACGTTGTTTTTTTTAATCTGTAACCAACACTTTAAAAGGAGTATAGTTTTAACAATATGTAAAAATGCTAGTTAACAACGAATTTTGTTTGTTTGGATTTTTGACATAATTATCATCTTACCTTATACATAACATATTTACATGTTAACGCATATCAACACAGATAAATCAATTGCACGAAAATTATCACAGTAAATCGCTTTGTAGAAGGAATAATCATAGGGCTAGATTCGCTCTTGGACGGATTGGATTAAATGTATATGGTTTATTATAAACGGCACCCTGTACATAAACACATTCGACGTGGTATTGTTGCCAAAGAGAAGAAAATAAACGAGATGGTAAAGTACGCAGATTGTAAATTTAACGTAAACGTTTCAGTGCAAATGAATCCGGTGGACGCACTGGAGCTCCTCTTCTTCGCTGTTTTCGGCCAAACTACACCGGAGACGCTAAGGGTGAAAAAGTCAAACCAGCCTGAATGGACTTTGTACCTTTTCAAATTCGTCTTCGGCATTTATATGCTCGTCTCGGTCGTCGTACTCATCAATCTGCTCATTGCTATGATGAGTGACACTTACCAACGAATCCAGGTACGATTTCATGCAGTAAATACCGCAGGAGTCTTTTTGATAGATTTTGTAGATAAGTTTCAGTTTTAATTATTTCAAGCGCAAATTTTAAGTTTGGAATTTGAAAAATCAAGTAATAAGCAAAATGGTTGCTTGGTTTCTTTCTCCCTCCACACGCCCTTCAGCGCAGTGCGGGCAAATCGATCCCAGAAAGTACTCTAGATCCGCCTTCAGATTTTCCTAAGTCGAGTAAATCCTTTATCCGATTAATCAGTTCCAATTTTTTTCTCGTTCGACAGGCCCAATCCGACATTGAGTGGAAATACGGCTTGGCCAAGCTTATACGGAATATGCACCGCACGACGACGACACCTTCGCCGCTCAACTTGGTCACTACGTGGCTCATGTACCTCCTTCATCTTTGTAAAACGAAGAGTAAGTTTCATTCACTTTTCCAATTCTCCGAAAGGGATCTTTCTGGGTTTTTGTTCTTTCACGACGATTCGGTTTTTCAATTTGCAGTGGCCCAAAGGAAGAGGCCCAGCTTGGTCCAGATGATGGGCCTGCAGTCGAGATCGCGCGTAAGTGCAAGAACCAAAATGGGTGCCAAATGGTTGGCGAAAGTCAAAAAGGGGCAAGTCGCACCAAAAGGTAAATCATTAATAACAAAAATTGCATGAATAATCCAATATAACTATATATGTATATAATAAAATGACTAATAGCACGTTCACCCTGTTTGTCATTCCCCAATGTGCTAACCATAGGGTCCTCATGGGTAGTTCGCCTACCTCCTTGGTACCTACTTGCAAAACGGGGTAGAGCTCCAGGGGCTTTGGTCAGATATGATAAATTCATCCCACAACGTTGGCAAAATATGATCTAACCAAAAACTAACATATACAATACAATCGCGCTAATAAATACATTCACACTTATTTACATTGCAGTCATTGTGGTTGATCAATTGAATTCTCGATATTCCTTCATCGACCTGCACAAAATAGTAATAAGCTAATGTAAAAGGTGAAGGTCGATGGTGTACTTTTATAAATATTCTTCCTTCGAACCTACACTGATCGCTATATTTCACCATCAGCCTCATAATAATGTACGCACTAATACAAATCACATAAAACAATTCTATATTCAGCAAAAAAATTCATATACTCTAAAACGCGGAACAGAGGGCCCAGAACCATTCTTAAATCCAACGGCATGCCTACACGCTCTCTATAAAGAAGCAGGGCGTGACAAGTTTATGTTAATGTAGGATACATCTAGCAATCTTTATTAATTTATTGCATAGTTCAAACAGGCAAGCAGCCCCAAAAGAGAACTGCCAAAATATGACAATAAAACCACACACACTAATAAATACACACACGAGGAACAGGGGACCCAGAAACTCAACTGCCCAAGAACCATTATTAAATCCAACGGCATGCCTACACGCTCTCCATAAAGAAAGGAGGCGTGACAAGTTTATATTAATGTAGGATTCATAGGAAGCAGCCCCACAAGAGAACTGCCAAAAATATAATAATAGTATTAATAATACAAAATTCTCTGCATAATGGACCGTACCTGCAAGGGAATTAGCCAATGACTAATGAATAAATAACATGGTGACAGACGCCCAGCATTAAATTTTAATTTCAATAATCAATTAACATTTAACTAAATTGCCCTGTGTGAATTAATCTACTACAGAGTGCATATAACATTTTCTATTAGGAATCTATTCTATAACTAACAGGGGAAAATTATATTAATTATTGAATTTGCACCAAAGATTAATTGGTTTGGTGTGCTTTTTAATGGTTCGTAAGCCCATGGTGCCTTAATGTGGTTAAGTAAGTATTGGGTCGAAAAAGAAGTTCATGGCGTTTTTTTAAATGGTAAATACTATGAAAATGTCAGGTAATATATGAACCATTTTGTTCCGTTACTTACTTCCATCTTACATGTACCAAAACATCTTATGATTTTTGAACGATGTAGTTTCTAGTGAAGTAATGTTTTTCCTTAATAGAGTTTTGCATGGTTTGGAATAAATACAAATCAAATGGATCGATGGATCATGAAAGGGACATGTCTGGTTGGTCTGAAAGTGTTTCATGGTAGAAAATAATGTTAATCAATTTTTGGTCAACAACTGAACTTATCGTTCTAATTGTGTGCATTATACATTAGAATCAACAATATGATTGGGTGCAATAAGCTCATAATAAAGCACCATCCTATAATGCGCTCAATGGATATTATTCGGAAGTAGCTTTTTAATTTTTTAACTGTGATTTTCCCTAGTATTTTCTTCTCTGAACATTGTTGTAAAGGAGCAAATTTTGATCTTTTTAAAAATGGATCGTTTATATTGCATTTGAGAAGGTGTGATCCAATAAATTCTTCTCAGTCAACATATAAGGACATGTCCGACAAACATATCCAGATGCTCTCATATAGTTTTTTTTTAAATATCTTAAGTATCTCTGAAATGTCTCTTTGTTGGGTGTTGTTTATCTGTGACAAAAGTCTAAAACTGATCATCCAGAGTTGAAGGATCACCAGAGCGCGTTGAATATTTAAATATTTTTTTCTGAACCGATCAAACCTAAGGACGGTGGTTGCTTCTACAGCGTCATAAGTCATAACAAATTTTTCTAACAGTTTGAGCTAAGGTTTTTCCCTTTGTGAAATTCAAAAAATCATTATTTACGTCTATAGGAGATACTGGCCTACGAAACCTGTTTTTTAAAAGTTTTATCTAACCGCAGTAGCTCACAATTTATCCTACAGGTGAGATCTGCATAAAAATGCATTGGTCTAAAATGATTAATTTTTTTAATTCATAAAAGAAGTAAAGTATTCGGGCTAATTTCAATTGATTATACTTTTAATCTAAAGTCTTGGTTGAGGTTGAGAGAAAAAGTTAGTGTCTCGAGCGAGATTCGAACCCGGGAACTTCGGCTCAATAAGCCGCTGTTGTAACCAGTTCAGAAATCATGACTTCGATCCAACCAATTCCTGATCTTAAGGCTAATTTTATAGAAAATCATTCCTACCTTATTCGAGCCTTGTGCTGTGAGCACTTTAACTCCGCAGAATCTGCACCGAATTAATTGATATCAATCTTCTTCATTCTGGTTCAGTGTGCAGTGCCCTGTAACAATTTAGAGTCTCTTACTGCTTCCATTACAAACAGAGACTTTTTGGTTGAATCGAAGTATTTGTAGTCAAATACCGTGACACAAAACACACACTTTCAGTGAGTACAATACTTTGATCAAAACATAAATTTTCAATATTGTGTAGATCATTGTATAAATTCATTTTCACATCTTACACGTAGTTGTATAATCTAAACAATGGTAAATCCCAAGCCCTGAAGATGATCTAAGTAATGATCGAAACGTTGACACAATATAAAAAAAAGTTTTCCTAAATCTACAACACATAAGACCGTATCTCAAGATCTCCAAATATTAAAAAGTAATAAATTTGTCAAAATTGGAATATTCTTCAAATGGAAAATTGTTGGTATAATTTGACGGAGGATTCTATCACCGACAATTTTGTTTCGGAAGATTTTTTAGTAGGCGTGCATCTTTTGAATTTATCGATAAAATGTCAGAAACGGTGAATTTTTGTATTCAAAAATCATGAAAATTATAATACTCAACCAATCAGGCTGATTTTAGTCTAATTCAACGTTGAATTAAATGCACGATTAATGTTGTTTCGAGTTGTTTTATGATAGTGGTAGCGGTTTAATATTCTTGGATATACACCAGGCCTTTGACCGAGTATGGCACATTGGGCTACTGTGGAAGCTTAAGAACATCCTACCAACAACCTATTTTACCTTGCCCTAAAATCCTACCTTAACGATCGTAACTTCCAAGTATCCCACAGAAATTCATTGTCTCCTGTCCACCCTATACCCAGGTGTCTCAGGAGGGCAGGTGCTCGCTCCTTCCCTTTTCTCAATTTATACCCCCCATCCACCTAAGCAACCTAATACTATCACCTCCACCTTTGACTAAACCCTATTTCAACCCCACTTCCAAATATCTCACAGAAATTCATTGTCTCCTATCCATCCTATCCCAGCAGGTGGTCCCACAGGGCAGCGTGCTCGCTCCTTTCCTATATTCAATTTATACCTCCGACTTACCTACGCAACCTAACACTAAACCTTCACCTTTTGCGAATGATACCGCAATCTTAGAAAAGTTCCTGTCACAGCTTCCCGTAATCTCCAAATTCACCTACACATCGTAGAATGCTGGCTCTGTCAGTGGAGAATCAAAATCAACGAAACCAGATCAACAAACATAATATTTACCCTAAACAACAAAGCGCATCCACCAGTACGCCTCCACCTACGATACCTCGGACTCTACCTGGACAAACGACTGACGTGGAACCACCATATACGATTTACGCGCACAGACTAACATACGATTTTCCATTCCTAAACAACTGTCGTCAGACGATCGAAACTCTCATTAATAAAAAAGACAAAATTCTATATAGCCCTCCTGGCACCGCATCTGGACATACGGACTTGAACTTTACGGACTGCTAAGAGTTCCAATTGAATGCAATCCCTTCAACTCAAAATCCTCAGAACAATAGTCAACACCGTTTTCTATATATATATATATATATATATATATATATAGCCATAGAGCTTGCCCAATCCCGCTGCAAAACGTCCACTCCAAACTATCGTCAAAAACCTGTCATCCACCACACTACCTAATAATTCCAAAAGAAGACTGAAGAAGACTGAAGCGTCGGTGGTCTCGCGACAACCGTAACACTTCACATCGGTCTCCTAGGACGGAGTCCGTCTCGCTCTTCGTATTGATGCACTAACTGCTACCATCACTGGATGGTAGCTGTTCAAGCTTTCTTGCTACTATTATAATTGTTTATATGTAAATATTATATGTTTTACTTGTTGCGTGCAGTTGTAAAAAAATTTGATTAATATGCAAAGATTTTAAAAAATGTTTCAATTCTATTTGCAGAATCTGTTGCTCTGAGTGTGGTACATCTGAGTCCACTAGGATCACAACTGAGCTTCAGCAATGCGGCGACAAGAATTGAAAACATCGCGGATTGGGAGGCGATAGCCAAAAAGTACCGGGCACTGATGGGAGAACAGAACGACCAGGGTATTGACAGCATCGACACCAGCCAGACGATCGGCTCGTCCGAGACGACACTTTCAGCTCGATAGATTTATTTCGATTTTTCAATTGTGGGTGACTCACATCACTCAAAAAGCCTTAATATTGTGCCTTGACCAATTTCCACATTCGCAGTGGCTCTGCAAGTAACATTTACAATTATGTTTCTTATTGTTATTAAAATTCAGAAATAGGTCGTAATTGAACAAACTACGACTCTGTAAATATCTCTAACTTAGACTTGTTGTTCCTGAACGTTAGTTATTTTTTATGTTTTTTAGCATCTAGTATTTTTCAATTTTCTACAATATCAACATCACTGTTATTGCAAGAATGAAACATTCAGTCTTTTTATAACACTACGGTAAAATGTGTAGTTACCATGTACATAATATAAACGGATATATTTTTTCATATAAATAAAACAATTGAAGTAAATACACGCCATTTTTTCCACTGAAAAACAGTTTTATACATGAAGACCAGTATTATATTTATTATCTATCATGAACCTTTTAATAAAAATAGTTATTTTTATGTACATTAATGAATATAAAAATTTTCAGAAAAATACAAAAATATTTTTTGAAAACAATGTTGCGAAATAAAGAAAAAAAATGGAAGTGAAAATTTTCAAAAGAATTATTTATTACTATTTCACATTTTAAACAATTTTTTGTCCTTCAACATTAAAAAGGTCATCCAGTTGTAATAGTTTATACAGAAATTATATTTTTGAAAAAAAGAAAGACCATTGTTTTTATATTTTATGATTCTTCTATCAAAGTAAAATACAGGTAATAAATTATTGAATGTATTTATTTTATTAATTTTTGAAATCCCTTTTTATTACAGCACAGCAGTACTTTTTTTTCAGTGGGGTATGTGTGTCATTTTTTGTAAAATCTAATGAAAACCCGAAAGAAGTAGGTTGTATCTGTTCTGTTAAGATTTTGTAGTACAACATAATCACTAAAATATACCATATTATTATGGGCACTCTAGAGAAAAGATTCGATAATATTTTGACAAAAATTTTCCAAAGTTTTTTGGTTTATTGGTTTCGTGTAGTTCATTTATTAGAATATAAATTCGTTATGAAAGAGTACGATGTATTTTTACAGGGGAATTTTGTATGCACAACATTCATAATATAGCATTTATATACATTATGACCGATTTGTGGATACAATATTTCTAAAGGAGCTTTTTTAACACTTTGGTACAAACTTCATGTCAATTAATTAAAATTGCATGTTTGAATATCAACTTGTCGCTATAATAGAGTTCTACTGTATGATTTTATCATTGGCTGATTACAATAATTAAAATTCAAAAATTCCAGGGACATTTTGTAGTAATAAATTTTCATTGAAATTCAAAGGTTTACGTAAGAATTGTTTGATCATGGAACATTTATTGTCATTTAAGCATGAACTGAGTCATAACAGATATTTTTTGTTTTTGTTTAAAAAATAATTTTTTCATACAATTTATCAAATTTCATAGGAATTTCATGTTATCTCTAAGTATTAGTTTCCTGTTTGGATAATTTTGTGGTTTATTGGTTTGATGTAGTTCATTCGTTAGAATATAAAGTCGTTATGGAAGAGTTTTGTCATGATTTTTTTCACACAATTTATCAAATTTCATGGGAATTTCATGTTATCTCTAAATAATAGTTTTCTGTTTGGATAATTTTGTGGTTTATTGGTTTCATGTAGT
>CM077113.1:7421918-7440311 GCA_039619505.1 Cimex hemipterus
TTGGATAATTTTGTGGTTTATTGGTTTCATGTAGTTGATTCACAAAAATAATAAATTCGTTATGAAAGAGGTTTGGGATGATTTTTTTCATACAAATTATAAAATTTCGTAGTAATTTCGTATTATCCCCATGCCATAGTTTTCTGTTTGGATAAATTCCTTATGGAAGAGTTTTGACATGATTTTTCCAAAAGGATTATCAAATTTCACAGCAATGTCATGTTATAACTATGAAAAAGTAACTGGGTCATTTTATGGTATATTTATTAACAATTAAATTTATGATCCACTTTATCACAAATGAAGGACCGTACCGGACACTACCGTACCTCTACTAATAAAAAAAAACTCGGCAAAATCTCACTTAATGAATTTTGTCAATTTTATAACTAATACATATGTCATTTTGTAATAAATAAATTTAATAGCAGTTTGATCTTAACATTTTTTTTTGTGGGCATGTACACAGGATCATTACATAAATTGAAAAGACATGTAATTTTTGACTTGTCATTCAAATCTTTTACAGTTATATATATATATATATATATATATTTTTTTTTTTTTTTTTTTTTTTTTTCTGTTGGGAACTGAGCCAGCCTTTGCCAATAACAAAGGATTTTTGTTTAGCAAAGTAATTTGTCTCGCCTAAATGCTGAATAAGTGCATCTTCCTCACTTCATCATCTCGAAACAATAATAAAAATTTAATTCAATACAGGCTAATTGATAAAATTGAAAAATACAAGTACGTTAATATAAAGTTTAACAAATTAAAAATGAGATAATAATTTGTCTATTTGTTTCAAAAATTAATTATGTAGCCACAGTTTATAATAATAAAAGAATTGACGTAACAAAGATCAAGGTTTGCTCGGCGGAGTAAAACAAACTGAAACGATCAATTCAGTATTAAGTAATAAAATTTAATTTATTATCGACGATAAAGGCGTGTGTAGATCGGGTTCAGGGACGATGAACCGAATGATATAAAACGGCTGGTTGAGAAATACACAATTGGATCTGTCCAAAACTTGTGGCAGCTAATATGTTATAATACGTCAATATGTCTTAATTACAAACGAAAACCACGATTTTAGTTTAAGAACTGCAAAACCGAGTTGAAACCTGGGGAAGAACGCTAATAACTTTTTTTTCAAGAAATGATACACAAAAGTCAATTTTTCTGTTTAAAAGTCTACTTCGAATTTTTTTTATATAGATAGCAAATATTTCTACGATTGTACATGCCACAAAAATAGCCTAATATTTTTTTTTTAATTTTTGTTTGTAGTTAAATCGTACAGGATTGAATCGGGCAATTTATAAACAGGATTTTACAGCGTGATCATCCGTTTTATTGCAAGTTTGCAAGTTCGCTTAAGGCAGGAATTCGCGTCAACCAGCGCGCCTGCATTTATAATTCGGTTAACGAGATCAACAGATGTGTAATTTACACTTGGCATTTTGAAATGAACTGCTATTAAACTTTCTGAGGTTGTTTACACAGACAATTTCGCATCTTATTTTATATTATTTTATATGGTAGCCAGTAATTTCCTTGTCAATAAAAAAACCCATAAATTCCTAAAATTCTCGTCTTGAACAAATTTTACTTGTTTTCTTCTTAAAATGTGAAAATATTTTGCGAGTTTAATCAAGCCGACGTATCTTTATAGGGGAATTTTGTATGCACAACATTCATAACAATAACTTGTATATATGTTATGACCTACTTATGATCCTCTAAGGGACTTTTTAAGATTGTGGTTCGAATTTCTTATCAATTGATTAAAACTGCGTATTTGAATATTATGATACTACTATGATAGTGTGATTTTATGGTTAACAGATCGCAATAAATTTTGTGGGCCACTTTATCAAAGAGAACAAAAAATTCCAGGGACAATCTGCATTACTATAAATTCATTGAAATTCTAAGTTTTACACAAGTATTGTTTGTCTATAGAGCATTTGTTGTCATTTAAGCATGACCTGAGTCATAACAGAATTTTTTGTTTTTGTTTAAGAAATAATTTTCAATATTATGAAAGTGCAAGTGATTTTCATGATATGATTATGAGAAGGTGTTATGGTATAATTTTTTGGTTAATTCATACATTAAAATATGTCGGGACATTAGAATTAATTAAGGTTTTTAGCTGAGATCAAAAAAGGTAATAGCATGAGCGGGATTCGAACCCACGATCTTCGCCTAGATACGCCGCTGCTCTACCGCCTGAACTATCGCTCTAAAGCTCTCTTTGGCCATTTCATTTGTCGTCGAGAATCAAATCCGATGACACGACATTTGGAGAATGGCTAATGAAGGGAAAACTCAAAAGGTAGAGTGGTAGAGCAGCTGCATGTCGAGCCAAAGGTTTTTAGTTGAGATAAAAAAGTCAATGGCAAGAGAGGGATTCGAACCCACGATCTTCAGCTAGATAAGCCGCTGCTCTACCACTTACGCTATCGTGACCTCGATCCACTCGGCCGGTAACTACCCATCTCAACCCCACATTTTGAATTTTCCGAACTTTTTACTATTTTTCGAGGTCATAATAGCTCAAGTGGTAGAGCAACGGCGTATCTAGCCGAAGATCGTAGGTTCGAATCCCACTCGCGCCATTGACTTTTCATCTCATCTAAAAACCTTAAGTAATTCTAATGTATCAATTGGTCAAGCGGACCACTAAATTAGTGAATATATCTGAACGTTCGGGGTCTGTATGTAGTTTTCGCGTAATTTTGTCATACAACTGATCAAATTTAGTAGACGTTTCATGATTATGGTCGTTCTATGGTACGATTAATTCGGTAGAATACAATGGAGCATTACACAAAATCTATGAAAGAGTTTTACCATTATTTTGTCATAATTTTTTGTTAAATTGTATAAGAATTTTGTTCTTTGACTAGGAGAGGGTTTTATTGGGTCATTGTGTTGTTAATTCATTACAATTACATTTTTGAGCAACGTTATCACAAAAGATACATCGTATTTTGTGGTTAGGTGATTACAATTACAATTTTTTGGGCTTTATTATCAAAAAGAAAGACATTTTGCAGTACCATACATTCAGCGAAATATTGCGGAATCTCCGTGGAAAGATTTTGGTATTATTTTGTCATGGAATTTATCAAAATTCATAGGAATTTCATAGTTTGTCTACGAGAGATTTTACTGGGCCTTGTGTGGTCAATTCATTACAATTACATTTTTTGAGCCAAGTTACTACAAAAGAAATATTTTACGCCACGCTGCAGGACAATTCTTTCATTAGAATATAACGGAGCGTAGCAGAATTTCTATGGAAGAATTTTTAGCTTGTTTTGTAATAACTGAATCCGAACTATTAAATACAGTTATATATTGTAGGCAATTTATCAAAAAGGAAGAATTTTTCTAGTGATTTTGCAGTACAATACATTCAGTAAAACATAACGGAATATTACGGAATCTCTACAGAATATATTAGCATTATCTTATCCAAAATATTCCCAAATTTCATATGAAATCCAAGGTACCATTATATGAGAGTTTTTGTGCTTGATAATTTTGTAATATAATGATTACAATTACATATGTGAGCCATGTTAGCACAGAGAAAAGATCGGTGTATTACTGAATCTCTGTAGAACATATTTGGCATTATTTTGTCCAAAACTTTCCGAGATTTCTGATCAAATTCGTGTTCCTATGGGAGAGGTCCCCGGAAACAATCTTCACAACCTACTATAAAATCTCAACAGACTACAAAGGAGAGGAAGAACACAGGAGAACAGCGGTTACAATGATATGGTACACGGATGGCTCCAAAACAAATGAAGCAACCGGATCAGGCGTTTTCTCTACAAGCCCAAAATATGAGCAATCAATTCATTAGGGAAGTATACCTCGGTCTTTCAAGCAGAAATACCCTGTAAAATCTTAAAAGAGGTTACACTGACAAAAAAAGATCAGACAGCCAAGCAGCTATCAAAGCATTGGCATGCAAAAGAATTACATCACAACTAGTCAGTGAATGCATCCAAAATCTCCAAAACCTGGGGGAACATAACAACCTGACGGTATCCTGGGTGCCAGGGCACAGGTGAATTTTGGGTAATGAAGAAGCAGACAGACTGGCCAGAGGAGGATCCGCAAGACCATACATAGGACCCGAACCTATCCTTGGGATATCAAAAACAAACATAGAATCCTCCATCGCAGAATGGATCCAAACAAAACAAAGAGAGAAGTGGATGAACTCTAGCAGTGCTAGACATAGTAAACGTATGATAAAACAACCCTCACCAAAACTTGCAAAAACTCTACTACAATTGGAGAGGGCAAAACTCAGAGGGGTGGTAGGACTACTAACCGGCCACTGGCATCTCAGAACATCTGCACAACATGGGTATATACAATAATGATCCCATTTGCAGACTATATAATGAGGAGGAAGAAACAGCCACTCATATCATCTTTGAATGCGAAGCAACGGCTCAATGGAGGTTCAACCTGACATACAAAAAAGACTCAGAGAACCACATTGCAGCAGTACCAGTCAATGACTTGATACCTCTGAGAAAAAGGATCGAGTCTATTGACTAAACTAAGGAACTAGGAAGGTACAATAAATCAGAAGGCTGCAGTGCCTGGGGTATACAAACCCCGCCTCCTAGTATCCTTTTCCACCATACCATATGGGAGAGGTTTTGAGGGTAAAACGATTACAATTACATTTTGCGCGCGACGTTATCACAAAATAAAAAATTTTCAGCGACATACGGTAGGAATCATTCATTCTAATAGTTTTCGCTTTATTCAGCCATATAATTTTTGTAATTTCAGACGAATTTTCAGGGATTGGCTACGAGAGGGTTTTCCTGTGCCATTTGTGGTTAAATTGATTACAATTATATTTTATGAAGCACACTATTTTAAAGGAAGGATTTTACGTCATCTACAGTACAATTCATTCATTAGAATATATCGGAAAATGTCAGAATCTCTACCGAAGAGATTTGGGCAGTATTTTGTCCAAAACCTTTACAAATTTCATAATGAAATTCATGGTACCACAACGAGTGAACTATTGTGTTTGATCGTTTTCAAATTACATCATGTGGGCCACGTTATCATAAAAAAGGAAGAAATTCTCAGTGATATTCTGCAGTCCTCATTTATTATTATAGCTTTTTGGCATTGTTTAGGCATACAGTTTCTCAAATTTAAAATGAGTTTTCGTAATATGATTGTGAGATGGTTTTCCTGGGTCATTTGTGGTCTAATTCATTACAATTATATTTTCTGAGCCATGTTATCACAAAGGAATTTTTTTACGTGATTCTGCGGAACAATTCGTTCATTAGAATACATCAGAAAATGAAAGAATCTATATCGAAGAGATTTGGGATCGTTTTGGCCAGAACTTTTCCAAATTTCATATGAAATTCATGTTATCACAATGAGAGAGTGTTTGTGTCTGATAATTTTAAAATTACATCATGTGGGCCACGTCATCACGAAAAAGGAAGAATTTCTCAGTGACATTCTGTAGTACTCATTTATTAATGTTTTTGGCATTGCTTATGCATACATTTTCCCAAATTTCAAATAGGTTTTCATGACATGAGAGTGAGAAGATTTTTTTGTGCCATTTGTGGCTTAATTAATTACAATTATATTTTATGGTGTGCGATATTTTAAAGGAAGAATTTTACGACATTCTGCAGAATAATTCGTCCATTAGTATATATCGAAACATGACAGAATCTGTATCAAAAAAATTTGAGATTATTTTGGCCACAGCCTTTTCAAATTTTATATGAAATTTATGACACCACAGTGAGAGAGTTTTTGTGTGTGATAATTTTCAAATTACATCATGCCGGACACGTTATCACAAAAAAGGAAGAATCTCAGTGATAATCTGTAGTACTCATTTATTATTATAGCTTTTTGGCATTGTTAACTCATACATTTTATCAAATTGCACATGTGTTTTATGACTTGAGTGTGAGAAGATTGTCCTGGGCCATTACTAGTTTAATTTATTACAATTATATTTGTTGAGCCACTTATCACAAAGGAAATCTTTTCGCCATTCTGCAGGACAATTCATCCATTAGAATAAATAGGGACGTAACAGAACCTCTAGGGAAAAGTTTTGATATCATTTTAGATTGAAATTCACGAATAAAGGCAAATTCGTAAGAAAACCTCAGCCTCCGTCAACCTTTCGAGGAGGAATAAACCCCACTGTCAGAATTTCATTTTTTTTTTTAATAATTCCCAAGGTTAACAAACTTGAAAATATACTTACAATTTAGTACCTTATGTGCATTAACGTAAAAAATTATCGACTTTTAATAGTTCAATGTGCTTCAGAGTATTATATAGTAAGATAAATTAAAATCTTTAAGTACGGTATTGGTTGAGATAAAAAAAGTAGTGACACGAGCGGGATTCGAACCCACGACCTTCGGCTCAATACGTCGCTGTTCTACCCGGCAATAGTTCGAGCAGCTGCGTATCAAACCGAAGGTCGTAGGTTCGACTCCGGTTCGTCACATTGTCTTTTTTATCACGACCAATACCTTACTTAAACATTAATTAATTGAAAAAAAAAATTGATTTGGTCAATCGGATCCCGAAACCTAATCGAGTTAATAAATTACAATTATATTTTGAAATATCACGATGTGGTTATATAATTTTACAAGGAGGTATTTTATAGTTCAGGTGGTTATTAATTGTAGTTGTATTAGAGAGTTTTAACATCTTCTATGCCATCGACCAGACTTTACAATGTACTTTTAAGGGTTGTGGTCAAAAGTGGCCACAAAAATGGCAAGAATGACCCAATTTAGACTCTGTTACATTAGAGTGTTTTGTTATGCCATGGAATATTTGTTTGTCTTTCAACCCTGAGCCATAATAAAATTTTTATGTGTTCAGAAGTACTTGGTAAAAATAAGTAAATATCGAAGTGTATCTTGTTTTGCTGCATATTGAAATTTTAATGTCTAATTCTATACGCAATAAACAAAATATTTGAGAGTATATTTCGATGCTATATCTCGCCTCTTGAAAATTATCAGATGGTAATTAACAGTTTACTACAAAACCGATCTGTGGGTGGAAAAAAAATATAGGACACTGAACCGACAAAGAAGAATGGTTGGGGTGGTCTGCCCAAGTAGTTAGATACGTTTTCAGAACTGCTAGTAGAACTATTTAGAAGAAGGAGAAGAGGGGCCTCAGTAGCTCATACAACAAAGCAGAGCCTTCACATCATCTTCGGCATCAGGGTGGACCGGCACGGACAGACGGAACGGTCAAAAATCATTCTGCAATTTCTTCAAGTCTTGTAAGTTTTCAACTTTACACTGTACATTGCATTACTTTATTTTAATTATAAATGCTTTATTTTAGTTTGATTAGTTTACGTCTAGTTTGATTTTTTGCATTATACGTTATATACTGTCTAACCTTAAAATGACAAAGAAATCATGAAAATTTGATTTTTAAAATATTTCAGTTAGAAATTTTGTTGATTATTTTTTGTCAAAGTTGGTTTAAAAGTAAAAAAAAAATTGATCGAAGGGAAGCATTAAAATATAATGACTTTCTCTTCTTGCTTAGTTTTATTTTCTGCTTCCCTCTTTCCAATAATAATCAAAGGGACAATAAAACAACACATTTTACAAAAACAAAATCTCAATGGAAGTGTAAATCTTTTAACGTAAACGTGGGTGTTTGATAACAGGGGACCTCTTTTTTATTGGACTATCTGCAGGAAAGGGAACTTCCTCGGTGTGCAATCGCGAGGAAGAATTCAGTAATAAAATTATCGCATGTTTTTTTTTTTTTTGCCATTCCAGGTCGTGAAAATGAAGGGGTTGCTGCTCTTGCTGCTGGGGTACCTCCTCATTGCGGACGTGACGCTCGCCAAGGTATATTTCCGCGTGTAATGTGAAGCGACGATAAGGAGTTGGCCGAGCTATTTAAAGATCTGACATAAGCAAAATCCTACTTAGCACTTTTCAAGCATCTAAGCATGTTTCAGTCAATAAAACCCTGGAAAGTGCAAACCTACAGAAGAAAATAACTATAACAAAATTTGCATTACAAAATTTCTAAAATGTATAATTTCAATCTTTCTTTAACTTCGTTCGAAAACATTAAAAAAGCCATAAATTTATCATAACCGTATTTTATGACTTCAAAGATTATTTTTGCGTTCTATTCCCTTTGAATAATCTTCTATTGAAAGAAAGACTAATTACTAATGACTATTAATAAAACGAGCTCAATTGGTTCAACAGCACGCAAAGATTGACGATTTGGTAATAAAACATCCAATCAGTTTCGTAACTGTTAAAAATATCTAAATAGGCAGAATAACAGTTCAAAACTAGCCTCAACTCACAAATATATATATATATATATATATATATATATATATAATATAATTTTTTTTAAACAAAAGCTCAGCCAAATTCTTATCGTTCGTAATCAGGATACATTTTCAAATATCAATGATACGCCACGAAGGAGAGGCTGAATTTTTTTTTTTTTTTTTTATTAGACCCATTTATTAACAGATTTTTTATTTTTAATCGGCAGGGTTTTCGATTAATCTGACCTCTTGCGTAAACTCAATAATTTAACAGCCGACCTAATTAATTTGTAAGATGGATGAGTTTCTTGACTTGGCAGTCTGAAAGTTTACACTGAAACTTGTTTAAATTTTCACTATTAACGACAGACTTACTATAAACAAAAAAAAAAAAAAAAAAAAAAAAAAAGACTGGCCTCTCGCCAGAATCAACATAAAAGGGCGGATCCTACAGGGAAAGTAGCCAGTACTGAAAATTGCAAAGTAGTTAAATCCGTCAAGCTGATAGCAAGAGTAGGCAGCCTGGTGATAACAGATGTATAAAAAAAAGATTTACTCTCCAGATTCTACTAGAGCATTAAGAAAGCTATTTTAATTTTGATTAGCTTATGCGAAAAAGACAAATTCAGAAACAAATCATACACAAAAGTTAATCAAAATAGAGGTCCGGGTGAAAGACTCAAGTCTTTTTCCAAGTGTGAGATCAATTCTGTGAATATTCCTGCTGCTATGTTTTTGTCAAACGGTATGAAATCCTTTTGGAAAAAATGGGGGTGTACAAATTGTCCAGGTCCGCCTGTCTTTCTTTATCTTCTGATTCTTTCTTTGGTGAATTTTTAGGTTATGGTGAAAGACCAAATGCCATTTTCACAATTTGTAATACGTTCTGTTAAAATATATGTCGTTTTGTTTTGGTCAGATGGTATGAAATATTTTTAGAAAGAAATGATGTTTCGACAAATTGTCCGGTCGCTTGTCTCCCTTTATCTTGAGTTTCTTTCTTAGGTGAATTTTTCGGTTATGGTGAAAGATAAAATGCCATTTTCACAATTTGCGGTACGTTCTGTCAAAATGTATGTCGTTATTTTTGGTCAGATGGTTCGAAATCCTTTTGGAAAGAAATGATATTTCCATAAATTGTCCTGATCCGCCTGTTTCGCTTTATTTTCAATTTCTTTATATCCTCAATTTTTAAGTTATGGTGAAAGACCAAATGCCATTTTCCCAATTTGCGATACGTTCTGTCAAAATTTATGTCGGAATTTTTTGGTCAGTGGTATGAAATCCTTTCAGAAAGAAATGATGTTTCTATAAATTGTCCTGGTCCGCCTGTCTCCCTTTATCTTCAGTTTCTTTCCTTGGTGAAATTTTAGGTTATGGTGAAAAACCAAAAGCGAATTTTTACATTTTTTAATCCGATATTTATGTCGGTATGTTTTTGTCAGATGGTATTAAATCCTTTTTAGAAAGAAATGATGTGTCCTGATCCAAATTGTCCTGGTCCGCCTGTCTAGCTTTATCTTCAATTTCTTTCTTTAGTCAATTTTTAGGTTATGGCGAAAAACCAGTGGCCATTTTCCCAATTCATCCTGCTAATATTTACGTCGCTATGTTTTTGTCAGATGGTTTGAAATCCTTTTTAGAAAGAAATGATTTGTGTATAAATTGTCCTGGTCCGCCTGTCCCGCTTTATCTCTTTAATGAATTTTTAGGTTATGGTGAAGGACCAAGTGCCATTTTCACAATTTGCGATACGTTCTGTTAATACTTATATCCGTAAATCCCTTTAGAAAGAAATGATGTGTCCTGCCTGGTCCGCCTGTCTCGTTTTATCTTCAGTTTCTTTCTTTCGTCAATTTTTAGATTATGGTGAAAGACAAGAGGCCATTTTCCCAATGTGTGATTTCCTGTTAATATTTATGTCGGTACGTTTTTGTCAGACGGTATGAAATTCTTTTAGAAAGAAATTATGTGTGTATAAATTATCCTGGTCCGCCATTCTTTCATCAGGTTATGGAAAAAGACCAAAATGACATTTTCACAATTTGTTTCTGTTAAAATTTATGTGACCTAGTCATTGACAAAACCAATCATACACGGAAAATATATACTAGGCTAATACAAAAGAACGAAAGATCAAACAACATAGAAACAAAAACGACAAAGCGAGATTAGTAGGACCAGCATAATTTATGTCAGATGATTTCATACCTCCTTACAAAAGTAGAACTCAATCAATATCAATGCTAACTTAAAACAATTCCTTCTAAAGCCTTTACGAGAACCTACAAAACAAAAAGGACGATTCATGATAAGCAACATACAAACTCAACTAATAATAATAAAGTGGGAATTTTAGGGCCGATAAACAGTAGAGGTCATCGCCGGCCCTCTGTGTGTTTTTACTTATTTTTCTGGTTTTTCACGCGTATTTTCAGCCTACAGCCATTTGAGAGTCGATCTGTTACTGATTCTGCGATTTTGAGTTATATGAAAACTATGTCGATATCCTAAAATGCTAACCTCTCATTTATACCTCAGGTAGTGTAATAATAAAAAATACAATACATAAACATCACGACAACCATAGAAGTTCACTCCCCCAGAGTACTCAAGATCATCTGGGCAGAGTTATAAGCAAACCCTCCCTTTCACGCTAATAAATTACGTTTATTGTAATAAATTAAAACAAACACAACACTCGATAGAAACATAGAAGCCTCGTCACATTCACTGTTCTAGAATACTCGACGTTGCTCGGGATGGGGTTGAATCCTCGCTAATAAATTACTTTTACCCTCCGGGTATCACACACTCACCCCAGAGTAATCGATATCCTCGGGGCGAGGGTATAAGCAACCTCTTTCATTCACGCCAATAAATTACCTTTATTCCAATAAACACTCCAATACTCGATAGAAATATAGAAGTCTGGTCACATTCACGCCCAGAGTATTCGATTTTCCTCGAGGCTCGATTGAACTCTCGCTAATAAATTACCTTTACTCTCCTGACATCAGACACTCATCCAAGAGTACTCGATCTTTCTTGAGGCGGGGTTATAAGCAACCCCTTCCTTTCACGCTAATAAATTAACATAAACACAGCACATACACAACATAAACCCTAATACATTTATACATCCCTATACAGGGGGCTAATAAAAATGGTTAAATTATGAAGCCAGACTAGATGGATCAGGATTTGAAATTGATTTCTTGTCTATTTTTTTCTGGGAAATTATTAATTAACGAAATCACAAATATGTACATCTAATAGAACAACAATCAAGAAACAAGGCACTGATACAACTACTGAAAAATAGCAAAACCCCGAAACCTATCTATCCAAGATATAAAGCAAAATTAGACAGACGAAGGACGGTCATTGACAAAAATAAGAAACAAAGGAAAAACATAAAAACTGAATGCCTAAATGGATTTTTGCATCCGGTCATATTCGCCTCCAAAACAAACCAATCAACCAACTAATTACGAAGTGATTTATTGTTTCTTCTAATCAGGCCACCTTATTTTCAACTAGCCTTTCGAAATCAATTGAGACCAATGGGTGGATATCATGGCAGAAAGTCTTCCAGCGGCTGACTCTTGTGCCCATATCGTTAAAAGTGCGAGCGTTTAAATAGAAAATTTTATGTGACATCTTCACGCAATTTATTTTATTGGACGCAGTAAATCGTATGAAAGAAACTGCCGTTATAAATCTAAAAATACAATAGATACAAAGCATTCTTTTAAAAATACAATAAACGCCTAGGCATTTGCTACTTTTATTTTCTGTATACTGCGCAAGACGGTTAATAATACAATATAAAATTTAGAAGAATGGAATGAAATAAGAAATATTTATAAAGAAGAAAAATCTTCTTTAAAAGCTTTGTATCATAGGCAAAATTTATTTGAAATATTGTAAATTATATTTTTAAACTTTTTGAAAGATCTTGTAATAAAATAGGCCAATACAAACACAGAAAGAAATATCACGCGTAGGAAGGATCACCTTTCCAGAAAGTATAATTTCTTACAAATTAGATTCAATTTAAATTCGATAGTTTGGCATTTTTGGTTAATTTACGCCTGCCCGGTTAGTCACGAAGCCCTGAAGCCTTTTCGTGCTGGCGTTTTGACAGATGTAAAGCCCCGTCGGCTTAACTTATCCGTGAAAAGCCCCCTCCGTACTTTATTCTATGACTTTTGACATATATCAACGGACTGAAAATATTTTTATTTTTTTTTTAATTTCAGAAAAGGAAGTCGCCGAAATTGTTGCCCGCTGCTGGCGACTTTGACGAAGATGAGAGACCGAACGAGGCCGAAGGTAATTTATCATAAATTTAAAACGGAAAAATTTTTTTTTAACCAGTCACTAGCAACACTCAAAACTTGCTTTTTCAAATAAAAAAGCCGCTTGTTAATTGGGTCGAATCCTTTTTAATCAAAACTACAGCCGATGGAAGATAGGCACAATTAATTTCAATTGGCTCTGTGTCCTTTTTTAATTCATTCCCTGCACTTCCATAAATCATTTCAAGAGTTGTGCTTTATTGCAATCATAGACACTTTTTTTGCTAGGTCATCAACAAACAACAATTTCTCATAAGGAAACCTAAACGATTGTATATTTATATATTTTTAATAATAATAACAATAAAAAATGTAATTTTTACTTCTGGACTAAAGATTAAAAACACTTGTCTAATTGCTTGAAAGATAATAATACTTTTCATGAGAACTTTTTAAATAATTTTGTTCCTGAAAAGATTTCTAAATTTTTAATTACGCCTTTAGTACTCATTTTTACTTTAACTTATTCGCTTGATTGATATCCATCTGATTAAAAAAAAAATCTTCGCTCAAGACTAAAGATTAATAACTCAAGACCTATCTCAACGTTTTCATTATTCAAATTTTAGAAAAAACAATCAAAAAATTAATACAAAATCATGGGTGTTGGTACCTCTAATATTCCATTAAACTCCTTGAATCATATTTATCAGACACAACTCTAGTCAGAAAGGTCGGAACAGTTTATCGTTCTTGTCGAATCCGGAGTACCACAATGTACAGTCTTAAGCCCAATTTTGTTTCACATATTAATGGTTTATTGGCCCGCATTATTGAAAATATAATAATTTCTCCAAAACAGTATGACTTTATTCCAGGCAGATCTAACAGGCTTTATATATAATCTTTATAAATAATCTGGACGTTAGAATTTGCATAAAATTTAAAAGGCTTTCGGCTCTGTTTGCTCTAAGTTCATGCTGAAAATCATGAGTGTATTTGTACCTCTAATATTGCCATTAAACCCCTTGAATCATATTTATCAGACAGAACTATAGCCAGAAAGGTTGAAACAGTTTATAGTTCTTGTCAAATCCGGAGTACCACAACGTACAGTCTTAAGCCCAATTTTGTTTTACATATTTTTTGGTTTTTTGAAAATTAAATTCTATGGGAAAATATTTAGTTATGTAGATTATACATGTACCATTTTGTCAGGTTGATAATTTAATTAGCTTTAAATTAATTTAAAATAACTAAAAATGAAAGTTATTTTAAGAAAAAATATTAATTTATGGGAAAACTCAAATCAAACTTTCTACTTTTAAACTCAAAAAATCTAATGTATTAGACTTTTCATTAAAAAAGATAGTAAATTAAAATTTACTTTCCCTACTTGTGATGATAATGACGAGTGTTTTTGCTTCCTATCCCATTTGCTTACAGCCTTAGGTATCTTGATGTGACATTAGACTCGAACTCAGGATTTAATTACAACTAATTAAAATTTTTAGTTCAATATAAAAGTCAACAGCACAACCGGGATTCGAACCCACCATGAAAAATGCCGAAAAGGAGGGAAACTTAAAGGTGGGGTTGAGATAGGAAGTTGATATCCAAGTGGATCGAGGTCACGATAGCTCGAGTGGTACAGCAAATTGTAATATAATGATTGGTCAAGTGGACCACAAAAGTAGGGAATTTTCAGGATTTAATTTCTCCCATCTGAGAAAGCTCTTTTATAAATTTTCAATTTTACATAATTTTACGAAAACCGAATTCTTAAGAACAATATGTTTTTCTCTTGCTCAATTCATAATAGCTTATCGTATTGTTTCCTGGGAAGGAGTACGAATAAATAAATGCTTCACTAAGCCTCTTGATGGAATTATAAATTCACTTTTTAAAATTATTCTACGTAAACCGTATAAACATAATAAACGAAAATTATGAAATGAATTTAAAATAATGAATCTATACCAAATTTTGTAAGAATGTATTTCTTTATACGTTCATATGGTATATTTATATTTTAAAAAAACCATCTTGGAACTAGTTATATCAGTAAATATAACATGAGACAATTCATCGGCTAACTCACATTTTTTCAATTTAAAGACTAGGCAAAATTATAATTTTTCATTACATATGGCTTTTTTCAAAATTTCAACAGCTACAAAGAAGGCAAAAATTTATAATTTCAAAAATTTTAAATTGTAGTTAAGATATTTTAAAACCAACATTTCTTTTGGTTTTTTTCATACTACACGTTTATTCTATTTTTTGTTTGTTTATCATTATCTTTTTTTCTATCTAAGATTCTCCATGAACTTCTGCTGTCAAGTACAAGCTTTACTTTTTGACAGTAGGGTCATACAAAACTTATTTTTCATTGTAAATTTATATGTAATGTACATTCTTGCAATTAAATATTTATTATTATTATTTATTTATTTAAAAAAAAAGGCCATTCAACACTCCTCCGGTTGTTGTGCGTTTTTAATATTTTATAAACGTTACAATATGCGATCTTACATTTGAACCGGGTGAAGATAACAAAAAACCGTTCAGGAAGAGATAGTTAATAAATCTAATCTATGACATCAGAACGATAAAATTAGAATCAATATTATCATTTCACTAAACATTTATGTTAATTGGCAATAATATTTGTTATCAATTGACGTTAAAGTTTACGGATATGCCACTTCTATTTGCTGGATGGTGTGAAATTAGATTTTATTGAGCAGTAACTTTACAAATAAAAATTATTCGGCAACTGTATCTCGATCAAAGAATTGTTCCCTAAAAACAATTTTTATTGGTTAATATAAAATAATAAATTGTAAGTTTGTGAATTTTCTGCGATTTCGTTTTTGCTAATCTTGTCATTTTTGTTTTAAACATTTTTTTTTTCTTCAAGAAGTAACTATTTCTTGCAAATAACAAAGATCAGGATCAAATCAGACGATCACAATGATAAACGGGTTTTTATCATTTTTCAAATCTTACATTCAAATATTGTGTTAAATTTTTGCAACAAAAAATTGATCCTTTATGAAAATGAGTTCCAAATGGACTCAATTTAAATTTTGAAATTATAAATTTTTAAGCTGATTATTATTATTATTTTATTTTATTTTTTTTTTTTTAATAGAGAATATGAATTTGTTGATTGACCCTTGCTTGACAAAGCATTGTGGAGCTGGTCAAGTTTGCGCTTTGGACCAACTGGATGAGCCTTACTGCAAATGCATTGAAGAGTGCCCATTTGAAGAAGAAGCCCGCAGGAAGGTAATAAAAACAAATATATAATTAATTTTAAGAAACGTTTGAAATGATTCATTTTACGATTAATTTTTATACTAAATAAAATATATTTCAGGTCTGTTCCAATCACAACGAGACATGGGCTTCGGACTGTGAGCTGTACAGAATGAGATGCTGGTGTAAGAAGGAAGAGAAGCAGTGCAACGATTTTGATCTTGCAACTAAGGAATCGTACAAACATATGCACGTCGATTACTTTGGCGAATGCAGGGAAATGGAAGTATGTAGGCTGCAATAAAAATTACAAAGGAAAAATTCTTCAATTATCCCGTTTGCAAATTTTAGGAATGCACAGCTGGCCAGATGGCAGATTTCCCGAGGAGAATGCGTGACTGGCTTTTCAACATTATGAGGGATTTGGCTGAGCGAAATGAACTCACTAAATATTATATGGAAATGGAAAAAGAGGCAGAGAACAACTTAAATAAAAGGTGGTTGAATGCTGCTCTCTGGAAGTGGTGTGATCTTGATACTAGTAACGACAGGTATTAATTTATTTTAAATAATTAATTTTTTTAATATAAAAAAAATATTTGTTTTTTTCAATAAAATCTTTTTAAATGTTACAGAGCTGTTTCAAGGCACGAACTCTTCCCGATTAAAGCGCCTCTGGTTTCGATGGAACATTGCATTGCTCCTTTCTTGAACAGGTGTGACGCAAATAATGACCATTTCATTCATTTGAATGAATGGATAAAATGCATGGAGCTCGATGAGGTAAAAATTGACTGCTTTTGAATTATTATCTACCTGGGTGTTTTTATCATTTTTTTTTTCCAGAATGAAATAGAAGAAAAGTGCGAAGACATTAGAGATTATCAACTATAATCTCAACTCTCATACGAGCTTAATTTATTGTTTGATTTGACCAAAGAAAATACTTCTTTGGCAGGCAAAGTCAACTTTTATTGAAAAACAATAATAGTGGATTTTATTTTATTTTGCCTATATGGCCGTAATGCAATATATTAATCAATTGTGTTCATTAAAAATAAATTTGTACATTTTTTAAAAATAAATGTTTTAATCTGTACGGAGATTTTTATTAAACAATACGCTTCTGATTTGGTACCATGCATTTTGAACTTTGAGAGGCTTGACTTCACAGAATCGCAAACACACTGAAGAAGACAAAATGCTGAAACGAATCTGACAGAAAAACCCAGCGAGGACGGGCAGACTAAAATGATCGGCATGATGAAATTTCATGTTCCCGTGACTCTGCAGACTACTTGGAAAAATCTCAAATCTTTTATTTTCACTATCCACTGAGAGGTAAAAAAAAGTGACCACCCTATTTTTTTTCTGTTTACTTTGTTTTTAAAGAAAAATATAAGATATAGCTAAATAAGTCAAAAATAAACAGACTAAATCAATTTTACCAAAAATGTTGCTATGGAAACCAAGAAGAAAATATTAAATTCAGTACAGTGTATTTCCTCATCTTGTGTTGATTACTGCTTGTATTCGACATAAATTTTATGAAGTTTTGAATGTAGTGCTGAAGAATATTTTCCAATTCAATTTTTTGGGTGCTGAATTGGCCTAGCTGTTGACAGCACCCCAGAGCACAGAAAAGACAGGTCTGCCCCCGGATTGCCGGCATGGGTGATTCTCGAGTCTGTTGGCGATTTACTGTAATTAGCCAAAACTGAAATTGCTGCGGAACTACAACGAGCGAATAGGCTCAACTCTGCACAAATTTGAATGTATATTACATATACAAATTTTGAGCCTACATAAATCCAAATCTGTAGTGGGAGATTTTTATCTGTGTTTAATTTACCTATAATCCTACAATCTTTTAAAATGAAATAAATATTGTTGTAAACTATTAATAGAATTGTCTAAGATACAATTAAAAATACTAGAGTGGCCATATATTTTTTCTTTAAGTGTAGTATGTACATAAAAAAATTTTCATTTTGGTTTTTAAATATATTGAGAGTGAATGTATTTATTAGAGTGAATGCATAGTGTGTAAGTTATTACCCTCAAACAGGCTAGTTAATATATACAGTAATGGAGCAATATCAACTACTCTCCCACACTAGTTGAGTTAATAAGTGAGAGTGTTTGTAGCATTCAAACTGCAATGACCTAGCTCTTGACAGCCTCTGAAGCTTAATGGCAGCGGTATGGACTTCCAGGTCTGACCAGTTTTTTAAAACACATAAGTGGGTAATGTAAGAGGGGAAGGCCAAGTCAGTACATGTGTATAAACATTATACAGCCCTTTTCCAAGACAAACCCAGGTCTTTCTAGCCTAGTCAACCAACTATTGGGTTGTCCGGAAAATAATGCAGGATTTTAAGTTTTCATTAAAAAAAATCTATATAAAATATTCTGTTTACGTTTACAGGATTACTC
>CM077113.1:7440321-7457187 GCA_039619505.1 Cimex hemipterus
TAGTTTCTTTTTTTTTTGTTTAATACCAAAATCCTGCATTATTTTCCAGACAACCCAATAGATTAGAATCCTTGTGTAAAGTTTTAGTTTATATTGAATAAACATTATTTTTTTAAAATTAGTTTCTTACATAGAAACCATAGCTTATATATATGCCCAACAGTTGCCCAGAGGTTTTGAACTAACAGGTGTTTTGAAACAACAGAGGTTTTGAAGATGAACACTTTGATAAAATGAGACTGCAGATATGGCAGCCATTTCAGGGCAGTTAGTAAGATAAATTCCAGGTGACAATTATATTTCAAATATAAAATCAGAAATCTGGTATAGATGAGCAAAAGACTGGAGCGATGCTGGGGAAAATAAGCTGAGAGAAATAAAACTAACAGTTAAACCTTGGCCAAGTTCAGAACTAACTGTAGGGAAGAAGTGAAACAAGATTACGAATTGGCCACTGTAGGATTACTAAGTCATCTAATGGTTAGAGAACCACCCCGTCTGTCCTTGTTGCAATGAGATTATTACAATAAAACACATTTTTCTGCACTGTCCAATCTACTCGGGGAACAGACATCGCATCTCTTATCCGCAACCCTCTGTAACATACTAAAAGACACTGATGTTGATATCAACTTTTCCAATTATGGGACCTACAGACTGCCGATTTAATGAAAAGGATATAAATTAGTGTGGCCTTTGCCGTTTGTGTGGGCGGGGGGGGGGAGCGCTTTGCATATGGGTGAAAAAAGAACACCCCCGGCTCTTGAGGGATGTTGATGTTCACAGCCTATGCACATCCTTCCGGAGGAGTTCAACTTCAGCGACATCACGCTGTTTATATAGTGCTCATCCCTCTCAAGTTCGTGCGGTTGGGAGGCTACATTGGTGTATGCTTTAAGGCAGTTATGACCCTTAGCGGTTTTATACCTTTTAAAAATTTATTAAAAAATAATGTCCTATAAGCAAAATTATGAAATTAAAATGATTTATTTTATTTTTCAAAATCCCTTAATTAATTTTCTATTCAGTAAAAACACGTAATAATTGCTTTGCAATTTGTATTAAAAATGCTCCGGGTTGCTGCTGCTTGCAATATCCCTATTCATTTTTGAGCAGATTATTGGTTAATTTAGTAAGTTTTTGTTACTAACGTGAGAAATCCGGCGGCCAGGAAAGCAGCGTAGAACTGTTTCTCGCGAAACTCGAATAGAAAAGGCGCGCCATCTCAGCAACTTTCCACAGCCTTCTGTTCCAATTGGTTTAAATCGAAGCCAAATCATCCGTCTAAAGTAGCAAGTTTATTCAAAGAAATTTATTTATTTTTTCTTCTGTTTTCTTAAAAAGAAATCAAAACACTGTCAAGTTATTAAAAGTTTCATTGATGGGGAATTTGGTTTATTGTTATTCGAAAACGTCCCTGTTGATCGTAGTTTAAACGTGTTTTTTTACGGATTTGATTTTAAGGAAGGCGCTTTTAGCATAAAAGTAGGAAATCTCTTCTAAATTGAAGGGAAATTTAATCAACTTGAAGATGACCAGGAGGTTAAGTCCTACGTAGAATCCTTATGTTTTATATTGAGTCAGCATGGCAGTACAAATGTAATGAAGGGATTAACTGCGGCACGTCTGACTTAGCCAATTCCCCGATTTAGTTTGTTTTTGTTTGGAATTTTTTTGTAGAAGTGAAAATAAATAAAAGCCTGCGAGAAAGAGGCCCAGCGGAATCGCGTCTGACAGACGAGCCCGACATAAATACAGAAAAACCGACCGCCTACCAGCCTAGATCTAACCTTTCCAGGACGAAGGTAAATACGGCATTTCTCAACTTTTAACACGTCTTTTAAAATGGGAAAAAAACAAATCTAACTGATTGGCGTTATTCCCAAAAAATGGGAAAAATTCTATATCACTTGACGAGAACAATTTCCAATTGTTTCTCATTCAATACATTTCAGAATAAGCAATTCAGCAAAATTGAATAGAAATCGTTTTAAGTCTTTTTTTTATATTTAAAAAGATTAATTTGAACATACCAAATTTTAAGGCATAACTCTCCTTGTTACGATGACAATTTAAATTTCCTATCTCTTCCAGTTTTATACCTCAAGTCGGGGAGTTTTTTTTTGTGTGTGTTCCGTCGAATGTTATCGCGTTTTCCCTCCTCGCGATAAATTTCAAAATCTCTCGCAAAAACTGCGATTAACCGGACAAAAGGTTATCCGTTGTTTTTTTTTTCTTCGACGACTCAGTTATCGACTCCTACATTCGGAATAATAAGTTAAATTCGACTCAGTTTTTACGCCCCATTACATACAGGAACGACAAAATTAACGAGCTTTTCAAACAAAAATCTCTCCGCAGTACAAAACTGGGAAAAGTTTAGAGAAAAAAACAAAACAAAAACAAATTTTGGTTATATAACGTGGTCCACATTTTGGTAAGTCTTTTTCCTATGGATTCCCTGCTGAGGTAATTGCATTAATCATTTATTAATATTTTATAGTATTTATCTTTTATTAAATGAAAAGTCTATTTTGCAATATTTAAAAATAAACCCTTTAATGTAAACTAACTCACTATAAAAAAAATCATGTTGACAAAAATTTTCCAAACCATGTTCAATTCCGGGTCAAGTGGTTTAAAGAAACATTTGTTAATATCTTAAAACACTTAAATACACAGCTAAATCATATATTAACGCATCCCATAGGTCTTGAACCCTTCAAAAATGAGTTTTTTCATTGGAAGGACACCGGCGCACCGAAAGCTCAATTCACACGTGTGTTTTGAACTCCTGAAAATGGAGTTGTAGTTCTCGGGGGGAGGGGGGACTCGTAAGTTGCTGGTATCTGTCGCAATAAAACTAAATAAATGCATAAAAATTATACATACATGCCAATATAATTCGGGCACCCTAAGCACTACGCCATTGCGGTCCCCTTCTATAATCATGTTCTACGTCAACGACAGACAAACCGATACTGAACGGCTCAATGCAATGCAAACTGAAATGGCCATCTAATAATAATATATAATATTCAACTTGAACTAAAAAGGGCAAAAGTCAATTCTGATTTCAAAGCGTTTAAGGACATGGATCTTGGATCCGTCTGCCGTAGGTCGTTGGTTAAACAATCAGAAGCAAAAAACTACACAGTAAAGTATGATAAAAGACACTAGGCAATAAATTGAAGAAAAAAAGAGAAATAAAAACTGTTACAATGTGAAAGAGGGGATAGAAAAACAGGTTACACGATACAAATCAAAAATTAAACTCCTTAATTAAATCTAGCGTAACGAATTAAGAGCCACTCGAAAACCGTAACAGGTCAACTCTGGGGAGAGTGAAACATCCGAGATGCAACAACCGAATCTCATCCAGGGATTAGCACTCCGCGAAGAAGTGGGATACAGTTTCAATAGAGTGTGAATTAAATGAAGAACAGATTCCCAATTACCCTCTGATCCAAACAGGTGTTTAAGTGCAAAACCCCACTTAAATATCCATCACGACTCATTGATACAAAGACCGTCAAAATTATCTTCAGTTCAAAACCTCACTTAGCTTAAATAGCCATTGCGACTCATTGGGACAAAGACCATCAAAATTATCTTGAGTGCAAAATATCACTTCTTAGCTTAAATAGCCATCGCGACTCATTGGGACAAAAACCGTCAAAATTATCTTGAGCACAAAACTCCACTTCTTAGCTTAAATAGCCATCGCGACTCATTGGGACAAAGACCGTCAAAATTATCTTGATTGCAAAACATCACTTCTTAGCTTAAATAGCCATCGTGACTCATTGGGACAAAAACCGTCAAAATTATCTTCAGTGCAAATCCTCACTTCTTAGCTTAAATAGCTATTGTGACTCATTGAGGCAAAGACCGTCAAAATTATCTTCATGTAGGTCAAACGACGCAGGAGAAATTTGTACCTCCCAGTAAAGTGAGAGATGCATAGATGCTTGGACACGTGATCCTCATTCTTCATTGAAAAAAGGAGAGGTCCGAAACGTTTTATCATGCCAGTGTGAAAAACTAAGCAAATAAAAACAAAACTTATTAAAAAAAAAAAAAAAAAAAAAAAAAAAAAAAAAAAGTATATCTTGGCTGACTTTGACAACAGAACCTTTGCGTATGATCTCAAACTGTGAGGTCAAAATAAAAAGTCAGACGGGCCTGTCTTCATCTAACTTTACTACTTAAAATGATCATGCTACTAGTAGCATAGAAAGAATGACAGCCCCTGGCTAATTATAAATACAGGGACCATGGTAGCCAAGTGGTTAATACTATCAGCTAGTAGCTTTCCGAGTCGTGGGTTTGATTCACTTGTTTGGTTCTGGACATGTTTTTTCTGACACTTAAGGGGATAAGAAAGACTGCCCCCTATAAGCTAAGGGGACCAGTAGATGAAGTGAAAACATGACACCCATTAATAAGAAGGTTTGAGGCGCAGTTGGATCTCTGCCCTGAATTTAGTTGTGACTCCTTTAAAAAATTATTTGAAGGAAGGACACAGGCACCAAACCAGCGCACCAAGTGGCTCAATTCACACAAGTGTTGTGAGCACCTGAAAACGAAGCCAGAGTAGTTTTCTAGTGCAAATGATATGGCCATAAGCCCGTACACGTAATAGAGTAAATAAAATATTTCAGCCACGGATAACTTGGGATTTTTCAACATTTTGGATGATAATTGCTACAAACCATAAATTTTAAGAAAAAGACTTTACTGACATTAAAATATAAGTCTGGCTGTTATTTCGCAAACTACATTAAATTTTCCACAAGATAATTTTCGTTTAAAAATTCTCACTTCTGAATACACAGCAGCAAAAACGTGTATTTTGGGAAATACCCAATTCTGGCTTATGCAGTGACTTCCATAAAAAAATTTCAGGGATTTTATAAGTATTCCAAAGACATGCTAACTTTTACATTTATTAAAACTTTTCTTAGCGAAATATCCTTTGCAAAGTTAAAAAATGTGATTAAACCCAAGGAAAGCAGCAACCCAAGGACATCTTACTGTCACATTTTGAATAAAAACAATTATTAGTTGGTAACAAAAATTAGGTTTGTTCTTCTTACAGAGCGTACATAATTAAAGCAAATGAAACCATTAAATTGTGCTTTTGTTTTTACAAATTAATCTGATTTTAGTCTAAAATCACAAATATTTCCATATCGCAGGAAAGAGTCAAGATTGAAACCCTGTTCTGGTGGCACTGAACAACGTTTTATTTAGAGAATCCAGGATGGCAGTATTATTTAACCCTGTAACAGTAAAAGACCTCTAAAAAATGGACCCAAAAACCAATTGCTGTGCTCGAAAATGATTCTTACGGTGGCATGCCTACGCTCTCAGTGTATGGAGCTAAGGCATAAAATGCCTCTATTATGTTGTACGCATCAAGCCACTTTTACCTGGAGCGTAAGGGGGCTCCTGTATGGGTTTTGGCCTAAAAATAGGTGCCTGTGTGTTTCTCTGAGATTGATAGATATACTTTATTTACAAAATGAAAGAAATTTAGAGTTAATAATAAAAAAATTTAAAAAAAAGTATTATTATGGAATGGTATAAGACCGTCAGCCAGAGTTCGAAGTGCATTACTATTTCCAGAACATAATTATATAATTATAAGAAAAGGAGAATTTACAATATCATCTTCAGAGGTATTTACAAGATTGAAATGCGATAAACTTTGAAAATAATAAAAATGACTTCAAAGAACGAAAGCAAGGATTCCAACTCACAAAGGGTCCCCCACCAGCAGACAGAATTCGCATTTAGAAGCCCACAAAGTAGAAATTATATGTATTACCTGCGAGAGAGAAAAAGGAAACAAAATAAGACGAACAGAATATTAATTCCCTACATTCCAGTATATTCATATCTGTAAAACCAGGCTTTCCGAGCCGTTCAGAAGGGCTATAAGCTCTTCCTCGTCAGAAAACCCTTACCCTCATACCACAGGACCGAGCATCTAGCGAGAAAATGAAATGCATCCTCACATTCACCTGAGAGCACATTGTAGTGACAGGAGTACCCCCCCCCCAACCCAAGGCCTGAAATTAAGGAATTTTAAACCACAAGCGGAAAAATGAGAACGGAGTGTCATTTGCTGGAGCAGAAAAACCATTGCAAGTTAGGGAGTTAGGGAATGATTCAACTCCTTGTAAAATTGAGAAATACAACTCTACCGATGATGAGCCCCCATAATATGAAGAAGATTTGAAAACATTTCAGACCGTGCTGCAGAATTGTCCACAGAGAAACGAGCCACATGATACCTCTCAGCAAGAGAATTCCAGGACATGTTACCCTTGATAACTTCAAGTGATGGAATTTTTGCCAGGCGAGGATCAGGAACTTGAAGCGATTTCAAAATAAATTTAAAATGTAACCTTAAAGAGTAAACAAACAGTTCTATGCCAGTCTCAATATGCAACATATAATTAAGAGTTTATGATGGCAAGGCGAACAACTTATGAACAAAAAAAGTGAACTTTTTCCGTCTTTTCATATTCGCGATAGCCCCAAACTTTACCTGCATAGCAAAGAATTGCTTGGCAAAGGGCCGTGAAAATTGGGTCTCAGAGGACCATCTACCAGTTTTTATTATTATGGTTACTTCACTATTTTCATGGTCCGCTTGACCAATTAATACATGACAATTAATTAAGGTTTTTAGTTGAGAGGAAAAAAAGTTAATGGCATGATGGGAATTCGAGCCCACGACCTTCGGCTAGTTACGCCGCTGCTCTACCACTTGAGCTATCATGACTTCGATCCACTCCGACATTAACTTCCCATCTCAACCCCACTTTTTCCCCTCCTTTTTTGTAAGAATTAATCACAATAATCAACACCATCAACCCTGTAAAAAGATCCATAAAATAGTCACCGGTATTGAAGAAATTAATTAAAGTTTTTAGTTGGTGTCGCCAGGTGGATTCGAACCCACGACCTTCGGATAGATACGCCGCTACTCTACCACGAAAAAGCCGTGGGTTCGAATCCCACTCGTGACACTGACTTTTTGTCTCAACTCGCTTCATATCAAGAGGTCCAGAGAAACTCATAAATTGGAAGTATTGAAGAAATTTGACCTTTACCAGTTTTTCTGTTTTTTCCCAATATATGGGGAAATGTGGTGTGAATGATTATACGCTTGATACGCCGCTGCTCGAACACCTGAGCTATCGTGACCTTGATCCACCCAACTCTCCATCTCAACCCCACCTTATGAGTTTTCCCTCCTTTTGCCATTTTTCAAATGTCGTGTAATCGGTTTGGATTCTCAACGACAATTGAAATGGCGACGGAGAGCTTTAGTGAAGTGTACTTCATTTTTAAATCATTAATTCACAAATTGATTTAAAAATGAAGTACTTACTCGCACTATCGCCCCCTAGGACCGGGAGTACCTCAGAGCAGCATACTTTGACCGGCCCTTTATCTACGCTGCAGATAACTTCACCTTCCACCATCCTTGCATTCTTTGTCCACGACACAGCTGTACGATCCCGATCCCACAATTGCTTCGGAAGAGCTCCAAGCGCAACTCCTGCAAATAGCCGAATGAAGCAAAAACTGGCGTCAAAGCATAATGAAAGGAAAAGCGCCCATAAATCATTCACTCTCTGAAGGAAAACCCTCAATAATCTTCCATAATAGTCCCATCCTAAAAACCAACTGTGTACCTTGAGTTCCATCTAGATTCGAGATTAACCTGGAAACGACAGGTAGAAGATGTCAGAACTATAGTCATTGCCCCTTACTTTCTGCATTCACTAATTTCATGGTCCGCTTGACCAATTATTGAAAAACGGCAAAAAGGAGGGAAAATTCAAAAGGCGGCGTTGAGATGGGGAGTTGATGTCCGAGGCCACGATAGCTCAGGTAGTAGAGCAGCGGCGTATCTAGCCGAAGGTCGTGGGTTCGAATCCCTCTCGTGACATTATCTTTTTTCATCTCAACTAGAAACCTTAATTAATTGTCATTATCAATAAAGTTGAGTTTCTCATGTTCTGAGCATTTTGCTTTGCACTGCTTGGATTCTATTTTTGTGCTTGGTGCGGCTTCCCATACCTCACTCCCATACAAAATTGGAGGATCCACATGGAATATCAATGTGTAGAATTTCATGTTCGTCTTGCTTTTTCTATTTAGCCATGAGTAAAGTTCCAGTGCTCAAGCATATCCTTCAGCAACTTTTTTCATTATGGGTTTGTCTGAGGCAAGTTTTCTATTCGTACTAACAACTGAAGCAGCATGGGGAAGAACACTGTCATTCTGGATATTGAAAAATGTCGTATATTAAGCTGTGCTTTCTTTTGTGTGATTGTTTTTCAAGTTAAATACGTCTATCAGCCAAGAATTGTGTGTCGTTTTTTCCACCACCAAGAAGCAGGATTTTTTTAGATCTGCAGAAAAACATGATTCTGCGATTACTTATTCTCTGAAATCGTAAGAATTGGGCAGTGGTGTTTTGAGATATTTTGACTCAGACTGGTTAGCGTACTTGCACAATGTTTCTTTTCTTTAGAATAAACAATCAACTGTGTTGATATGGGGTAAAATAAAATGTAGTGTACTTTTAAATATGGTATTTTTATTATTGGAACCATATTCGTATGTAGTTTCACGTGAGCATCCTGGTTTCATCAGAAAACCAATGAGAATAATCGTATTAGAATGATAGGCGATTTTTCTTACAGTACCTTCATATTAGGTCTATCATATCACAAAAATATCTCGCAATTGAAATCTCTTATGTATTTTTTTTCTCACTTTAGGAGTTTGGTTATGGAAGACAAGCATAGAGTGAATGGATCCGGTGTTTGGGATAGAGTAGCGATACTTGACGCTGGCGCCCAATATGGTAAATTAATCGACAGAACGGTTCGGGAATTATGCGTCGAAACGGAGATATTGCCGCTGGACATCCCGGCGTTCAACCTAAAAGAAAAAGGCTACAAGTGAGTCATACAAAAGAGTCCCTTTCCTATGAACTTTTTTCAATGTATATTTTTTATTTTCTACAGGGCGATAATTATTTCTGGTGGACCAAATTCTGTTTATGCAGAAGATGCTCCTAGGTACGACGCGGATATATTTAGGATAGGGATACCCGTTTTAGGTATGCATTTTATTGAAAGATTTTTGTTTTTAATTTTTTTTTAATACGGATATTTATCTTTTAGGAATATGTTATGGCATGCAAATGATGAACAAGGAATTCGGGGGGCAAGTAGTTAGGAAGGATGTAAGGGAAGATGGGCAGTTTACTATTGATATTGATACCAAATGTATTTTATTCAAGTGAGTACTAATTTTATAACTTTCTTTTTTTCTATATTACTTTTATTTGATTTTTTTTTTCTTTTTCAGGGGTTTAGAAAAAAGTCAGAGCGTGCTTTTGACTCATGGTGATAGTATTGATAAAGTTGCGGAAAGTTTTAAAATTGTTGCACAATCTGGCAGTATCGTCGCTGGAATCGCCAATGACAAACTGAGGCTGTTCGGTCTACAGTTTCATCCCGAGGTAAAAAAAAGCAACATTTGTTTTTGTAGCGACTTTTGCTTAATAGATTTTGTTTTTAAAAAAAAATTAACAATAATAATTTCAGGTTGACTTGACTCAAAATGGAAAATCGATGTTACACTCCTTCTTATTCGAAGTGTCCGGTTTGGCCGGCAATTACACACTTCAGAGCCGAGAACTTGAATGTATTAAATATATTCAAGAGACTGTAGGAAAAAGTAAAGTTTTGGTAAGCGATATTGTAAAATTTCTTCAACAATAGATAACGTTAATTTTTATTTTTTGTACTTTTTTAGCTTCTCGTCAGCGGCGGTGTAGATTCAACAGTCTGTGCAGCACTGTTGCACAAAGCACTTGATAAAGAGCAGGTTCTAGCTGTACATATTGATAACGGTTTTATGAGAAAAGGAGAAAGTGCCAAAGTCGAACAATCGCTTCGCAAACTTGGAATTGATTTGAAAGGTTTGCAACAATTAATTATTTATAAATTGTATATGAATAATATTATTCTAAATTAGGATACTGTTTTCAGTTGTAAATGCTTCGAAACAGTTCCTACACGGCACTACTACATTGCCGGCTGATAAAAACGATCCGACCTCGCGATCTTCCGTAACTAAAATGCTCTGCATGACATCAAGTCCTGAAGAGAAGAGGAAGATCATCGGCGACATTTTCGTCGAAGTGGCAAACGATATTATCGCAGAGTTCAAGTTGAACATCGACGATGTTTACTTGGCGCAAGGCACTCTGAGACCCGATTTAATCGAATCCGCTTCAAGCCTTGTCAGTGGTAAAGCACAGACAATAAAGACTCACCATAATGACTCCCATTTAATAAGAAATTTAAGGGAACGAGGAAGGGTTGTCGAGCCACTAAAAGACTTTCATAAAGATGAGGTAAACGTTTTAATAAATAATATTTTTTTTATTAAAAAAAAAAATCGATGCAGGTGAGAATTCTTGGTCAAGAACTCGGCCTTCCTGGCGATATTATCATGAGACATCCTTTCCCTGGGCCAGGTCTAGCAATTAGGGTCTTATGTGGTGAAGAACCATACCAAGAAAGGGATTTCTCCGAGACGCAAGTTCTCGTAAAAATTATTGTCGATTATGACCAAATGGTCCAAAAGGTAATTATTAAAATTTTCGAATTTGTCGGTGTTTTTTTATTTAAACTTTTTTTTTAAAAATCCTTGTATGTTTTAGAAACACGCTCTTCTGAACCGTGTCGAGAACGCGACAAGCGACGATGAAAGAATACAGCTGAGGGAGGTATCTCGAAAACAACATTTAGCCGCAACTGTACTTCCGATAAGGAGCGTCGGAGTCCAGGTAAAGATATCGTCAAATTTCATAATTAGTTAATAATTACGATGAATTAAATTTTTTAGTTGAGATAAAAAAGTCGATGGCACGAGCGGGATTCGAACCCACGATCTTCAGCTCGATACGCCGCTGCTCTACCACTTAAGCTAACTTCCCATCTCTACCCCACTTTTTGAATTTTCCCAACTTTTTACTATTTTTCGAGGTCATGATAGCTCAAGTGGTAGAGCTGCGGCGTATCTCGACGAAGATCGTGGGTTTAAATCCTGCTCGTGCCATTGACTTTTTTATTTCAACTGAAAGAACTTAATTAACTGTAATACATTGGTCAAGCAGACAATGTAATTAGTGAATTTATTTAATAAGCCTTCGTTTTATTTTTCAGGGTGATACTAGGAGTTACAGCTATGTTGTCGGCATTTCTTGTGAGAAAGAACCCGACTGGCAGGATTTAATCACACTGTCGAAACTCATCCCCAGGGTCTGTCACAACGTAAATAGAGTGTGTTATATAGCAGGCGGTCTGGTGAAAGACCCAGTTATTGATATTACACCGACTTACCTTACTACACTTGTCCTCGCTACAATTCGACAAGCTGACCACTTAGCCACTCAGGTAAGTTGAAAACTATCGATTTATAATATAAACAGGTTTCCTATGATTATTCGAAGATGGTGAGATGTGGTCTGGTGTGACGTAAGTTTTAGAAAAATATTTTCTTTATCATGCCGTTTTGATCTTTATCGAGATCATCTTCAGGGCCTGGGATTTAAAAACATTTTTTAAATTAGACAAAATGTGAAAAACAAATGAATTAATACAATGCTAAAAAAAATTTAGATTAAAAAAATTGTACAAAAAAAGAACGGATTTCTTCAATGCTAGAACATTAAAAAAATAAAATGAATTTATACAATGCTAGAAAAAAAGGGTATTTAAGCAATGCTGATGTGTCAGTCAGAATATCTCACTGGCACTCTCAACATGACACAAGAATGACACATCTACACAGAAAAGAAACACTTCAAGTGAGTATAAATACTTTGCAATTAATTACAGTTTTTAGTTGAGATGAAAAAAAGTTAATGGCACGAGTGGAATTTGAACTCACGATCCTCGGCTAGATACGCCGCTCCTCTACCACTTGAGCTATCACCTTCAAGTCACGAAACAAGTCAACCTCAAGTGAGGTCACGATAGCTCAAGTGGTAGAGCAGGCGGCGTATCTAGCTGAAGATCGTGGATTCGAATCCCACTCGTGCCATTAACTTTTGTTCATCTCAACTAAAAAACCTTCATTAATTGTAATGTATTAAATGGGCAAGCGGACCACGAAATTAGTGAATTTAATAAATAAATTTGATTGAATCTAAAATTTTCTCGCATTGTATAAATTCGTTATTTTTGGTATATTTTTTAAATCTAAATTTTTTTGAGCATTGTATAAAGTGATTTTTTTTCTGTGTGTGGATGTGAAAAGATTTGAAAAATAAATGAATTTATACGGTGTAAAAAAATGTCGATTAAAAAAAATATTAAAAAAAAAGAATGAATTTATACATTGTTAGAAAATTAGTTGGGGGGACAATTTATACAATGCTAGAAATTTAAAAAAAAAAAAAAGTTGGTATGCAATGCAGAGTGTGTCATTCACAACATTTCGCTGGCACTCTCAACATGGCACACAAGAAAGACACATCTACACAGAAAACAATCACTTCAAGTCAGTACAAATACTTTGATTTTCTAGGATTGTATAAATTCAATTTTTACTGTGTGTGGATGTGAAAGGATGTGAAAAATAAATGAATTTATACAATACTAAAAAATTTTAGATTAGAAAAAAATAAACAAAAAAAGAATGAATTTATACAATGCTAGAAAATTTAAAAAAATAACTTATACAATGCTAGAAAATTAAAAAAAAATTAGACAATGCTAGAAAAGTGTAGAGATTAGTGACCGTTAACGGATAATTATACAGATATCGTGAGATGCGGTCTGGTGTGATGTAGGCTTCAGAAAAACATTTTCTTTATCGTGCCAACGTTTCGATCTTTTATTGAGATATTCTTCAGGGCCTGGGATTTACAAACATAATTTACATTTAGAAAATACATATAGAATATAGAATTTATACAATGCAAAAATTATATTTTATATTCTATCAAAGTATTTCTACTCACTCAAAGTGTTTGTCTTCTGTGTAATTGTCCCATGTCGTGTTGAGAGTGCCAGGGAAATTTTACTGTTCCATGTTTATATATGTTTGATTTTGAAGTGGTGGGGAAGGAAGTGGGTATAGAAGAGACAATTTTGTATAAGTTGTCGGCTTCTTTCTTTCGAAACGTTGGCACGATAAAGAAAATGTTTTTCTGATACCTACATCACACCAGACCACATCTCACGATATCTGTATAATGCTAGAAAATTTAAAAAAACTTATACAATGCTAGAAAATTTAAAAAAAAAGAATTTATACAATGCTAGAAAATTACAAAAAAAAAAAAAGGTTTTTATACAATGCAGATATGTAATTCACAATATCTCACTGGCACTTTCAACACAACACACAAGAATGACTCACCTACGCAGAAAACAATCACTTTGAGTGTGTACAAATACTTCGATTTTCTAGGATTGTATAAATTCAATTTTTTCTGTGTGTGGATGTGAAAAATAAATGAATTTATACAATACTAAAAAATTTTAGATTAAAAAAAAATTAAACAAAAAAAGAATGAATTTATACAATGCTAGAAAATTTTAAAAAATAACTTATACAATGCTAGAAAATTTTAAAAAAAGTATTTATACTATGCTAGAAAATTTAAAAAAAAAAAAGAATTTGTACAATGCTAGAAAAAAAAAAAAAAAAGGTTTTTATACAAAGCAGATGTGTAATTCACAATATCTCACTGGCACTTTCAACACAAACCACAAGAATGACTCATCTGCACAGAAAACAATCACTTTGAATGAGTACAAATACTTTAATTCAATCTAAAATTTTCTAGCATTGTATATATATATATTTTTTTTTTTTTTTTTTTTTTTTTTTTTTTTTTTTTTTTTTTTTTTTGGGGGGGGGTCAATAGAAATCCATTTTTCATGACTATGAAAGAAAGTAATGGCTTGTCATTTCGGGCCTGGGTAGTTTTTCAGGGTTATTATGGACAGGGATTATTAGGGAATACTGAACACCACACACACGTTATTAATATATAATTCCTTAAATTCAGAATTTTGTAGTTTGCTTGACCAATTAATACATAAAGATTATTTAAGGTTTTTAGTCGAGATAAAAAAGTCAATGGCACGAGCTGGATTCGAACCCACGATCTTCGGCCAGATACGCCGCTGCTCTACCGCTTGAGCTATTGTGCCTTCGACCATCGTGCCATTGACTTTTTAATCTCGACTAAAAACCTTAATTAACTGTAATTAATAAATATCTTCATGTTCACATAATTCTGAAAATTCGTCGTCAATAATTCGAGGAAAAATAATTTTCAAACAAAAAATTTTACATAAAAATCTGGTCAATTGTATTTTTTTAAATTTATTTATTTTTTTAATTTTTTTTATAGATATTGTACAATAGTGATTACATGTGCAAAATATCACAAATGCCAGTTATCCTTCTCCCGTTACACTTTGACAGGGATGCTGCCCTAAGGGCGCCATCCTGTCAGAGATCGATCGTTTTACGTCCATTCATCACAAGAGATTTCATGACAGGGGTCCCAGCCATCCCTGGGGTTCATTTGCCTGTTGATGTAAGCATAATCCGTTATAATTTTTACAAATGCAAATGCATTATATAAATTTACTGTCTGGGTTTTCTAGATTGTTCAAAAGATGATGTCAGAGTTAGCAGCGATTCCAGGCATTTCCCGGGTTCTATACGACTTGACGGCAAAGCCTCCTGGGACGACAGAATGGGAGTGATTGATCATTAGCACAATGTGTTGTATATAATTTGTGATTAAATTTTTAAATAAGCGATTTCTTATAAAGCTGTTGGGAGCTACAGTACGTACTCTTAAATTATATTTTGTAAATTAACAATGAACATTTTATTTGGAATAGCACTGCGATATCTACTACTTTCTTTTTACGGAATTATTATAGCAATGTTTAGTCATTTTTTCCCCCAGAATTTTGAATTTTATCGTTTATGGGAAGAAATGAGTGGGCAGAATTAATTCAATACATATACTTTTCATTAATTAAAATAATATAAATAAAATCAGCCAATTTTTTTTTAAATTATAGAAATAACAAATTTAATAAATGATTGTTTTGATTATTATTTGCCCTCTTTTTTTTTCTTTTTTTTTTTTTTTTTTTTTTTTTTACTTTTCATTGTAACTTTTATTTTGTTGTGCTTTTTTTATTTAACACAAATGATATTTTTTCTGATTTTTGGTCTAAAGACTGCCTGTTTTTTGTTTTGTTTTCCATTACAATTATTTAAAAATTATTTATATGTACTATAAAAATATTTTATTATATTTATAAAAGTCAGCTATTCTTTTTTTTTTTCTTTTGTTATAGGTTATAGTTTTAAGGGAAAACAAAATTTCAACTGTAAACTTAACAAATTTGTCATCTTTGTCTAGCTAAAACTATGATATGGTCTGAGCTCATATTTTTGTTGATTTTTGGAATTATGTTGTGATAGTTAAAAATTGATTATTACAAAACTTGACTAATGTTTAACTTTAATTATTCCCCCTTTTGAAGAAAATCTGAGTGATTAAATGAACTTCAACCACTGCAAAAACAACCAAAAGATTATACTTCTGTGGAGAAAAAATACCACTCATGATTCAAGAGAGCCTGAACTTTACGGCAAACCTTGCGTATTCATGGGTAAAGGAAGAAAAACGAAACATCTGCATTGAAAACTTTTATTTCAACTACACTTAAACATTATAAAGTTAATAAGTTTATTAAGTAATCCAAAAACTAAATAACAACCTTTAAAATCATTTTTTTACACCGCTAAATACATTTTGTGTAATATCAAAAACTCCATCTGTAACGATACAGTAGCCTACAAACTGATCACTTGGCACTTGGACTTACAATTATCAACAAATTTTCTTTTTAAAAGTCGTTCAAATTAAAAAATATTTCTCGTTAATGTTTTAATTAGATTTTTATTAAAAATTAGTACCCAGTTATATATGAAAGACAACTAACATTGGAAGGAAAAGATGAACACAAAAGAACAAACTATATTTTGGAATCTACAATTGGAAACTAACAAAATTTGAAATTTTATTTATATAAAGTGATTTAATATTTATTTAAACCCACACTGTCATAAAGATAGAATAAAAATTTTTTTTTTTCCTTTGTTATTGAAATGGCCAAACAATTTGAAGAATGCCAGGCAAAACCATTTCGACACTCGGCCTTACATACAGACCCAGAACACTAAATGGGAAATAGAATATAGCTTTTCGCCAAAAGAAAATTTTAAAAAATTAATTAAAATTAATTATTCAGTAACAGCTAATCTTGCAGGAGATTGGTTATAGATTGATTGCAGGCAACAGGTAGTAAGAAAAGGACAAATTGCGTGTAAACGCCTGGGCAAAAAAATTTACAAGAAAAACCTTTCAACTGATCAAAATATTGGGTTGTCCGAAAAATAATGCAGGATTTTAAGTTTTCATTAAAAAAAATCTATATAAAATATTCTGTTTACGTTTACAGGATTACTCATTTGTATGAATGTCAACACTTATTAATCCTCTTCCAAATGATATTGTTTGTTTACCTCTGTAGCATTCCGCTACTTGGAAATAATTCAGTCATCCTTATAATGTCAAAGCGAGAATTTCGTACGATTTTCTTTTACGAGTTTAAACTCGGCCGAAGCGGAGCCCAAACGGCTAGAAACATTAACCAAGTCTGGGGCGAGGGTTGTGTTAATGAGTGCACTGTGCAAAGGTGGTTTAAA
>CM077113.1:7457197-7473580 GCA_039619505.1 Cimex hemipterus
TTTGATTAAAGAACATTGCTTTAAAGTAACTAGTTTCTTTTTTTTTTTTTTTTTTTAATACCAAAATCCTGCATTATTTTCCGGACAACCCAATATAATGAACACATTGTCATTGGAAAAGTGTGCATAATTAGATGTAGAAAACTGACAACTACAGTAACCATGATACCAGCAGATTATTTTCATAGATGGACTCAAAAAGCTACTGGATTCCTTTGGCCCTTAGACCATATATTGAAAGTCCCATTAACACCTGATAATTAAAAAAAATTAAAATGGCTAAAAATAATAGCTATTAAGAAATTTATTAAGAAATTTATCAATAGGTCACTAGTAAAAACAATTAATTTTAAACGAAGCAAAATTAATCAGCTACCAAAAAAATTGAATCTTTAGGTATTTGTTCCTTGCTTTACATTGAGGAACTAACAGATAAAGTAGGTAAAATTCTTAAACGAGAAAATTTCAGAGTAGCTTTTAGAGTTAGAGCTTTTTCACTTAGAAACATCCTCTCGAAACCATAAGATTGACAACGAAATTTGCAAACTGTTATTGTAATGATTGCAATACCAAATATACAGGACAAAGCGGCAGAGAAATTAAAACTAAGAGTTGTAGAACACTTGCCTAAATTGAACAATTTTCTGAATTTAAAGACCGTCTAAATGAAACGAACACAATTTAAATATAACTGTGTTGCACAGTTTGAACAAAAGGAAAGATATTGGTTTGAGATTTTTTTTTACTTAATTTATTTTCATATACAACTGTATATGAATTATATATACAACTAGCAGATTGGTTTTCTCTATGGTGCACCGAAAATTGGTCTACCCCTACTTTTAAACAAGCAAAGGATGGGATCTCATAAATCTCTCTTGATTATTAATTATTTTATACGTTATTAGAGATTTATTGAGGAGGTCACACAGTTGGCACCTATACAGATTGGACGTAGGAAATTAAGGATAATTCTGAGGAGAAAACTATCGGTGAGCCTGGAGTGGCTGAGGTTTGTGAGGGCTTGGCTCCAATGGGGCGCTGGTTATGCTGCTGTACGCATGATCTGAATGCTTATTAACAAAAAAATTAAATAAATAAAAAATAAATGAAATAAAATGAGGAAAGCGCAGTTGAGCCAAATCGGAATACAGCCAATGCTTTTTCCCTAGCAACCAATTTACTCTGTATAATCAGTTATACAATCAAATTCAAATCAGTTATTAACAATTATTCGGAAATCGTGAACTACGGTCTGGTGTGACGGGTTTCAGAAAAAAAATTTCTTTATCGTTCCAACGTTCCAAGCTTTATTGAGATCATCTTCAGAGCCCGGGATTTATAAACATTGTTTAAATTTTACAATTACATGTAGGATTTTGGGGGAGGAATTAATGCTAACGATTTTAGATTCAATCAAGTTTTACGATTTCCAAATAATCTTTCACTTACGGTCTCGAAATATCGCACATTTCAGTTGTTAACTTTATAGCAGTATAGGTCAAATCAACCCCCAGATTTTTTTCTGGGTTTGAATTTTTGAGATTTGAACTTGGGATCTTTACAGTTGCTGTGCCGATGATCTAACTATTATGGCTGCCGATTTCCTTTTTTTTGGTTTTCTTTTCTTCAGTTCTTCAGATTAAGATTTCTTTATTTCTAATTTTCATGATAGTATGAGCTTTAATGTTACATTAAATCACTAATATTATAAAAAAAAAAGTTTTCAACTAGAAATATGTCGCTACAATCTTGCATTTTTGTATTTTTTTACAAAATGTTTATAAATGGACCCGTTTAACTATTACGTGATTCCTTCCCAGTTTTTTTTTTCTTTCAAAAAATATAGTTTGTTCGATGATATGTTTACGAAGTATATTTTAATAATCCCTTTCCATTCTCTTAAATGCTCACAAATGCACATTGTATGAAGGCAAGCAGAAAAAATGAGCTTCTTACAATTTGAAAAATACGGTTACAAAAATATTTGTTAAAAGATATTAAGAAACTGGTTTTTTTCCCCCTTCGTTTTCCTTTTTAAGTTCAAATGAAAACTACTTAAGTACAAAATGTAAGTTTGTTTTTAATTCTTCACACCCTATATAATTTCTATAAAGACACTATTTAACAATTCACGAAAACTACCCACTTTGGACTCACAATCCTTACGACTAACGATTAATCCATTTAGTACAACGGGAATCGGAATAATTTCCATTTTATTTTCAACGGGAAAACAACGCATTAACACTGCACGCTAAACATTGCTTGGCAAATTTATTTGGTGTTGCCTTTATACACTTAAAATATATTTACTTTATTATATTTTTTAGAAACTTTTATTTCTCTCGTTGTTATGAAGTGTAATTCAAAGTATGCTTAAACATTTTTTTTTTTTTTAAATATATAAACTATAAACGTACTTAATATTAACAACCCCTCCTATGGAAGAATTAAGACCAAACATTACACATTTATCTAAGTTATAACTTAAAAAATTAATTATTTATAAGAATTTTTTTTTCTTTTTCTTTTAACTCATCACATATGAAATCACATCGAGTATTTTAATATTTTGAGAACTGGTAAAACATCTATTTTCAGTACTCATGGATCAACCCCAACCATTAAAACCATTTTCATTATACAATTGCTATTATGATTTTTTTTTTAAATAAATATTAAATTTAACGATTTTTTTTATTATTTGTTTTAAGAAAAATTCAGTTTAAGAGTAATTTATTGTAAAATAACGAAATTTTTTCCCTATAAAGAACCGTGCTGAATTCTGTGATTTTAATTATTTTGAAACGTTTTATCTATTTATAATTTATTTTGTAAGAACTTCTATTTTGGGTTGTTCTATTGGTTGGAGCGTTGAAATTAATCCATAACTACATAATCGTCCTAATAAAAATCACAGGTAATAACTTTAAATTCTCACTAACATTTCACATTTTAACTATACTATCCTACTACTAGTTTTAATTGGCACTAGTTTTTTTCCAGTATGAGACCGTTTGAACAGAAAATAAACTTTTGGTCCAAACTTTCCAACGACCGATTTTTTTTTTTAAGTTACGCTTATGATTGTCATCCGGAATGAATTTCGAAAATCGCCTATTTGGTTTTGTTTCTAACGTATTGGAAATGCTTCAGTTTGAACCAGGCGATTTCTATGTGGTACATACCCTCGCCGAGAAACGACAACAATACAAACAAAGAGCATACGCCGACGGTGTATATTTGAAACCAAGTCGACAGGAGGAACGCGGAAAACGTTCCGAATATAATCGCCGACCAAAAGAATACGGACAGATGGAGCGAATTGCTCAGAGGCCTCGGCCACAAATTGATTTTACGGTAGGAATCGAATTTCCCAGACTCGTAAAATTGTATCAGGGTGTCCTCTTTGTCTTTCCAAATGTTGTTCAACCAATGTTTTAGATCTTCGTCGTCCACAGGAAGTTGGTCAACTGGATACCTGAAAAATAAAGTTAAAACAAGTATAAAGTAATAATCCTTAAAAGCATAAAAAATTAAACAAAACAAATATAAATTGCCACGCTAAAATTCAATATTTGCCTATATAAATAAATGGTTAAATTTATATTTTTTTCAGGGTGCTCTGGTGGCTCCGAGGTCACCACGTTTCGACCACGACACCATCATGTATGAAAGAATTACTTTAATATTTTTCAAGGAAATACATATAATTGTATTATTACACATTTTATATTTAATATTAATAATAATAAGCTTTTATTTAAAATTTACATTAAGATAATCTACTAAGAGGAATAAAAAGAAAATCTTTTATTATCTAGTCCGCTTTATTTAATCCACTTAGAAAATACTGTTTTAAAAAAGCGAAGATATATATATAATCCCAAATAAACCGTGGTTTTACAATAGGATTATTTTAATACTCTTAAAATTGCTGATCTCGTTTGTAAACGTTTTGATGAAAAGAACCTGATTTTTTTCTTTTCTTATTTGTTCGTCTTTCTGTTTGGCACGAACTGGGAGGCTTACTTATGCTAAAAATCCAAGAGACCTCATTAATTTGTCTGGGAGTGTGCCCAAATATTTTTGCCTTGCAGGTGAGTGTATAACTTTCGGAAAATTGTTGTCCAGTAGATTTTCGGATTTTTTCTGCGGAAAATTTTTAAGAACCGTGGTGTGAGATGTACTGAGGGTAGATGCTTTTTCCATTTGAACCGTTTATTGAAGAATATTTTATTCTTACAGATCAAACCGTAACGCCAGGATTGGAAAACATTATTTCAAAGTTATGATGATTTAAAATTATTTACTAACATGCTAGACAAATTTCAATATATCTTAAGTACAAGAAGAGGAACCACAACGTTTTTTTTTTTTTTTTGTTTTTTTTTTCCGTGAAACTAATATGAAATTTTGTTTTAGCACTACTAGAGACTGTAGAGACTAGAGAAATATAAATTTTTGTTTGAATTTATAATTATCTATTTTTTGAGCGCCTAGAATTTTTACGATGTTTGAGAAGTTGTTCTTGGAAATATTATTGAAACAGCTACAATTCAAAAACACCTAAAAGGATTTTAACATCAAATATCTGAAAGAAGATGAGCATAGCTTTTTTACAAAAAAAAAATTAAAAAATGTTCAGCATCTTGTTTCAGCATAATAGAAATAAAATGCTCACAGAACGAAAGTTCTTACTTCACATCTTAGTACCCTTTATTTACCCATACTTGATAATTGTTATAAAGAATACTAATAGACACAGCCAAATATGTAATAATTTATTTATTATTTAAAAAATAAATTTAAATCAACTGTGGCATTTGTTTTTCAAAAATTCTTGCTTATCCAGATTTTTTTAAAAGAAAAATTAGTCATATATATTTTTTCCCCCCATTTAAAGCCATTTTTCACTTTAGCACATAAACTTTTTCCTGGTGTGCTGATCTCTTTTAATGTATTTGTTGAAAAAAAAAAAATTTTTTTTGTAGAAGTAAAAAATTATAATTCACTTAATTATTATTATTTAAAAAATATATCTCAAACCTTCTGATATTAAAGTGAACTTGCTCTGGAAAATATCCTCTAAGGACGTCGAATTCTGTCTCAGGTAGAGTTCCTGGGTATGCAACACTCAAATCATAAACGGCATCCAACTGATTAACTGAAAAAAAATTAATTAATTAAATTGATTTTTTTTTTTTCTAGAAGCTTTATGTACCTGAACTCATTTTTTGGACGAGATATGTAAATCCGGTCGTTTTAGGATGTAACACTTGCTTATAGTGTGACAAATGGTATTTATCAGCGTATTCGTTGCTGCGTTGTGTGCTGTTTTCCGTCAGATTTGTCCCTTCGGGAAATATTAAAACCTGAAATATTTATATAAAAAAGATCAGAATGCGAAATAAATAAAATTATCTTATTCCAACTAACCTGATAGGTATGATCTAATGCTTGCAGATACTCTATCATACTCGATAATAATTTCTGGTCTGTTTCCCATTTTCGGTGGATGAAGAAAAAACCAGCCATTTGCATGACCCAGCCTGGAATTATTATTTATTTAAAATGAAGCATATAAAGTGATTAAAAATTTACCTGGGCCTGGAGCATGTCTTATAGGCGATTTTAAAACAAATTTGAGCCTGTGAGCAGGAATCGCCGTTCCGTAGTGTAAAGCCGCCCAGAGAAAGTTCCAATCTAGCCTCGTCCTGTGATTCATGACCAGTACGGATCTATCCCAAGGAAGAATGGCATCCCCATTTATAACGAATTCCGTTCCAAACAATATTTCCATCAACGCCTGAAATTTTTTTTTTTTTAAATAGGCAAAACAAAGAATATAATCGAATCGTACATACCACAGGGTAGAGTTCCCATGTTGCAAATATCAACTCCATGGCTTGCCGGTATGCTTTTTGATTTAAAAACATTAACGGCAGCAGAGGACAGCATAGTATGAGAAAACCGCTCAGTATGCTGAAATACCATAGAAAACAGTAGACTATACCTCTCCACCTGCTACCTTTCATTTTACACCGTCTCCTATAATAAATTAAAATGGGTAATGATCGACTTGATCTTTAAGGAATAGTCGCCTGAAAACATTTTTTTTTTCATAAATTTTGTCAAAATATAAATAATATTTTTGCCATCTACTATAGCAGGTTTCATTTCATTCGGTTGTGTTTTGGCTGTGTGCCATCTTCAGTGAGAAGTCTAGACAGATCCAGTAAGTGATCAAGCGCTAGTTCAACAGGTATCCACTGATTTGCATATGAAAATTATCAACTTTAAAAATTATTTCAATTAATTATTCTTTTTATCTAAGGTCTCGGTTGGGATGAAAAAGCTTGTGTCACGAGTGAGATTCGAACCTACGACTTTCATCTGAATAATGATCCTAACCACTTTAGCTATTGTGGCTTCGATCCACTCGGACACCAATTCCCGATCTCAACTCTCCTTTGAATATTCGCTCTTTTTGCTATTTTTCAAGCCAAAGATTGTGAGTTCGAATCCTGCTCTTGGCAATAGCTTTTACATCTCAACCTTGGACAAAAAAAAAAAAAAAAAAAAATGGCAAAAAGGAGGGAAAATTTAAAAGGTGGGGTTGAAATGGGAAGCTGTCCGAGTGGATCAAGGTCACGATAGCTCAAGTGGTAGAGCAGCGTCGTATCTAGCCGAAGGTCGTGGGTTCGAATCATGCTCGTGACACTGACTTTTTTATCTCAACTAAAAATCTTAATTGTAATATATTAATTGTTCAAGTAGACCACAAAATTTGTCAATTTAATTAATTACAATGAAGTGTACTTCACTAAAGCCTAAAGCTCTCCGTAGTCGTTTCATTTGTAGCCGAGAATCCAATCCTATTTCACGACATTTGAAAAATGGCAAAAAGGAGGGAAAATTCAAAAGGTGGGGTTGAGATGGGAAGTTAGTGTCATGATAGCTCAAGTGGTAGAGCAGCGGCGTATCAAGCCGAAGATCGTGGGTTCGAATCCCACTCGTGCCATCGACTTTTTTTCTCAATCAAAAACCTTAATTAATTGTAATATATTGATTGGTTAAGTTGACCACGAAATTAATGAACTTAAACAAAAAGATAATTAATACAGTCAATTATAACCACTAATTTAATAATTATGTTGTCATCAACTTTGTCTAAAATGAAAATATAAATTTGGCCTGTCTATCCTCGTTAAGTTGTAATGTTAGAGAAGATGAAGCTCGAGGACTTCATGAAAATTATCCAGAGCCAAAACTGAATTTGTTGATTTGCGCAACAGGCCTAACCAGGAAAGGATAGGTAAACAAAAAATGACTGGTGAGGATCAAATTACAGGCTCTTCTGCCCACAGACCACAACAAATATTTTCTGGAACGAAGGGATAAAAATAAATTGACAATTAAAAAAAAAAAAAAAAAAAAAAAAAAGATCACTATCACTTTTCACTCAACCGAGAGTGTTTTCTTTCAAATTTGCCTTATCCATGATTTTTAACCTAAAATTACAATATTCAACACTGGTATTAATTATGTTGAATATAAAAGTAAAATGATTTTCTTAACTAAAGGAGTTCAATTTTTTATTATTATACCTAAAAGTTGGATTTATCTGGGTCACACTGAATCCATCGGCACTCACATCAATCAAATGCATTTTGGCATTGTGCCATCTTCGGTGAGTGTATACAGACCCAATAGTGACTCAGTGCCAGTTCAAATGTGTTCACTGACCACAATTATTTTTAATCATTACATCTTCATTCAACAGTTGACTAAGATGAAATAAATTATTAGATAAATTCATCAATGCCTACATGTAAAGTACACGTTTTCGGATTAAACACGAAAAAATTTTTTTATTCATTATTTGAATATATTTATGCAGCATTTGGATATAAATTTTAATATTTTTACTTTGAGTGACCACTACATAACTTTCATAAGTAAAAGTATGCAAACCCTTACAGACATAATTTCTGTAGTTTTTTTTTTTTTTTTTTTTTTTTTTAAATAACAAATGAATGGAAACAAACATAAATAATATATAAAACTCGAAATCTTTTGGATTTTGAACAAAACTATTATTATTTTGTAATTAAAGCGAAAATGAATGAAGTTGCCCATTTTGCCGAGAAGTCATGGTCGAGAGCGTAACATAATAAAAGCCCGTTACAAATAATAATTGATTTAATAAATTCGTTATTAAAAATCACTGATTAGGCCAATTTGAAAGAAACCGCTCATTACTTTTCGAAATTTTTTGGCATTTTAGATGTTTCCCTAGATCAAAAAATTTTGGTACAATTTCTGCAGCAATAGGTTTAATACCTGGATACATCAAAATTCTACTTTGCAATGCACACCTCAACAGGAAGGTGAAAATCTAAAAACCCAGTTAAAACATCTACCTTTTTGAACTTTTTTGGTATTTGAGATGTTTTATTAGCATCCATTAAAAAAAAAAAAAAAAACCATATTCTGTACAATTTCTGGACCAGTAGCTATCTGAGATTTGGTTAAAATGGTAGAATACATGAAAACTAACTTACAACATGCACCTCACCCGATTGGTTAAAATCTAAAAAAAAACAGTTGAAACAAATTTTTTTTGTATTTTAGATTTTCTTAGTCTCCAATTTTTTTTATACATATTTTGTACAATTTCTGGACGAGTAGCTATCTGATATTTGGTTAAAATTGTAAAATACATGAAAACAAACTCATATCCTCATCAAAAAATCTACTTTTTCAAATTTTTTGTTAATTTAGATATTTAACATTTCAAAAAAATTTTTTAAAAAATATATTTGGTACAATTTCTGTAGTGATAGGTATCTTCGATCTGCTTGAAATATTCGAATACGTCATAACTAATTTGCAACTCACACTTCAACCGGTTGGATGAAAATCTGAAACAGGATAAAACGTTCTTTTTTGGCAATTTAGATGTTTCACTAGTATCAACAGGTTTTTTTTTTTTTTACATATGTGGTAAAATTTCTGTAGCGATGGATAACTCAGATCTACTTCAAATATTTGAATATATAGTGACCTACAACTTACACATCAACCGTTAAGTGAAAATTTAACAAACGATTGAAACACTTACTTTTTTGAAGTATTTTGGTATTTTAGAGTTTCACAAGTTTTTTTTACATTTTTAGTAAATTTCTGTAGTGGTGGATATCTTAGATCTACTTGAAATATTTGAATACATAATAATTATAACCTACAACTTACACATCAACCGTTAAGTGAAAATTTAACAAACGATTGAAACACTTACTTTTTTGAAGTATTTTGTTATTTTAGATTTTCACAAGTTTTTTTTACATGTTTAGTAAATTTCTGTAGTGGTGGATAACTTAGATCTACTTGAAATATTTGAATACATAATAACTATAACCTACAACTTACACATCAACTGTTAGGTGAAAATTTAACAACCGAATGAAACGCTTAATTTTTTTAAAAAATATTTTGGCATTTTAGATGTTTCACTAGTTTCTACAAGTTTTTTGACATATTTGGTACAATTTCTGTAGCAATGGATATCCTAGATCTACTTGAAATTTTTTTATACATAATAACTATAACCTACAACTTACACATCAACCATTAGGTTAAAATTTAACAACTGATTGAAACACTTAGTTTTTTTTAAGTATTTTTATATTTTAGAAGTTTCACTAATTTCAACTTTTTTTACATATTTGGTATAATTTCTGTAGCGATGGATATCACAGATCTACCTGAAATATCTAAATATGTCATAACTATAACCTACAACTTACACATCAACTGTTAAGTGAAAATTTAACAAACGATTGAAACACTTACTTTTTTGAAGTATTTTGGTATTTTAGATTTTCAGACATTTTTTTTACATGTTTAGTAAATTTCTGTAGTGGTGGATATCTTAGATCTACATAATACATCTACATAATAACTATAACCTGCAACTCCAACGCTTACTTTTTTTGAAGTATTTTAGATGGTTCACTAATTTCAAAAAGTTCTATTTCTAAACTGATAGATATCCGGGGGTCTAGTTTTCGTCGTAGTCTAGGCTTCTTTCGACTAATTGAAATAGCCAAAATACATCAAAACTCCAATTCGCAACTCATACTTTATATTACTACATAAAATCTATCCTCTTTATCAGAAATTTGAAACAAATACTATTAATGTAACAACGTTAGTTTAACAAGTATGTACATTTATTTTAAATAAAAATAAATTAAAAATTAATTATATAGCGATCAAAATCAAACGCATGTTTTATATCAGAAACGTACGGATATTTCAGGTCAAAATTGTCAAAATTTATGGGATATTCGACAAAACCCAATATAGGAAAATGAGTGCTTTCTTTGATGATTTCTAATAAAAAATTATAATATTCACGTCTGATTTTGATTATATCATATAAAAAAAATTAAACTGATTTTATAATGGCATTATTGGTAAATGTGAGGAGAAAGTTAATCAATAATAATTTTTATTGTTATTATATTTTTTATGTATAAAGAAATGAAATAGCTATAAATGAAATATTGTATATTTTTTTGCAATAATTATTTGCCATTGTAGAACAGGGTATAAATTTGAGCTTAAATTTAGATAGTTTGAAGCAACAGTTACTATTAGCAAATCTTACATGTTTATTCCTTGTCTAAACACGAGCTTATTCTTTTTTTAAACACATTTGCTTTATTATTGCTGTGAATTTATAAAATTTATGTAGTTAACTTACTTGCTTTTATTTGCCTTACTGTCAGAAAGTGATGGGTAGTGAGCTTTTACATCCTGGATTAATCACAATGGTTCCACATTCTTCAAAGTTTATTCACATATCGTCGCAATCGCGTTTATATAAAAATCTGTCTCTAAACGGGCAATACTAAAAAGAAAGGATTGATAGATCGTACTTTTACTCAGGGAATGTTTGTATCGGGAGTGACATGTGAACGTCTGGGGGGTTGGGAGGGGACACCTTATTGATCCAGCATCCCCGCAGGTCCAATCGTTTTATGCACTGCTCCTCTTGCAATCCAGTTTTCAATAAAGTCCACGCTCTTTACTTGGAAGTCGCGATGAAATACTTTACCATCAGCCGGGGCTTCGCCTTTATCTGATTAACGAAGGGAAAACCTTGGAGAGGCAGTTATTCAATAGCTTTCAACCCTAAAAAACCGATTCGACCATCCATCGTCCTTCGTGTGTTCTATTTTTGCTCGCGGTTTGCTATGCGTCGATAATGATATTTCCATGTGATAAGACGGATGTTCACTTTGATACATTTCCAATGTAGATTTCATATTCTGTTAATAACAAGCAAAAATCTTTGTTCAACAAAAATCATAATCTTTTGGAGTTCATTCTTTTTGAACGATAATAAACGTGGCGTGCTCTTTTTCAAAACGTATTATTTATTAATTTATTATTAAGTCTATTGTATGTTGTATTGACTGACGCCATTTTTTTGTGGCAATCGACAGAAGATTTTTTATACGTATACAGTCACAGGTTCAAACCTAACTGAGCATGCTATGGTTTTCCAGTCTGAAACCATAGCGATTGAACAATGTCTCAGTGAAATAAAAAGGCTAGGAATAGATTCCCGGAAGATAGCCATTTTCTCTGACAGCCAAGCAGCACTCAGAGCCTTAGCCGCATGCGAGATGAAGGCAAATGGTGTTTGGAAGTTAGAAGCTCTAATGGCCTGACTCTGGCATGGTTCCCAGGACATTCGGGGCACAGAGGCAACGAAAGGTTTGACATGTTAGCCAAAAAGGGACATGGACTCTCTAGACCTAGAACACTATTTCGGCATAGCAGCCTGCCACAAAAAAGTACAGATCTTAAAATGTATCCTTAATAAGTCAAAAACCTGAACAATACCACAGGAATGAGGCACGCGAAGAGATTCATGGAAAGACCATCCGCAAATCTTACAAAAGAATGACTAGAATGCAACCGAACCAGGATTTTGGTTGGACTACTGACAGGGCATTGCCACTTAAGACAGCATATGCGCCGTATAGACAGAAGACACACTGTGCAGATACTGCCAGGAAGAGGAGTAGACCGCAGAACAAGTTTTATGTTCCTGTGAAGGTCTATGGCTCCAAAACCGACAAGGGTATGCGAACTGGAGTTTTAGGGATAAATCCAAAGATCGAACTGATGGTGAACTTGGGTGAATATGCTATAGTTTTCCAGTCTGAAATCTTGGCGACTGAACACTGCGGGAGAGAAACAAAACGACTAGGAACACTTTCCATCTTCTCTGACAGTCAGGTAGCACTAGGGGCATAGCTCCTTGCGAGGTGAAGACAAAGAGTGTTTGGAACTGCATGGAGGCCATGACCGAAGTCATTGACACTAATGACCTTACCATTGAATAGGTCCCTGGACACTTGGGGCATGGAGGCAACGATAGGTTTGACACGTTGACAAAAGAGGGAACCAACATGACTCTGAGTCTTGAACCCTACTGTGGCTTAACGTCCAGCCTCAAAAAAAGGATGCACCTTAAAACAGATTCTTAATGGGTCCAAGATCTGGTGGAAAAATATGGGAAAAGATTCATATAAGGGCCATCCGCAAAACTTACAAAGGAATTACTGGACGGCAACCTCAACCAAACATGGATTCTGGTTAGACTCCTGACAGTGCATTCCTACTTAACAAAGCACATGCACCGATTAGTACTGACTGCCCGGAAGAGGAGGAGACCGCAGAACACATTTTATGTTTCTGTGAAGGTGCAGGTTCTTGCAACTAGGACAAGAAAAATCACAAGCAAGATCCTACACCAAGGAACCGGCAAAGCTGGGTAGGCTGGTTAATAACCTGAAGCAGGCCAGTTAATTATCAATAACAGGACAATAAAATAATAGCAGCACAATATACCTATTCACGTCGAGGAGCAGTAGGTCTTGTGGTCGCCTCTTTTATCCCTATCACTGGTTCAAAAATATTTTTTCATTGGGTTGAATAAAATAATAAGGAAATTTCATAAAATACAATGATTAAAGGGCGATGTTACTAACGTGACAAATCCGACGACCAGCAAAGCAGAGTAGAACTGTTTCTCGCAAAACTCGAATAGAAAAGGCGCGCCATCTCAGTCACTTTTCACAGCCTTCTGTTCCAACCGGCGCAAATCGAAGCCAAATCATCCGGCTAAAGTAGCAAGTCTATTCAGAGTAATTTATTTATTTTTAAGCAGTTTATATTTAATTTAGAAATTTTTTTGTTACTAATTTGATAAATCCGACGACCAGCAAAGCAACGTAGAACTAAGTTTCTCACAAAATCCAAACAGTAATGGCGCGCCATCTCAGTAACTTTCCACAGCCTTCTATTACAACTGGCGCAAATCATCCGTCTAAAGTAGCGAGTCTATTCAAAACAATTTATTTATTTTTGAGCAGTTTATATTTAATTTAGAAATTTTTTTGTTACTAATTTGATAAATCTGACGACCAGCAAAGCAACGTAGAACTAAGTTTCTCACAAAACCCAAATAGTAATGGCGCGCCATCTCAGTAACTTTCCACAGCCTTCTGTTACAACTGGCGCAAATCGAAGCCAAATCATCCGTCTAAAGTAGCAGTTTATTCAAAGAAATTTATTCATTTTTATTATGTTTTCTTAAAAATAAATCAAGAACTGTCAAGGTATTAAAAGTTTCATAAGGAGAATAAATAGCAATTCTTTTGTTGGTAACCCTGCCTTTTGATCTTTTTGACACTGTTCGATAGCCAGTGCTGAAAAATATGCATATTGCTCAAAATATGAATTCTAGTGTTTGGTTTATTTCTTCTGGTGCTTGCAACTGTATACCAGATATAGAAGGCATTAGCTGAGATTCTTTTTTGGATCATGGCGTTGCAAGTCTCGCGAGAACATTGCCCGCCTGAAGCTCCTCTAAAATTTGAAATCATCTTGGTCATCACGAGGGGGAGGATCGTTTTATTGCTCCAGAAGTGCCTAAACACGGGAGCATCCGGGCAGTACTGAGGATCCTGACTAATTTCAGCAATAATGTCCTCGTCCGCTCAACCACCGACCCATAGGCTATAATGTCATTAGTTTTAACAACTTCTGAATTTAGCAATTACAGATTTTTCTGATTTTTACTGTTTGTTGGTTTTAAGATAAAAAATAGTAAAGCGTACCGAGAAAGTTGTTTCCATTTTTATCGATGTGACGCTTTGTTGTGAAGAGGCAGTATATCAAAAAAACCTGTTCTTTTCTTGTAAGACTGCGTTACAAATACAAGTTGTACAAGTGCTGTTATTTATCTGAATATTATTTATGTGTTTTCTCTACAGGAGGAAAACTTTTTGCCGTGGGTCAGCGTCGGAATGAAATTTGTGGGCTTGCTGAAGCTTCGGTCTGGATTTCAGAGGGTTGTAGAAGTTGACCCTCTTGTTTGTTAAACCCCTTAGCGAACTGTACCCCCAAATGATCCCTAAGTTACGTAGCTTTGCAAGTCTTAGTTTAAATTATCAACTCAATCTAATTAGAAGTCTCTCTTTCTCTATCAACCCCCGGATGATAAATACAAAGTTTTCAACAGATTTTGAATAGATTGAATGAAAAGGTTCAAACATCAGAATCTTTCCTTTAAAACGATTTGTTAAGTTTTAACGCATCTTTTCAGGACTGAGACTGTCTGATGGGGTTGACACGTGTCAATCCTCTGATATAACAGTCTTTATCGACCCTCAAAGGTAGATACAAACTTTCTGCATACAAAGTTAGCTCTTCAGTCATCTCGTCTCCAAGGTAACCCCAGACAGCCCCTATTCGAATACAAAGAGGTCTTTGTAATTACATTATGTACAATTAATCCGCCATTCAGTCCCCTGGAACTCTATATTTATAACGGGGTACAATTAAAGCCGGCTGTTTTGGGGATTAGGAGACAAATTGGTTAAGCGGGCCGCGTTTAACAACTCGAATGCTTTTCGAGTTAAGAACTCCCTTTTGTGATTTCTAATGAACATAGTTTTCACTTCGAATATATATCAGAGCGTAAATCGTGTGGCAAGTTAAATGTTAGATTACTGTTTAGGGGATTTTAACGGCCCTCGAACGACTGGCGTCGGTGAGGCGGCAAAAATTGTTATACCCAACCGCAGTGTATTAAATCAATAAATTCCAACCATTTCCTTTTTTTTTTAAATAAAACCAATATAAATAATTTAATATTAAACCACAGTGAAATTTGAAACCAAACAATCATCCTTCCATTACAACAAATTGCCTAATATTTTTGTCTTCATCTCCAGGTGTCTGTCTCTTTATGTAACATTTCTCCCCCCCTTTTTTTTATTTTTCGCTTTTTGATGTTCTCTTTCTTTATTTCTCTCTCAATTTCAACATCTTTTTACAAATCAAAAATCCATCATCTTAATTAAGTGTGATATTTTATGCGACTAGACATTTCTTTCTCTCTCTCTCTCTCTCTCTCTCTCCCTCTCTCTGTCTTTCTCTCCCACTTTACCTATCTATTATAATATAATTACGTATCTATACCATTCTTTCTTTCTTTTATCCCTCAAATATTGTAATTACCCAAATTTTCTCTCTCCGTTTTTTTCTTTCTCTTTCTGCCTCTCCCTCACTTTTTTTCGCTCTTTCTTTCTTATCTGTCTTGTCTCTTTCTTTCATCCTTACAATTCTTTTTTTATTACTCAAATTTACTTGCACTCTTTTTTTCACTGTTACACAATACTCGCACACACACACACACACACACACACACACACACACACACTTCTGTTACTCTTTCTACCATGACTTTATCAGTTTAACTTTCTCTCTCTCTCTCTCTCTCTCTCTCTCAAACTATTTTTACATTAATCGATTGTTAACACGGATTTATAGTATAAATCATGAACTATTGTTGGCTATTTTAAAAATTATTTTTATAAATCGTTCTCGTCTTATATTATTGATCGACCGATTTGCATAAAAACATTGAATATTAATTTTTTCATTTAAGAAACTAAATACCGTGAAATTTCACGGTTTCAGTACAAGAAATACATACGACCTTATAAATTTATATTAAAAAATAAAAAAGATTTCTGACGTGAAATATGCACTAAAAAATATGTAAAACGTTTTTTTATTGTATTTTATTTGTAAATACCAAAACAGTCTGTTTAATTCGTATGTGAAATGTACAACATAAATCACGGTAAGTGGAACAAAAAGGTCTTCGAGATCTAACTTTGTGTAGTTGAATCAAACGTTTAATGAATCTCTCTCTCCGTCCTTCCATCACTCTCTCTCTCTCTCTCTCTCTCTCTATATATATATATATATATATATATATAT
>CM077113.1:7497061-7510884 GCA_039619505.1 Cimex hemipterus
AATGTTTTTCAATTAATTAATCTTTATATAAGGCATTGGTTGAGATAAAAAAGTCAAAGGTTCAAACGATTGGGTTTCGAACCCACGACCTCGGACATTAACTTCTTATCTCAACCCCCACCTTTTGAATTTTCCCGCCTTTTTTTGCCATTTTTCAAATGTCGTGGTATCACTTCGATTCTCGGCGAGGAATGAAACGGCCGCGGGGCGCTTTCGTAAAAATATATTTCATTTTACTTATTAAATTCATTAGAGTTCGTTGTCTAAAGTTTGAGATAAAAAAGTCAGCGGCACGAGCGGGATTCGAACCCACGATCTTTTTATTAGGAATTGTAATGAATTATTTACATATTCAACCTTTTCTTTTTTTACAATTTTCATCTTTTGACAGCGAATTCAACAACTACGCGTGGATATCGAACAAGCCTTATTAATTTTTAATAAATAAGATGTAATATTTTTATACAAGTTAAACCTTCCTAAGATAATTTCAAACGTTTCGTAACGGACTTAGCCGTGGGAAGGGGCCCATAAACACCTGATCCATTTAAATATCTTAGGGCTAAGTATCATTTCCGTAATGAAATAGCTTCCCCATTACCCAAAGTGAATGAATTCCGTTGTGAGACCACATCTCTAATAATCTTCGTAATTACCGTACAGGAAAACTGATCCGGTGGTAACTCAATACGGTTAATTAATTCCCTTTGTGGATTAGTATCAAAGAAAATTTGTATTAATTGACCGGCGTGTTTAGACTGTTGTCTTGTGTTTTATGCAATTGATTTAAACAATAAAGAAAGGCTAGTTGGGGGGGGGGGGTAAATCGTGAAGTAAAAGAAGAGAAAGCATGGGGAAACGCTCAGGATCGATCTATTTTGATGTATTAGTCATAGGTACGGTCTCGTCGGTTCATCTCTTATTCATGAGAGTAACTTTTATCGGTACTCTACGCCGTGGATTTGCTCGCCTTTTCTTGCGTGAACTGTCTACACCTTTTCGTATGAAAATCCTCGCTAGGAAAGGCAAGGGGAACAAAGCAATTTTCCTTTTTAAATACTTTTTATTATTTGTACGGAGCAATGTTTTTTATTTATGGTGTTCATTGACCGTTGATGATGGTTTGAAGATCGTGAGATGAGGCCTGGTTTCAAGTAGGTTTTAGAAAAACATTTCCTTTATTTTACAAACGTTTCGATCTTCATTTTGATCATCTTCAGGGCTCAATGTTTTCGTGTCTGCCGTGGTGAGAGTGAGGATGATCTCAATAGAGGTCGAAACGTTGGCAAGATAGAGAAAATGTTTTTTTCTACAGCCTACATCACACCAGACCGCACCTCACGATCTCAGATTTTTTAATTTCGTATATTTTATTAAATACAGCTCAAAAGCTCGATACCAGACCAGACCAGAGTGAAAAAATATGAAGAATAAATACATATAGTAGATCTAGAACATTACCGGTTTGCATTTTATGACCCGATTTTTTTATTTATTTTTTAGTGTGAATGTGATGAGGTCATCTGTGACAACGTCAGACAATGAGGTAATGCTGTACAGCGTAGCCAGGGCGGCAAAAATTCGACTTTTTTGAAAGCGTCGATTTCGAAAATCTGAATAACGATTCTCACAGTATATCAGCCACAAAATCTTGTCACAGTAAGGATTTGGACCGGTATCTAAAAAAAAAAAAAAAAAAAACTCAATAAATTGTGGTTCAAAGTCATGAGGTTGGTAATTGTAAGTGAAATTGAGGTGACTTGTCAGAAATGTTACTTCAAAACGAGGTCTGTCAAAAACTAAAAACAATGCAATACGGCGGTCAACACCTAAAAAAATTGAGCGCGTTTAAGCAGCAATTTATCGACAATAATGGAAGCGGTAGTCCTTCAAAAGAAGCTCAACTTTCTGCTGCAATGAGGAAAACAATAATCATCTGTCTCTACCTGCCTTTCCGGTCCGTTCCTTCTTAGCACACTTCAAGTCCAAGTCACGATAGCTGAAATGGTTAGAGCAGCGGCGTATTGAGCGGAAGGTCCCGGGTTCGAATCCCGTTCTTGACGCTGACTTTTCTACCTCAACCAAGACCTTACATGGAAAGAATAATTAATTGAAAGATGTAACTTGGTCCATTGACCACTAAAACGCACACGAATAAAATATTATCTTGATACCGGATTATTGATCTTTTTTACCCACCTTGTGTCTTGAATTGTTTTTCATCTTATTGTACAAAAAAAAAACCAAATAAGAAAAACCACAAAATCTAGTAAGCCTAACGCAATAGTATGGGTGTGTTTTTTTAAATTTTTTTAAATTTTTTTCCGCTTTTTGGCGTTTTGGCTCTGCTGTGGGCCGTTCAAATGGCGAGCGTGTACTGTCAAATCCATAAATGGTGCTGCGAATCCATGTGGAAAAGTGGGACATTCCTCAGGATGCGCTGAGAGACCGGTACATTCACTCTCTTCCCTCCCCCCCCCCAAAAAAAAACATAATCAATAAGGCGTAATGAGAAGTTTTTTGACACAAGAAAAAAAATCGTTATTCATTCAAAACCAGAGTTACATAATAAAACATGAAAAAAAAATTGAAAAAGCACTTTATAGTAAAAACAAGGGAAAACAACGTTACAACCATAAATTTACTTATGTCATTAACATAAATTTATTATATAATATATTCACATCACAACTTTTCCCAAATTGGGAGAAAAAATAGAAAAACTGGTGAAAGTCAAATTTCTCCAATACCAATGATTATTTCATGGATCTTTTTACATAGTTGTCGTTATTGATTGTTATGATTAATTCGAACAAAACAAGGAGGGAAAATTTAAAAACGATGGGGTTGAGATGGGAAGTCGGATCGAAGTTGCGCTAGCTCAAGTGGTAGAGCAGCGGCGAATCTAGCCGAAGATCGTGGGTTCGAATCGCGCTCGTAACACTGACTTTATTAAAAAACAGAATGACTGTTAAAAGTCAAATTTCTTCAATACTTCAAATTCATGAGTTTCTCTGGACCTCGAAATATCAAGCGAGTTCAGATTAAAAAAAAGTCAGGGTCACGAGCGGGATTCGAACCCACGGCTTTTCCGTGGTAGAGTAGCGGCGTAAAGGTAAATTTTTTGTGGTTCTTTTTACAGGATTGACAATATTGATTATTATGATTTATTCCCATAAAAAAGGAGGGGAAAAAAAGTGGGGGTTGAGATGGGAAGTTAGTGTCGGAGCGGATCGAAGTCACGATAGCTCAAGTGGTAGAGCAGCGGTGCTTCAAGCCGAAGATCGTGGGTTCGAATCCCCTCGTGACGCTGACTTTTTAACCTCAAATAATAACGATTATTAACATCATCAACATGAAACCATTGAAATATAAAACCATTGTTTTCTCAATATATTACAAATAAAAAAATATTAAATAGTATAATCATTCACACCACATGTTCCCCATATATTGGGAAAAAACAGAAAAACTGGTAAAAGTTAAATTTCTTCAATACTTCCAATTTATGAGTTTTTCTGGACCTCTTGATATGAAGCGAGTTGAGACAAAAAGTCAGTGTCACGAGCGGGATTCGAACCCAAGGCCTTTTCCTGGTAGAGTAGCGGCGTATCTATCCGAAGGTCGTCGGTTCGAATCCACCTGGTGACACCAACTAAAAACCTTAATTAATTTCTTCAATACCGGTGACTTTTTTATGCCTCTTTTTACAGGGTTGACAGTATTGATTATTGTGATTAATTCTTACAAAACAGGAGGGAAAATAAAAAAAAAGTGGGGTTGAGATGGGAAGTTAGCGTCCGAGTGGATCGACGTCACGATAGTGCAAGTGGTTGAGCAGCGGCGAACAAGCCGAAGGTCGTGGGTTCAAATCCCGCCCGTGACACTCACTTTTTTTTCAACTAAAAACCTTGATTAATTTCTTCAATACCAGTGATTATTTTATGGACTTTTTCACAGATTTGACATTATTGATTATTATGATTAATAAATTATTACTATCCTTGGAATATTATTCTTCAAAAAAAAATCTCAATAGATAGAATATGATTTGATTGATACTGATATTATCAAGGCGGTCGGATCATTAATATCATCAATGTGAAATCATTGAAATATGAAACCGTTGTTTTCTTGCTTACATATTTTTTTTTCTCTCTGAAGAACTTCAAACGCCAACCCCCTCATTTTAAAAACCCTTACATATTCTCATCCCCCCCCCTTTGCTCTTCCACCCTAACGGTAATTTAGGTACATTATCATGTTGCAATAAATTTCCCGTATACAATTAAGATTAAATTATTTTTGTTAGGTAGAGGAAGGGCCCTACATTGCTCAGGTTAATGTGTACGCACCATAATTTACTACCGGAAGCCGTAAATATCTTCTGGATAAATTGTACTTATTTAAGCCAATTTAAGAAGGACGATATTTTAAAAAAAAAGTTGTACTTCTTGGCAGTATCAATGAAAGAAAAAATAAATAAAGCATGGTTGTTTAACATTACAATCTAATTTATTAAGAGAGCAAATATGATCATTGATGCTGGTCACTCCCCCTTTTATAAGTCAGTAAACAAGACGATATTTCTTTTAAACACTACCCGCACATGACTTCCACTGGTCTTTAATTAGTCAATAAATATTTAGTGGTTTAATCTCAAAGGACAGCTTAATTTCAGATAAAATGTAGCCGGTAGTTTCCGACGAGGAGGGAATTGTCCTGGGACACTTATATATAAGGAAGGGGATAAGGTGAGGGTAATGCATTAAGGGGTGGTACGAATTCCTTACCACCTGACAACAGTGCTTTACTCTAGATAATCCATTCCGCCCCTCAGGCCGCATTCCGATCATTCGAGAAAGTAAATTAATATTTGATTAATGAATGGTTGAAAAGGTTACATCAAAGTATAAGTGCATGCTTGTAAGTGCACTTCCTTGAAAAACAAAAAATAACGACTAAACTCTTACATTGTTTATTTTTTAAAGAAACTTAAATTGTTACAAAAAACATTCATTTCTAAGCAATAACTAATTGATAAACTAAAACATGCTTTAGTCTATGGAAATTCGTAAGAAATTTTTATTGGCACATAAATCAGTTCATCCCCAAAAATTCGTTGATTTTTATCGATAATTTTTGTTTGGACAAAAGTGGAATATTGTACAACCTATTGAAAATGCAGGATATCTAGTTGAAATTTTGCTGTCTTACTCTTCAGAACTTAATTCGATTGAACATAAATGGGCGCAGTGAAATTTTTTAAAACGTTTTAAAACGAAAAAGTCAGTGGCACGAGCTGGATTCGAACTCACTACCTTTGGCTTGATACGCCGCTGCTCTACCACTCGGACACTAACTTCCCATCTCAACCCCTCCTTTTAAATTTTCCCTCGACTAAACTTTTTTTTAATCTCAACTAAAAACCTTAATTAATTGAAAGATTGATCATGCGGAGCTCGAAAAGTAATGAATTTAATAAGTTCAGTGTACTTCACTAAAGCTCTTCAAGAATGAAATAGATTACACATTTGAAAAATGGCCCAAAGGATAATTATTCAGAAATAGTGAGATCCAGTCTGGTATGATGTAGGTTACAGAAAAACATATTCTATATCGTGCCAACGTTTCGAACTTTATTGAGATCATCTTCAGGGACTAGGATTTACAAACATTGTTTACACGTAAGCAATACATGTAGGATGTGGAAAAATGAATATATACAATGATTTGTTAAATTTGAAAAAAGTTTGTAAATCCCAGGCCATGAAGATGATCTCAATGATCTCAACGAGTGGTAAAGTACGGCGTATCAAGCCGAAGCTCGTGAGTTCGAATCCCGCTCGTGACATTCACTTTCCTATCTCAACCAATGCCTTAAATAAAGATTAATTCATTGAAAAACCTTATTCGGTCAATCGGAATCACCTATACTTATGAGGTCGAGATAAAAAATTCAGCGTCACGAGCGGGATTCGAACCCAAGACCTTCGGTTCGAGTTATTAATATTTATGAAACGTATTGGTCGAGGTAAAAAAGAGTGAAAAAAGGAGGGAATATTCGAGAGGTGGGTTGAGATGGGAAGTTAGTGTCCGAGAGGATCGAAGTCACGATAGCTCAAGTGGTAGAGTAACGGCGTATCAAGCCGAAGATCCTGAGTTCGAATCCCGCTCTTCCCATTGACTTTTTATCTCAACTAAAAACTCTAATTAATTAGAGCTAAGGTTTAAATCGTGTGAAATATCACCAAACAAATATAAATAACCTGAAGTAGTAGAACAAATCTGTCAAAAATTTGTAGCGTGAAAACAAATGTACAGATAATTTGAAAAATACACTGTCAGTCAAATTTTTTGAATCGTTTCTTGCACATGTCAAGTCAAAAAGATTTGGATATCGTGAGAATGTTGAAAAAAAAAAACATTTACTTTATTGTGCTTACGTTTCGACCTTTATTTAGACCATCTTCAGTGTTCAAATTATGCGATGTGGTTAATTTATTCACACATCATGGGAACTCCTGGAAACCTTGAAAATATAAAGCTCTCCGTTAAGAAAACCGTGGAGAATTTTAAATATAAACTCTACAGAAGATTTTTGAATCGAAATCGATAGTCGATTTTGGGAGGGAACTGTTCCACCTGCTCCGTGGGTCGTTGGGCGGTAACAGCCAAGTTGAAACAGGACTCGACAGTGACAGTACCACTTATGGATATACCAGAAGAGTTGTAAAGTCTAACAGATGGAAAGTCGAGCTAGCAGATGTTATGGGAAGAATAAAATGAAAGTGGAAGTGGACATATGACACGAATTAAAAAAGAAATGAATATAAATTGTACTAGCATTGAAAAACAAACAAATGAGAAAAAACATTAAATTGAAATTAAAGTATAATGTCTGATTCCTTTCTTACTTGTACCAAATATAATAAAATTATTATACATTTTTTGAGATATTAAACAGAAGACAATATATTGTATTACGGTAGAAAATAATTTTTTGTAAAACCTTTTGAATTTATTTGTAGTAATCATCTTTGAAATAAAAATGCATATCAGCACGAATTCGTACCGATACGAGTTCATTCATTCGTATTTATTTTCTCATGATTGATCAAAGCGTGGCGATACGGTCCGAAAACATGACCAGCCTGGCCGTTCCAGCTATCAGGTAGCATTCATTCCATATCTACATTACATATGCCGCTCTGAGAAAAAGGGAGAGAGGGAGTGAGAGAGAATATACAAAAGAGAGATAATGCAATCTTCCTGTCACACCTATCTTCAACGTATCCTTTTTCATTATCAGCCGCGCATTTTGACGTAGGAAAGATAACGTTCTTAGGAGTTTTACATGTTTCGAACTGTCGGATGTGCACAAAGAGAATAATTAATTGAGGGAAATTGAAGGAGAGATTTCGTAAAATCAACAGGTTCACACGATTTTTCTCATTTTAAAATTTTTATAAAAATAAATAAATACTATGGGAAGTCGGAAAGGTGTTAGCCATGATTTCCGTTTTGTAAAATTATGAAATAATTTTTTATAACGAGCTTGTTCCAGTTTCGTACGGTATTTGTTGAAGGAAAATAGACAGCTCAGATCCGTTGAAAACGGCTTGCCTCTCCCTGTTTATAACCTTGACGACATACCATCTGATTAAAAAAAAATACTACTGGTAGTATACCGACCTCTAGTCGTAAGTCGGAAAGATGTTAGCCATGATTTTCGTTTTGTGAAATTAGAATTTTTTGTTACGATGAGCTTATCCCAGCTTTATACAGAATACGGGTTGAAAGAAAATAGACAGCTCAATTCTTGAGACAATGTTTTGCCTCTCCCTGCTTATAACCCTGATGTTGCGCCGAGAATTTGCTCATTGTTTGAAAAGTCACCACTTTTAAAACTAGAAATATATGAAAATTGAACGGTAACGTGGCATGGTTTGTTACAGGTTGATATTTAAGTAAAAAACAAAAAACAAAAAAAGAAGTCACATGATGAAAAATAAATCTTAAAATGTACTATCTACCTTAAAAAAACGAGAAAAAAGACAAATTCTTATTCAGGATTTCGATTTGGTGGAAAACAAAATAATTTTTTTTTCTCTTTTTCTTTTTACGAGGGTTCGCAACAGCAGAGAGTCAGGGTGCCGGTGTTTTTGAAAAAAAGCCCATTTGTAAGTATGTCGGGTTCGAATGCAGGGCCGCTGGATTCGAACCCGGGACTTTGACCTTGATGAGCGCCGTGTCAAAGACGAAACCTCGCGGCCACCGACGCCCCTAAAAAAAGACAGTTTAAATCCTGCCACAATGGCTTGCCTCTCCCTCCTTATAACCCTAACGTCCCGCAATATCCATGCTATTTGAGACTTTGCTCGTTATCTGAAAGGATTAGGACTTTCTTTTTAAAATATGAAGATTTGACGAAGGGATCAAATAAAAATCTAATAAAAAACGCGAGTTATGATGGGAGTCATAATTTATATTTTTGGTGAAACTACAAAATATTTTTTCAAAATCAGCTTCTCCTAGCATGTCATGTAACCTGGACATCGGAAAAGTTTTTTTTTTACAATCATCGTTTTATCTCTGATCTCCTAGTTTTATCATTTATTATTGATGGCCGACACCAATAGACAGCTCAAATCCTGGCGTGCCTCTCCCTGCTTATAACCCTGACATCGCAAACTCTGCTCGTGACCAGATTAAATTTAAATTAAAACAAAAATGGTAAAACTACTAATAAATTTTTTAAATAAGTCTGTCCTAACATACAGTGAACCAGATTTTGGGGAAACTGACGCAGAATCTTACGTTAAGGCATTAATTCACTATTTTCGTGGTCCGCTCGACCAATTAATATATCACAATTAATTACGGTTTTTAGTTGAGATGAAAACAGTTAATGGCACGAGTGGGATTCGAACCCACGACCTTCGGCTAGATACGCCGCTGCTCTACCACCAGTGGATCGAGGTCACGATAGCTCAGGTGGTAGAGTAGCGGCGTATCTAGCCGAAGGTCGTGCGTTCGAATCCCTCTCGTGCCATTAACTTTTTTCATCTCAACTAAAAACCTTACGTTAAGGGTTGCCTCTCCCTGCTTATTACCCTGACGTCGCGGCATCTAATCGAGACCAGATTAAAAATTACAATTCCGTACAATACAATAAAAATGGTGGAACTGCAAAATAAATTTTTGTCATCTTGTGCACGACAATTTGACGGAAATATACTCAGAATCCTACATGACGTGCTACCTCTCCTTGTTTACGACCCTGACATCCCGCCATCTATTAGAGACCAGATTAAAATCCACAATTAAATAAAATACAATAAAAACGGTGAAACTACAAATTTTTTTTAAGAATTAGCTTGTCCCAACATATAGTGTAGGAAAATTTAAAGGAAATATGCTCAGAATCCTGCGAGAAAGGATGCCTCTCCCTGCTTATAACCCTGACATCCCGCCATCTAATCGAGACCAGATAAAAGATCTCAATTCAATACAATGCAATCCAATAAAAACGGCGAAACTACAAAATATTTCACAATTCAATAAAATGCAATAAAAATGGTGTAACTGCCAGATATTTTTTTCAAAATAAGCTTTACCCATCATATCGTGTAAGAAATTTAAAGAAAATCCAGTCAGAATCCTACATTAACGGCTGCCTCTCCCTGCTTATAACCCTGACATCCCGCCATCAATTCGAGACCTGATTAAAATTCACAATTTATAAAAAGTAAAATTATTGTTGTTGCTTAGATTAAATTAATTAACAATGTTTTTTCTCATGTGGATTGTTTTTCAATGTAAGATTAATAGTTTTTAAATGAAAAAATAATTCAAATGCTTTCTCCTGGTGGATGGTACATGTTTTTGTTGAAAATTTGTTCCCACGACAGTTGAAAAGATAAAAAGGGTTGTGCATTTTTTAAATCTTCTACACCGTGAAATACCGTTCTACTGAGAGACACCATTGCCGGGGGATCGATGAAGGGAAAATTAAAAACCCACCGTATCACAACTCAGCAGAAAATGTACGTGTTAATATTGGTAAAACCGAAAATAATTGTTTTCTCCCCGTTAATAATTTATCGTAAAATATGCCCGCTATAAGGAAGGGCGTAATGCAAACTGGCGGCGGGATAAGCCAGGGCTAAAGGTTAATTAGCAATGCACCCTCTCGTCCGATGGAACACACGGCCGTAATCAAAAATATACGAACCCTTCAAATTAACCGCCTTCTAATCCCGGGCAGGGTTTCTATTTTTAAATGGGGGTCTTTAATGTGTCTCGAAATTAAAACGAACTGCAATAAACGGAAAAGGAAGAAATATTTCAGCACCTTTCACCGATGCGCTTTAATTGAATCCCAGGATGATCCTAATGGGATTACATTCGCTTATAACGGCCTTATTACTTTCGATAAACGGTTTTTTTTGTTTAACTGTTTTTTTTTTTGCTTCGTTGCACTTTTAATTAAATAATACCAGTGATAAAACCGCAACAGGGCGAGAAAACTGTCCAACCTTGGAAAAGTTGACAAGTGAAACAAATGATAACACATAATTAACACAAAAAAAAAACTGCCTGGAAACTCGTTCACCAATAAATGAGCTATTCATTCTAGAAAAACAGTTTTTTTTAGATAGTTGAAGTTGAATAGTTGAATGACAAGCAGGAATTCGAACTAACTCGTAATTACAACGATTACAAGAAACACGGTAATAAATTAAACACAAAACACATAGTAAAACACGAAACAAACTAAAATCTCTCAGAAATGTTTTATTTGTAGTGAACATTGGTTAATTGATTATTTGTAGATGGTGAGATGTAACGTAGGTTTCAGAAAACATTTTCTTTATCGTGCCAATGTTTCGAGCTTTATTGAGATCATCTTCAGGGCGCAAAGCGTTTTTTTCCGTGTAGATATGTCATTATTGGGTGTTTTGTTGAGAGTGCACTCTCAATAATGACACCCAATGACAGTTTATAGGGTTGTCACTGATTTCATAAGGAATTTCCCGCTGTAGATGTTGCAACTCTGCGATCAGTTGAAGGTCAAATGGCTGCGGCTGTTGAAAGTAAAGCCTTCTCTGCAACTCATCTTACATGTGCTCAAGGAGGTTGAGGTCAGGTGACAATGAAAGAATGGGCAGATGCGAAATTTCCAGGTATTTTGTACATTGATGAACAACCTTTTTAAAAATATAGTTCCTATTCACAGTAAGTGCTAAAGCTAAAGCTCATCAACGGGTCGAATGAGCACTGAAACCTGACGATGAGCTGTGGGCTCGAAATCCAGATTGTTGAAGAGAACAACTCTGCTTGATGAGGTACGGTATTGTCATCCGAAAATCGAAAATCACTGTCATTGATGTTCTTCGTTTGAGGGGTGTTTTCCTTGAGAATTTATTGGACATAATTTACTGCGCCGAGGTTGCCATCAACAATATAGAGTCCAATTCGGCCTCCAATGTAAATCCCAGTCCGGTCCATATGGCCTGCTCCAAACTGCACTGAAGAGAGCACGGACTGGGGCATTGCACGCGTCCCCTTTTTCGGTATTCAGAAACGTGACTCATCAGTAACCATAACAGTGATGTTCTCTTCTACGCATTCGCTGCTCGTTTTCCAGGCTAACAGTAGCCTTGAGTGCACGGCAAACACACTACATCAGGATCGACTTCCGGTTAACTGTCGGGTGTGCGATCAGTCACACTGTGCGGATTGCAGCATGCAGATCCTTTATGCCGCCACTGAACTACCTATCCAAGTCTAATTGCTTGCAATTGAAGTCTGACTCGTAGTGGTACGTGATGAGACACCTTGGAAGTAGCTCGCGGGTAAATTTTTGGACACTTCCGGACGGTGCTAATTATTCCACTGTCGGAATTCCTTCGGGTGTTTGATAGAGCTGCCTTCTCTATCGAAACGGAGTAGCTGAGCAGAAAGGTCAATTGGGTCCTTTTTCAAAGCCTTTTTTAAGCGCCACGCGAAATCCTGCTGTATGGCTCCACCGCAGTCGGAAGCGTATCGCCTCCTTTCTTGAGAAACAATCCCCTGTTCGCCCTGGGGACCGAATGGCCTTAGGACTAGAAGCTGCCCTTAAAGACCCTCATGTCCTTGTCAGGGAGGGGATCGAGCGATATTGGGAATCCAACATCTTCCCTTGAGTCGCCGCAGATCATCTCAAAGAGGCATACCTTGTGAGGCCAACTTTTCACAAACAAAAAGTCCTATGGAAAGGGTTTGTCTTGCAGCAATGGACAGTATTTCTCCTCCCCCTTAGTGTCGTCCACTACCAGGACTGGTAATGACACTTCCAATCTTTCGGAAATCGGGGCAAAGCACGGGAAACCACACTCTGTGAAACGACAACTACCTCTGCCATATCCACTTGCCGGTGATCTCGATGACTCCTACTCACAATAAGATTGCGAACTTCTGGTTCAAGATGATGTCTTTCCATGGTTAAATAGAATCCAACTCGATAGATAGAATAGAAAAAAGAGGATTAACATTTGTTTGTTTATGGTCTGTATTGTCGATTTTTTTGTTATCAAACTAAGAAGAATTGTCGGTTAATTTAATTAAAATTAATAGAATATTAATAAACAACCTTCTTCATGTTTGAGCAGTATGTGGATGATCTGATGAATTTTACAACATTCCATTAAATTGATCCTTTCATAACACGTCACTTAAAGTTATATTCTTTGGCAAACGTGACCTTCCTTAGAAGATGGAGGTTTATTTCACTATCATACAAATTACGCTTTTTCTGCCTTGCTGCTAATCTCCAAACAAAAGGATCGTTATCGAGCCACTCTGGAAATCAAATTACAAACAGAAACCGGTGTGTCTTAAATTTCTGTTTCTTAACGAGCCAATAATCGAGATACAACATCGCCTTTTATCACTGGTAGATTAGTTTAGATTTGATCTTTAGTAGTCCGTTTTGCAACAGACTTGATCAAATTTTGACACACTTTCGTAAATAATCGTCACGGATCATGTGTTCAAAGTTTTCAAAGAATATGCTATTTCTGGAAGAACAACTAGATCGCGCTAGGGTTATAAGCAGGGAGAGACACGACGTTGACCTAGGAGCAATTTCTACCTGCAGATTAGATTATTCCATTTTACCTACGTGGCTATGCTGGCTGTTTTCTTCCAACCTCAGATATTATATCAAACTGTGGAAAATAACTCATAGAGACGTGCGGTATCAATTTACGTTTCTTATTGATATACTACCATCGACTCTTTCTATCCACGATTATTTGCGATTAAATTTTAACTTGTCCAGGTTGGAAAAGCCGTAATGAGTTTTCAGAGTCCATACTAAAAATTTTTGAAAATCCTGCACGCGTTCTTTTATTAAAAGCCAATTAAACCATTAAGCTGTCGATTTTTTAAACACTCATATAAATATATCAAGATGAGGAAAATGGCACACAGACACTTGGGGTATCATAAATTTCTTACACTTAACATGACAAGAATCGATGCTTAATGAGTGATCTTAGTTCATGCTAAAAAATTTTGCAACTCCTTCACATGCTCTTTTATAGACAGTCCAACGTCAGGGTTATAAGCAGGGAGAAGCTCGACGTTGACGCAGGAGAGTTTTCTAACCACAAATTATTTTATACCAGTTATTTTATTCATTTTATTCCGTCTATTTCTTTAAGCCCTCTTACAATATACCTTGAGGAAACGTATAAAATAACTCCAACAGTTAATTGTTGAAAAACAGGTTGCGCAACGTCAGGGTTATAAGCAGGGAGAGGCACGACGATGAT
>CM077113.1:7510894-7535940 GCA_039619505.1 Cimex hemipterus
TAAAAACCCAGTCGGGTTGCGCAACGTCAGGGTTATAAGCAGGGAGATGCACGACGATGATACAAGGGTATGTTATAGCTGCATATTATTTATTCCATTTTATCTCTTTTTTGGGTTACCTTTTATATAGTTCTTACTTCACAACCTTCTTAAAAACCCAGTCGGGTTGCACAACATCAGGGTTATAAGCGGGGAGAGACACGATGGTGATGCAAGGACGTGTTATAGCTGCAATGATTATTTATTCTATTTTATTTATTTATCTAAACTGGTTACTGCTTTCAAACTTCTTACTTGACAGCCTTCTTAAAAACCCAGTCGTGTTGCGGAACGTCAAGGTTATAAGCAGGGAGAGGCACGACGAGGATACAAGGGCGTATTAATGGTGCAGATTGTTTAGTCCATTTTATCTATTTGTCAAAGCTGGTTACTTTTTACAAATTTCTTCCTTGACAGCCTTCTTAAAATCCCAGTCGGGTTGCACAACATCAGGGTTATAAGCAGGGAGAGACACGATGATGATGCAAGGACGTGTTATAGCTGCGATGATTATTTATTCTATTTTATTTATTTATCTAAACTGGTTACTGCTTTCAAAGTCCTTGCTTTACAATCTTCTTAAAAACCCAGTCGTGTTGCACAACGTCAGGGAAATAAGCAGGGAGAGGCACGACAAGAGAGTTTTCTAGAGTAACTTGTAGTTTATTCAAATGTTATTTTCTTATTTTGCCTCTTACAAAAACGTTATTTACAACTAAATACATATAAATGCAATTAAACTATAATAGTATACTTTAATAAACAGAAATAAAGTAAGTTTAAGGAATTTTGTTCTGATTTTCGGCCAAAAAATAGTTGTTTTTTTTTTTCAAATAATTGTCAACACGCGTGAATAAAAGTTAACATTAATAAAAATTTACATTCACGTGTGAGAGTTATTCGTCCATTATGAAGACTTTATATTTGCATTCCTTTTGGCTGTTTCCTTCCCCCTTGCATGATTTACATCTCACAGCACCCAGTACCTTTACTTTTCACCGTGGCTATGAATTCTGTCGAGTAGACTAATTTCTTATTCTCTGCACTCCTTTTTATACGTAGGACTAATATTTTTTCTTAAGAAAGGGCGACGTTAATCACGGTGTCGTTGACAATTGCGACCAGATCAATTGTAGAAAATTGGTAAATCCCCTGAATACGAAACATAAAACGCAGTCTGGTTAACTAGAAAAGGCATCCGGAGTTGACAGGCAGACTAAACCTCAGCGATGAAGGGGGTGAGGAAACAATTGTTCTCTCCCTTTGTATTGTTTCACTCCCAAGTGACTGCGTCCCCAGTTTTCTGTTTGACAGCGTTAAAAGGATGAGTGGGAAACTTTTTTTCTCACCCTAATGTGCATTACACTCATATTAACAATGTAATTTTACAAAAAGTGTGCGATATGTTTAGGTTTTATTTCTGTTAAACCTATTAAGAAATTTGCCCAACTTGATCGTCCAAAGTTACAAAAAAAAAGGTCTTGGTTAGATGAAAAAGTAGGCGTCACGCGAGGGATTCGAACCCACGACCTTCGAGTTTTGCGCAGCTGAAGGTCGTGGGTTCGAATCCCAAGCGTCACGCTAACTTTTCATCTCAACCATGACATTACATAAAAAGAATAATTAACTGATTTAATGTTATCTTAATTTAAACCCAAAGGCGCCATAAGTGTGAATAGATACCAGTCAACTTTTGTAAATTGTTAATTAAAATTTTCAAGACCTAATAAAAAGGATTGTTTTCTTTTCCTTCAATTTTAAATATATCATTATTTAGAAATCGTGAGATGAGGTCTGGTGTGATGAAAGTTTCAGAAAAACATTTTCTTTATCGTGACGACGTTTCGATCTTTATTGAGATCATCTTCAGGGCCAAAAGGTTTGTTGTGTCGCGTGTCATCGAGGGCACTCTCAACTATATAATGCTTTTAGAGCCAAAATAGTTGTGCGAATTAATTATGTACAAACAAAGTTTAAACCATTTTAACTATGTTGTATTTATGTTAATTTGTTTGAAAGAATGTAATTTATTAGCGTGAAAGGAAGGGGTTATTACCCTGCTCCGAAGATATTGAGTACTTATGAGAGTGAATGTAACCAGATTTATCTGTTTGTGTCGGGTGTCGTGTTCATGTTAATTTACTAGAATGGATGTAATTTATTAGCGTGAAAGGAAGGGGTTGCCTACACCCGCTTCGAAAAAGTTGGTACTCTGAGGTGGGTGCGACGTCTCTAAAGTAAAAGTAATTTATTAGCGAGAATGGAGTGGGTTCAACCTCGCCCCGAGGAATATCGTGTACTCTGGGAGGGGGCGTGATTGTGCTCAGACATCTATGTTTATATCGGGTGGCGTGGCTATTTAAATTTATTAGAATTTATGTAATTTATTAGCGTGAAAGGAAGGGGTGACTTATAACCCCGCCCGAAGATATCAAGTACTCTGGGCCGCGTGCGCGACGTCTTTTGAGTAAAAGTAATTTATTAGCGAGAATGGAGTGTGTTCAACCCCGCCCCGAGGAATATCGAGTACTTTAGGGGAGTGGATGTACCCAGATTATCTTTGTATCGGGTGTCATGTTTACGTTAATTTATGAGAATGAATGTCATTTATTAGCGTGAAAGGACGTGAATTTTTTATCCCGCCACGAGAAACACTAAGTACTCTGGGGAGAAATTCTAATGTCTGGGGAGGGAATGTATGCATTAGCGAGAATGTATGTTCAACTCCGCCCCGAGGACATCGAGTATTCTGAGGGAGTGAATGTGACCAAACTTCCACGTTTGCATCAGATGTCATGGTTATATTAATTTATTAGAATGAATGTCATTTATTAGCGTGAAAGGAAGCGTCAAATCCCGCTACGAGTAATATTGAATACTCAGGGGAGAAAATCTAACGCCTGGGGAGGGAATGCATTCATTAGCAAGAATGAACGTTCAACTCCGCCTTGAGGGATCTCCAGTGTTTCGGTAGAAATCATGTATCCAGACTTGAATGTTGCGATGTATGAATTGTACGTTTTAATGTTTTGGGTGTAATTTAAAACCTAAGGGACGAATAAGAGTCTAGTATTTCAAAATATCGATTTACTTCTCTTACGACTTATAAAAGCAGAGTCAGTAAAAGATAGAGCGAAATGTTTGTAGGTTAAAAATACGCGAGAAAGACCAGAAAAAAATTAAAATCTTGCAGAGGGCCGGAGATCATCTCAGCTCTTTGCCCCTAGCCTTTAATATTATTTATTAAAGGAATTAATGAAGTAGAATGAATAGTCAAATAATTGAAAAATGCCTTGAGCAGTATCTGAATAACATTTATGACTGTAGACGTTCAACAGCGTTCCTTTTTCCACCCGTGTTTGTCGAAGGCCTTTTCAAAGCAACACGAGCGCAGAGTTTCACAATCTTTTTGGTCTACTTCTTTTCCTTTTATGCTATTGGGACTTGACGATACGGCCAAGCGATTTCCTTTATATGTTTACATCTGTAATATTTTCCATTCGGCAGTTCCGTTATCTGTTGTATCGCTGTTCTTTTTCCGTTTTTTTTTTTTTTTTTATTTCGACTAAATTTATTTAAAATCTAACTATGTTCAAGATATCTTTTGTTTATAAATTTTTACGTGGGGGTAGCGAAATGTAAACGAAGGATAAAAAAAAATATCAGATTGAGGGGGGACCGCCCAGACCGAGATCGTTAGGGCGTGAGGCTCTTCTGTTTGTCACGTACTGGTTTCGATCCTCCTGGATCGAATTTTCCATCAAATTATACCCAAATTGTATACTGTTTTCGCCTGTTATATATTGCTTAAATTTGACCTTTTTTCAAACGAGTCTGACAAAACAAGAATCGAACCGCCGTTTACAAATTTTAAAACACAATCAAAATTAGAGATTGATTTTTTTTTAAATTTACATAACAATCATCTTTCTGGATGTACGGTTGTGCGTTTCGTGCTCAATTAAGTATTCAAATTTCAAATGTCTCCAATCAATTCGGTCAAATATTTCCCGGCAAATTTTAAATGCACTTTTTTAGGTTTCAAACGGTACTATTCATATAAAAAGCTATAAAAAATAATTTCATCATTCACTTAGCACCTTCAATAATGTACTAGTACAATTATCACTTTAAACAGTACCTTCTCAGCGAGTGACGAATGACTAGGTTTCAGTGCGAAAAATTGTTGTGACTGGCCAACTCCACCTACTAATTCAGCTTAAATAAAAAATATTTATTTATTACAATATTTAATTTAGTTAATAATAATTAAATGTAATTAAAACAAAAGATTTTTCACTCGCGTTGTTTTTCTCCGTTGGCCAATGTTCCAGGTAAAAATTCATAACTTCTCCGGATTCCATTCAAATGTAACATTATCCAAAAATTAACTATATTTAGTGGTCTATTGACCAAATTACTTCTTTCAATTACTTAATCTTTTTACGTAAGGTTTTGGTTGAAATGAAAAAGTTAGTGTCACGACCGGGATTCGAACCCACGACCCTCGGCTAGATACGCCGCTACTCTTACCACTTGTACTATCGAGACCACTCGAACGCCACCTCTCCAACTCAACGTACAACTTTTCGAATTTTCCCTTTTTTTGCCATTTTTCTTTTAAGTCGAAAAATAGCAATCCGACTTATAATCGGTTGACATACCTTCAAATTGGGACAGAACAGAGAAGAGTTACGAATTTTTAAATTTAACAAAAGGATAACAAAAAAAAATTCTTCGGGATAAAACAGCCCTTAAATATTTATTTTTGTACAATAAAACTTTGTATTTGTGGGCTTTAAAAATGCTTAAAACGAAGTTTTTGCTTACTTTTCATCGAGAGATTTGGAATTTTTGAAGCTTTTCATTTATCTAGTCTCATTTAATACACTTTGTCTATTATTTCCTTAACCTAAAGCGTGTGTGTATCGTAAATGTATATATACGTATATGTAGATGTATATATATGTATATATGTGTATATACACATATGTATATATACATATATATATACGTATATATAGATATATATATGTATATATGTATATATATGTATATATATATACTTACATTGATGTAGATACGCAATAAAGGTAGAAAAAACATATTTAAAAAAACTGTGGAAAATACTTGAAATGTGTAGGGATTAGAGACCGTGAGGATGTAGGAAAAATTTAATTTATACAATGATTTGTTAAATTTGAAAATTGTTTGTAAATCCCAGGCCCAGAAGATGGTCCCAATAAAGATCAAAACGTTGATAATTTTCAAAAATCGTTAAATGCAGTCTCTGGTGTGATGTACGTTTCAGAAAAACAATTGCTTTATCAACGTGCCAACGTTTCGAACTTTATTGAGATCATCTTCAGGGCCTGAGATGTAGAAACATTTTTCAAATTGAACAAATCATTGTATATATTCATTTTTTTCACATCCTACACGTATTTGTTGAATTCAAACGCTATCTGTCAATATCAAGATCTGATGATGATCTCAATAAAGTTCGAAACTTTGGCACGATAAAGATAATGATTTTCTGAAACCTACATCACACCAGACAGCATCTCACGATTTCTAAATAATTATCGAACGTTTCAGTCTTTATTGAGATCGTCATCAGGGCCTGGGATTTACAAACATCGTTTAAATTCAACAAATACGTGTAGGATGTAGAAAAAAGTGAATATATACAATGATTCCTTTAATTTGAAAACTGTTTGTAAATCCCAGGCCCTGAAGATGATCTCAATAAAAATCGAAACGTCATAATTATTCAAAAATCGTGATGTAGGTTTCAGAAAAACATTTTCTTTATCGTGCCACGTTTCGACCTTTATGGAGATCATCTTCAGGGCTCAAAGTGTTTGTCTTCTGTGTAATTGTCCCATTCTTGCTTGTCGTGTTGTGCACTCTCAACTTACTTAAAAACTTTTCTTTTTACGTACGTATACTTAACTACAATAGTTTTTCTCGGTTTCAAGGGCCAATGGCAGAAAAATTGAGATTCCACGACAATATTTCTCCCTTGTTAGAAAGTTAATTTCTATTTTGTTTCACTTAGGCGGTTAATGAAAATAGCCCTTCAAAAATGCTTGTGTTAAAAAGACAGAATAAATATCGTACTTTTTGTACATAAAACATTGTGCCAACATCTCGCAGTTTATTTCTACGGTTTAATCTCTAATCGTGAGATGAGTAAATCGTCGCTGTTTCTACGATAAATTATAGCCTGTTATACGTGACGTTTTAAAAATATACCCGCTTTAGCATATGTGCGAATCCAAGCCGGGTCGTAAACAAGCTTTTACAGCTTTGGACATCCATCAATGACGCTATTGTCTTCAATGCCCTGCGACAAATCAAATAAAATGTCTTAATAAATCAATCCCTCTCTTGAGAACTCGTTGATTTAGGATGGCAATTTCCTTGCTTTTAAGCTTTCAACTCGTCTCACTATTAAATTCAATCCATGTTTGTTACATTGAACGGTACTGATTTAGAGATGAGAAAATACACCCAAAGAAGAAAACACCTGACTTTCGTATATTGTTGTTTATTCTTTATAATTAGTGTCTTATTAACCACATTACTTCTGTCAATTACTTAAACTTCTTATGTAAAGTTTTTGTTGAAATGAAAAAAGTTAGTGTCGCTAGCGGGATTCGAACCCACGACTTTCGCTTAAATACGCCTCTGCTCTGACCACTTAAGCTGTATTTTTCATTCAAATTTCAAAACGCACTATTCGAAGAAAAATAGACCTTTATGGAATGATGGCTTTTCTCCCCGTAAGAGAACCGGAATTGACCAGAACACACAGTCAAAAGTCTATCGTTTGTTCGAGGACACAGCCATTTTAGTCATTAGACGATTGTTCTTCTGTAGTTTTTTCCAGATGGTTGTAGATTTGCTCTACGGTCTTCAGATGGGCTTGGAAGAGAGCGGAAAAGGTGAAATGAAAGGTCCGAAGCTTGTTCAGGGAGGATTTTTGACGGCCACTCGCTGTGTGGATAACATTTTGGAAATTCATGATTGCCTATCTTTGATAAAATTAGTAACATCCTGTCCACATTTCGCTCGCAAAGTACGCACCTTCAATAGCACAATAACAGGTTGACCAGCCGTTCTCCAGAGTTGGATTCCATCGAACAATTGTGGAATAACCTCAAATGACGAATAAGTGCACTTCCATCATTTCCTAATATACTCCGCGATCTTGAAAGAACGCATCGTGAAGGCTAACCTCCAGCCAAGAGACATTTCCAGACTGGTAGAAAGTATGCTTTTCACTCGTCAGTGGATTGAGCGTCCGATTGTACTACATTACCAGGAAACCTCTTCTACTGCTAACCTCCAGCAAAGAGACATTCCTAGACTGCAAGGAAGTTTGCATTTCTACTTGTCAGTGGGTTCGGCGTCCAATTTTATTACGGCGTATATTTTAATCGTTCACACTTCAGTGGATTGAGCGTCCGATTTTACTACATTACCAGTCAACCTCTTCTACTGCTAACCTCCAGCAAAGAGACATTCCTAGACTGCAAGGAAGTTTGCATTTCTACTTGTCAGTTAGTTCACTTATTGTACGAGCAAGGGCGACCCGAACTCAATTGAGGGTAATCCCTCACTCTCCGAAACTCTAAATTTATCTAGGTTCCGCTAAATCAGTTTTTCCAGATTGCAGTCCATCTACATCTCACATGTAACGTACAAAATGGAAAATTCAATCTTTAAAATTTCCTTACACTTACCAGCCCACAATATTTTGTAAGTCAATTACAATTTTATTGATTAATATATTCAAATAAATGATGGTACGGCGAGGTTTGAAATAAATTCTAATTGAACAAGAATGAATTAATTAAATTTAAATTTTATACAAAACGAGATAAGTATAAAACAAAGAGAGATAATAGTATAATAATACAATAGACAATAGTACAAGTAATAAAACAAATATAAATAAGCTTATAACTACAATATAAAACCAAAGAGAAAAAAAGGCACAAAATTGTCAAAACAACGAGATACAACAACTCACGGGTGAGGTTTGCGAGCGGAGCGGCGAGTCACAAAACAAATGGGCGAGAAATCGACACACAAATACAACGGTCGCGAATAAAATGCGGACTGACTCGTATACAAAGTTTTTAAAGTTTTCGGGTTGCGGGACTGCCTCCAACACGTGCGGTAGCGAAGATGAATCTGTCCCTCGTCGTCAAGCGCGTCTCCAACAACAAAAAACCCGTCACTTCACTGCCTTTTAGGTTCGCGACGTATAAATTACAAATTCAGTTCACAACAATAATTACGAACTGTATAAACTGTAATAAATATAAACTTATACTAATTAATTTTTAAACACAAAAAATATACAATATATACAAATAATTAACATGCGTGAACATACCGCCCACCAATTTTTGTCCCACAAAAATTCTAGGCTGGTTTGCATTCCCTATCAATGACAGGTCCGCTTTATACCCTTTGTGTGGAGGTGGTGACAAATTGTTTCTTTGGTCTCTTCTTTTTTCCACCATCTCTGTATTTCTTGAAATTTGCGTTGTGCGCCCACGAAATTCGTACCATGACCGGAAAATATTTGGCTTGGTAACCATCGTTTGGAACTAAAACGATCTAATGTGGCCAAGAAAGCATCTGTGGTCCGTTGTGATACGATTTCTATGTGTATAGCTTTGGTGTTGAAACATACGAAAAGGCAAACATATGCTTTTCCTACTGTTGCTTTTCTACGTAACGACTCGCGGATAAGGAAAGGTCCAGCAAAGTCTGTACCGACATTGATAAATGCACGGCCTTGTTCGAAACGTGCTAGAGGGAGATCGCCCATATATGGTGTAAAACCCTGAGCGCGAAGGCGATGACATCGTAGGCATTGATGCACTTTCGTTTTAACTACTCGTCTAGCCGAAATAATCCAATAGTTTTGTCGAAGTATGGCATGTAAAAGTTGTGGACCAGCGTGCAAATTTGTTACATGTACATGGTCAATTAACAGTTCTACGAAATGACTTTTGTCTGGGAGGAGTATAGGGCGCTTAGTCTCGTCGGACAACGGTGCGTTAAATAGACGACCGCCCACCCTAAGGACTCCCTTTGAATATATAAATGGAGCGAGTGATTTCTTAATGCGTATATAAAGTACAACCTCATACCCATCGGAGGAAGCATCTGCAAAGCCCAAAAGATCGATTATGTTTGTAGATAAAAGCTGTAGATATCGAGGTATTTGAATGGTTTTAAGAGAAGATAAATCTTCATGAAAAACAATCCAGGCTTTGTGAACACGAGGAGGTACTTCTGAAACCCAATCGTAGTTTATTTTCCACAATTCCTGTAGGATGATTTTTGCCCTGAAAATGACAGGCGCACGATATCCGAGAGGATCATATAAACGCGCAATAGTGGACATGATCCTTCGTTTTGTGGCAACTATCGCTTTCGGTTGGTATCTATATGATAGGATATCTTTTGTCGGATGCCATGCCAAACCTAAAATTTTAACCGTCGAATTTTCCATATCCGAAAGTGAGACAGAGAATTCCTTTTCTAGTAAACTTGTGCCACTGGCAATCCATTTTTTCAAGAGAGATCCTCCTTTTTTTCTCCAATAAAGTAATAAGCTCTTCTTGCAGTTGTAATGCCTTTTCCTTCGTTTCAGCACCAGTTAAAACATCGTCAATATAGATATCACTTTCGAGAATCCTCGATGCGTAAGGGGTTGCGGCACCTTCATCAACAACAAGTTGTTGAAGTACACGTAGAGCCAAGTATGGAGAACAAGTTAGACCGAAGGGTAGTCTGTTGAGCTCGTATTCTTGTAAGGTATCTTTGATGTCAAGGCGATGTAGGAAATGTAAGTATTTGCGGTCATCAGGATGGATGAAGATTTGAAGAATCATTTGACAAATATCGGCAGTCATCGCACAAGGATGCAAACGAAACCCCAACAGAACGTGTGAAATTTCACTCTGAAGTTTTGGTCCACCACATAAAAAATCATTGAGTGATCCAAATTGTGATGCCGCTGATGCATCGTAAACGATACGCAAGCGGGTTGTAGAACCATCTTTGACTACTCCATGATGGGGCAGGAAATATTGACCTATAGCATAAGTTTTTGAAAGGTAATCTAGTTTTATTTGTTCTTTTTTCAAATTAGAATAAGCCTCTTTAAGTGTGAAATCCTTCTTAAATTTATTTTCTAAGTGATAAAAGCGGTGGGTTGCTATAGAGCGGGACTCTGTGAACTCCGGTGGAGGAGTGCGGAAAGGAAGACGCACGATGTATCTTCCCGTTGAATCGCGCGAGTGACTTTCCTTAAAATATGACTCGCATTTCGCGTCCAGTGGATCTTGTCTAGGTGTATTCGTAACTTCTTTGATTTCCCAGAACTTTCTCATTAACTCATACATTTTCTCGGTTGTGGTTGTTTTTGCCATGAGGGCAACATCTGTCAGTTGATTCTCACACCAGGTCGGTCCCATAATTACCCATCCAAAGATTGTGCTGATGGCTGTTGGAGACCCACGACTGTCATCATTTCGTTGTACGCCGAGAATCTGTGGGAAAAGATCAGCTCCTAACAGGAAATCCACAGGTCCAGGTTTCCAAAAGGATGGATCGGCTAGTGTAAGGTGTTCAAACTTATTCATGATGTCTGCGGGAACGGCATACGTGGGCATGTTCTGGGTGATTTGGGGGATGACAACCGCCTCTGTGACAAGATGAGATGCTCTCTTCTCAGCAAGTGATGTCAGATGACATTTTACTTGAAATCTTCCTCCTTCAATAGGCGAATCACCGAATCCACACATGCGATGTGGGTTTGGGTGTAATCTTAGTCTTAAACGTCGCACTAAATTTTCTGTGATGAAAGAGCGTTGAGCTCCACAGTCTATGACGATTCGAACTGGCTCAAATATTCCGTCTCTATCTTGGATGTACCCTAGTGCGGTACCGAGCAGTACGCTTTGATTGTTGGAGACAGCAGATGTCAGGACTGTGCGCTTAGTAGGATTTTGTTGTTCCGTGTCATGGTTATCTCTCCTGTAGTCGGTTTCTACATTCTCTGATGTAAGATCAAGATGTAACAGGGTATGGTGTTTTTTACCACATTGATGACAAGATGACTTGGATTTACACATCTTGGAAATATGATGCGTCGAAAGACAGTTGAAACACACTCGTTTAGATTTCAAAAATCTGAAGCGTTCAATTGGGGTCAATTTTTGAAATTTAGAGCATTTGTACAAGGGGTGTTCCTGCTGGCATGAGAAACAAGGGGTTGATACCGTATTTCCGTGTGTATACAAAATCCGTATTTTATTACGGCGTATATTTTCATCGTTCAACTTCAGTGGATTGAGCGTCTGATTTTACTACATTACCAGTCAACCTCTTCTACTGCTAACCTCCAGCAAAGGAACATCCCAGACTGCAAGAAAGTCTGCATTTCTACTCGTCAGTTAGTTTGGTGTCCGATTTTATTGCGGCGTATATTTCAATCGTTCACGTTTCAGTGGATCGAGCATCCGATTTTACTACATTACCAGGAAACCTCTTCTACTGCTATTCTCCAGCAAAGAGACATTTCCAAACGGGTAGAAAGTGTGTCGGGGCATACTTATACTGGTACTTAGTTTATAAAACGTTTCATCTGTCATTTATTTGTCATATGTCTTTTAAAGTCAGACGGGTATTAAATGTAAATGTTTTGAAGTATTCGACCTCCATTAATGAGGTCCACATCCCTGATCTCTCATAAATATCTGTTCTGATTTGGTTGACATTTTCTTCATCCCTACATTGCCCAGGTGGCTGTAAAAAACATTTTATACACGTACAAGTTTTACAAACAGTTTTTCACACTTTATCACCGTTTCGGCCGTGGTATATTCGCAATTTAAACAACCGTCAATTTTCCGGCTGGAGAAAGTTTATCAGCGTGCTCGGTAACGGTTGCTCATCGATTTTCTTCTATCAGGGCTCGTAAACAGTCGTCGCCTCGAGTAGGAAACTAACTTTTTCTACAAGGGTGTTTCAAACATTGACATGCCCAAATCAAATACCGCACGTATTTCGTGTTGTTCCCTGCATTATGACCTTGATATACGGTACAATGTTACAAAGAGTAAAATATTCAAAGTCAAAAACTTAGATATTTTGCCTTAAACATATACCAGATAAGATGATGCACAACGCATTTTTTTACGTCGAACGCGTTTCGGTCTAATGTCGATCATCTTCAGGGACGTTTTTCTATAAATTGGTTTTGACGGTTGTTTACGGTCTTATAACTTCAGAAGTGGATGTCTGAACCTTTTTTTCTGATTTTATGGAGAAGAAGAAAAAAAATTGTCTTTCTCCACATTGGCATTTATTATATCAGACATGTTTCGGTTTAACATAGACCATCATCAGTGACTTTTTTATATGAAGTGGTTATGATGGTTCTTTACATTCTTAGCGGTTCAGAAGTGGATGTCTGAACCTTTTTTTCTGATTTTATGGAGAAGAAGAAAAAATAAATTGTCTTTCTCCACATTGGCATTTATTACATCAGACATGTTTCGGTTTAACATAGACCATCTTCAGTGACATTTTTATATGAAGTGGTTATGATGGTTCTTTACATTCTTAGCGGTTCAGAAGTGGATGTCTCAACCTTTTTTTCAGATTTTATGGAGAAGAAGAAAAAATAAATTGTCTTTCTCCACATTGGCATTGTTTACATCAGACATGTTTCGGTTGAACATAGCCATCTTCAGTGACTTTTTTATATGAAGTGGTTATGTTGGTTCTTTACATTCTTAGAGGTTCGGAAGGGGATGTCTGGGCCTTTTTTTCCTTAAAAGAAAGGTTCGATTCCAAGCAGCTCATTCTTGACAGATTATTCGTCAAGCCCATAGTCGTCCATACATCCTAGTTCTGAATTTAAAATAATGTAAAAAAAACTGTCAAACCATTTATATAAAAAAATGTTTTAACAACTAATCCCGATGACCTATTTCAATAAGTTATAACAACTAATCATTTAAAAAAATTATACAATAAACTAAATATATTTTATGCTCTATTCTGCTATTATGAACATTATAAATCAAGTACATAATTTTGGAATGCGTCCATTATGATTTTATGGAGAAGAAGAAGAAATAAATTGTCTTTCTCCACAACGGGCATTTATTACATTTCATGTTTCGGTTTAACACAGACCATCTTCAGTGACTTCTTATATAAAGTGGTTATGACGGTTTCTTACGTGCTTATAAGTTCAGGAATGGATATATGGACCATTCTTATTGTCTTAAAAAAAAGGTTCGATTGTAAATAGCCCATTCTTGACAGTCTACTCGTCAAGTCCATAGTCGTCCGGACATCATACTAGTTTACATACAAAAAATATCACTGAAGATGGCCTTTTTTTCCGAAACGTTCCTGACTTAATAAATACCTATTGAGGGGGAAAACAATATATTTTTTAACCATTGTTTTATTATGGAGTTTCACAAAATTAAAATGGTCACCACCATTTCATGAAATATGTCATCAGGTTTAGATGTTACAAGGAGATATACATATGTTACAGGATACCTTTAGTCTCTTGAGAACAACCTGTTTCTCCTAAGATACAGGGTTCAAGACAGGTACATAATTAAGGAAGATTTCTCAATTACCTTCGGTAATTTTCTCAGAATGAAGCGATCTTTGATCTCATTAACAAATTTGTTTTTACCAAGACGAGATTGTTTTCAAACCGCGTTTAAACTAAAGGTTTTAACAAGCGGTCCCAGGCGATTTACCGGACCTGACTTTCTTGAACTTTATGTCCCAACGTGTACTTAAAACGCCTCTGTAACGGGAAACGGAATTTGTCCGTGCACGAACCTCGGCCGGTCATTAAAAGGTACTCGGTAAAATACTTCCTCCCTCTTTTGAACGGACCCCGACAAAAAAAAAAAAAAAAAGTTACATTCGGCCCTTTATTATGGGTGCGTTTGATACCTTGGTATTAAAAGAGCTTCCGAGTCGTTTTTAAGGGCGGGGTCCGACTTGTAAAAAGAAATCCCCCTCTCGGGCCAACAAAGGACTTTCCTCCAAAAACCTATGCCCAACAAAGCCTGAATGATAAGTCACAGCAAATAGTTATTAACAAAATATTACTGTCACCCTCAAAACATTTCTGAAAGAAACGCAAGTTTCCAAAGTTAAGAAAAACATCGATGAAATTCATCTTGATTATAACATTACAATATTAATTAACACTCCTAGCCCCATTGATGTCCTGAATACCTGAGTAATTATGATCAAATAAAATATGTTATAGTTTTCTTCTTTTCTAGTACTAATCAATAATTGGTAATGTTGGTACTGAGTCGGTCATCAAGGAAATTTGAGATCGCCTGTAAAAAAACTTAAATATTTAGGCTTGTTTTGCACTGATGATGACTTTAAAATAGGTCGAAATATTGGCAGTAACAACACAATTTTCTTTGTTCTTCAAGTCCATACCTTGGTTACTACCACCACCTCCAGTGTTTTCGTGAGTGAAAAAGTAAGAAAAAGGCCGGTATTTTTAATACAGGAAACAAAGTAAGGGATATAAGCAGGGAGAGGCATACCGTGTTCACAAGGTGTGAGCTATCTATTTTGTTTCAACCCTCCAGAATAAATAGTAGGACAAACTTAAGGTGAAAAATTATTACCTGGTTACCGATTTTTATACTTATTAGCCTAGGCAGTATTTTTTTGAAAAACAATTTTTTTAGATTATGGATGGTTTGATATTTTAATACATCAAATCATAGGTCATCTTCTGGGTCAATTTTCATATATTTTTAGCTTTAATAATAGTCATTTCAAAAAATGAACTAATTCTTGAACAGCTTGATGGTGCGAGGTAAGGGATATAAGCAGGGAGAGGCAAGCCGTTTTCTCATGATGTGACCTGTCTATTTTCCTTCAACCTTGTATAATATATATTAAAACAAAAGCTTACGATGAAAACTTATTTAGTAGTTACACCATATAAATCATGCATTTGAAAAAAGCAAACAAATATTTATCTTTCATCATTTTAAAAAAATTTTTTATTGAAACATATTTTTTAGATTATTGATCGTTTGATGTTTTAGTATAACAAATAATAGGACATCACCTGGGTTTAAAGCTGTAATAATAGTCATTTCAAAAATGAACTAATTGTTGAACAGCTGAATTATTGAATGAATTATTTTGTCTAGGTTGAGATGAAAATGGAGTGGATCAAAGTCATGGCAGGTCAAGCAGTTTAAGCAGTGGCGTATTGAGCCGAAGGTCATGGGTTCGAATCCTGCTCATGACATTGAACTTTTCCATCTCAACCCAAGTCCTATAATAAAAAGTATTAATAATTTAATTAAGATCAAATAATTTATTGTTTTGCTTTACTGCTTCTCATAAAAGGAATTTATTTCATGGGATCTCTGTTTTTACAATATTAAAATAATGCTAAGTGAAAATGAGGGATATAAGGAGGGAGAGGCAAGCCGTTTTTTCAGGATGTGAGCTGTCTATTTTCTTTTGATCCGGTATAATATATACCAGGACAAACTTACGCTGAAAAATTATTTAGTAGGTACACCATCATATCTACCTGGTTACCTACTTTTACACTTACTTAACCTGTATAGTATTTTTTTATTAAAAAAATATTTTTCATAATTTCTAAAAAAAAAATTAAATGTATTCTTTTAGATAACTGATTGTTTGCTGTTGTACTATTACAAATCATAACACTTTTGGGTCAATTTTCATATATTTCTAGATATAAATAAATCATTCTTTCGACGAATAAGTAAATTTGTGTGGTGTTTAGTGACCGTTGATTAATGATTATTTTGTGGATCCTGAGTTGGGTCTGGTGTGAAGTAGGTTTAGAAAATTTTTCTTTACCGTGCCAACGTTTCGTTCTTTACTGAGATGATCCTCAGAGCTTGGGATTTACAAATCCAATTTAAATAATGTTCGTAAATCCCAGTCCCTGAAGATGATCTCAATAAAAATCGAAACGTTGCCACGATAAAGAAAATGTTTTTTTTTTAAACCTACGTCACACCAGACCGCATCTCACGATCTCCAAATAATTAAAAAATTAGTAAATTATAAATGAATTAAAAATTACAAAAAAAATTGATTTCTTTTTTAATTTGAAATAAAGCGACCGTCTTTATTTAGAACTTTAAAAATGTTATAATTAATAACTTTCAAGCTTAACAAATATTTACGTCTATTTGCAGTGGAGAAGCCTGTTAATCTCGTAAATTATTATCGATAAATTCAAAGTCCCCATGATGTGATAACTTGTGTAAATTGAATCCTGTAGGCTTTCTTCTGTTTGTATTTACTTTATACATCCTTTATTTTCTTTCCTGCCATTCTTTGCTTGTTTTCAAATTCCCTTTGTGTTTGTTTTTGAAATGAACATTGTTAATAAATCAAGAGAAGAGGTAAAATTTGATTTATATTAAAGGGGCTCGGCGATCCGGAAAAAACTTGTGTCCTGAAAGTGCATTAGCAACTAAAAACAAAATAAAATAAACTGGTTAATTAAACAACCTAGAAAAACTTAAAAAATTGAAAAAAAAAGAACAGAGAAAAAAATGGTATCAAGATCTTTTTGATTATTGATTTATATACGTTCAAATCTGCACATGGACACACATTCTCACGTGTTAAGTTTAACACTTCTCGCAGTCCTCAGGCGATTCCAACTTTTCTGATTTACAATAAATTACCTACAGCCTTCGAGAACCACCCACCTCGGACCTATCCAGGGACAGATTTCGGTCTTATCCGTCCAGTTCGGGCTCCAGGGGCTATCAACAGCTGGGTAATTGAACTCCAAACTTAATCAGCCTTCCATTCTCCTTTTATTCACTCTTAAATCGATTATTCTTATTTACATGTCATTCAGTCAGTTAGGGTAATTGGAGTAATCGATATTCATCAATCACCTTTTAAATTAAATGTCTAATTAAATTAATTAAGTTCGATGGGTACTCAATATTCCGCCATTTAACGAAATAATCAATTATGCCAATAAATACATTTTTCCCAACAATAAGAATACAAACATATAGTATCTTATAATTAATGAAAGTTTTTAGTTGAGATAAAAAATCAATGGCAGGAGCGAGATTCGAACCCACGACCTTGGGCTTGATACGCCGCTGCTCTACCACTAGAGCTATCGTGACACTAACTTCCCATCACAACCCCACATTTTGAATTTTCCCTCCTTTTTTGCCATTTTTCAAATGTCTTGAAAACGGATTGGATTCTCGGCAAAAAGGCAAAAACCTTTCGATCTTTATTTAGATCATCTTCAGGGCCAGGGTTTTATGAACACATACAAATACATACAGAACGTGAACATGCATAGTGTAAATAATATTACAATTAATTAAGGTTTTTAGTTGAGATTAAAAATCATTGGCAGGAGCGGGATTCGAACCCACGTCCTTCGGCTAGAAACGCCGCTGCTCTACCACTTGAGTTATTATGACCTCGATCCACTCGGACACTAACTTCCCATCTCAACCCCAGCTTTTGAATTTTCCCTCCTTTTTTGCCATTTTTCAAATGTCGTGAAATCGGATTGGATTCTCGGCAATAAGGCAAAAACGTTTCGATCTTTATTTAGATCATCTTCAGGGCCAGAGTTTTATAAACACATACAAATACATGTAGAACACGAATATGCATAGTGTAAATAATTTTATAATTAATTAAGGTTCTTAGTTGAGATTACAAAGTCATTGGCAGGAGCGGGATTCTAACACACGACCTTGGGTTTGATACGCCGCTGCTCTACCACTAGAGCTATCGTGACTTCTCGATCCACTCGGACCGGTATCCATCTCAACCTTTTGAATTTTCCCTCCTTTTTGCCATTTTTCAAATGTCTTGAAAACGGATTGGATTCTCGGCAAAAAGGCAAAACGTTTCGATCTTTATTTAGATCATCTTCAGGGCCAGGGTTTTATAAACACATACAAATACATACAGAACCTGAACATGCATAGTGTAAATAATATTACAATTAATTAAGGTTTTTAGTTGAGATGAAAACTCATTGGCAGGAGCGGGATTCGAACCCACGACCTTCGGCTAGAAACGCCGCTGCTCTACCACTTGAGCTATCGTGACCTCGATCCACTCGGACCGGTTTCCATCTCAACCTTTTGAATTTTCCCTCCTTTTTTGCCATTTTTCAAATGCCGTGTAAACAATTTGATTCTCAGCGAATGGACTCAGAATAATAGTGAAATTAGATCGTGGGTTAAATTTAAAAAGAAGCTTCAACAAAAAATCCAATCCCAAAGATAAAAAGAAAATGTAAATTATTCCATTCGACCCTTTGTTCTTTTGTTTTCTCTCGCAGAAGACATTCGTTTGCCATCTACGGGAGGCCCCGGACAGGAAAAAGAAATAAGCATCTGAATAGATATTTTAGCCAGATTCAACGTTAATAGGTCGTCCAAGCCGGCAGTGGGAAAATTGGCCGATTTCTTTGTTCTCTGTGTTTCCAACAGTCCAATTTATATTCTGAAGTCGATTTGTCCGGTTGAAATGATTTCTCGATGTGAAAAAATAGGACGCTTTGTTATGTTTTCAACCGTTGTTATTGATAAAGGTGGAAAATTATCTCATCGTTCCATGGGCTTGGATCATTTTGACTGGAGTCTTTAATTTTAAGCAGAACAAAACTGGCTGTTCAGGTAATATATTAAGAATGAATACAAAATTTATTTCTGGGGCGGAATAGTTTAGTGCTATCTTTTTCTACAATGGTTCATTTGCTTAATGGCTCGTAACCAGTGTAGATAATTTTTGGATAAGCTTATCTTTAAAAAGGATTTTTTTAAATGAGTTTTTCACCTTAGTTTAAAGTATAAATAATGGGTAAACCGACTGTCCTACGTCCTCTCAGTTCAAACGATTTCGTTAGACGAATAGACTGCAGCTTAATCCATTTTGAAAATTCAAGGAAGCAAATCGGTCCAATTCGGCTGCGGCTATCGGTTGTATTGATGTTTAACCGCAGTAAGGGTACAGCGCCATAATTTGACTTGAGCAATTTGGCTTGGGAGCACGCAATGTTTGTAAACGAAACCTAACCTGAAAAACATGTTTATTCCGGTTTTGAATATCACCAGTACGGCTGTTTTAAATATAATAAAACATAACCGTAAAAAACAGTTATGATTATAAATTTGATTGAACTTTTCGATCACAAATAATCGCGCAAGTCCGCAAATTTGTTATGCTCAACGACATAAAGTACGATTTTATGTTTTTTACTTTGCCAATTTATTAGGTCTCAAGGTGTTGATTGATCATTGACTTTTAACAGCCCAATTCTGCGCATGTATGTATATACATACACATATATACAATTCAGGTTATCACGTAGATGTTTTGGCGCTCTGGGGTCAGATCTGGGTCTTGTCTGTCCTGAAGCAGAATTTTTGCTCCTGAAAATAACTTATTTCGCTCCTTGCTTATGTGTTTTATTTTTTAAATATATATTTTTTTACATATGCCCATTCTTTTTCATCCTTTCCTATTTGCATAGTATTTTCGTGAAGGAGGACTTCCTCCATAAATATTCTACTATGATATTACACATTCACTCTAATAAATACTTCAATTATTCTTTTACGTGTCTCACTCAAGGTCTTGTTTGAGGCGAAAAGCTAATGTCTCGAGCGGGGTTCGAACTCACGACTTTCGGCTGCGAAAGATCGTAGGTTGAGATGGAGAGTTAGGGTCCGAGTGTATTGAGGTCACGATAACTCAAGTGGCAGAGCGGCTGCATATCAAGCCGAAGGTCGTGGGTTCGAATCCCGCTCGTCCATTGACTTTTTATCGCCACTAAAAACCTTAATTAATTGAATGTTTATTCGTGGTCCGCTTGACCAATTAATATAATTAATTAATTAAGGTTTTAGGTTGAGATAAAAAAAGTCAGTGTGACTAGTGGGATTCGAACCCACGACCTTCGGCTTGATACGCACTACTTTACCACTTGAACTATCGTGACTTGAAAAGTGGCAAAAAAGAGGGAAAATGCAAAAATGTGTGGTTGAGACGGGAAGTTAGTGCGCGTTGGGATCGAAGTCACGATAGATCAAGTGGTTAGAGCAGCGTCATATTAAGCTGAAGGTCGTGGGTTCGAATCCCACTCGTCACATTGACTTTTTTATCTCAACCTAAAACCTTAATTATTGAATGTTTATTGACCAATTATTGTCAATAATGAATGTTTAAGGTTGAGATAAAAATGTCTGCGTCACGAGCGGGATTCGAACTCACGACCTTCGGCTTGATACGCTGCTACTTACAAATTATAAAAATGTTTTAATATTAATCTTTAAATGTGTGGTGATTAGTGACAGTTAGTGGATGATTATTCTTGTCGGAACTCTCAACACGACAGACAAGAATGACACAATTACGCAGAAAAGAAACACTTTGAGCCCTGAAGATGATCTTAATAAAGATCGAAACGTTGGCACAATAAAGAAAATGTTTTTCTGAAAACTACGTCACACCAGACAGCATCTCACGATTTCCGAATATTACCCTAAAATGAAATAATTTTTAACTTGTTTGCTCATGAAAGGGTTACAAAAATATAATTTTAAGTAAATTTTTAAAAATTAAACATAATATGTAAATGACACTTGAGTATTCTTCTTCTTAAAAAAAACTGACCGGTTGTCATAATTTGTTGAAATCGTGAGGAGCAGTTAAGAATTAGGAAGTTTAGGAAAGCGGTCTTTTTACGGACGTTTCGACCTTTATTCGGGTCATCTTCAGTGCAGAAAGTGTCAGCAAAGTCCATTCAATCAGGTGGGTAGTATGAAGTAGTATAGTATCACCCCCAAAAAATTTAATTGAAATCGGTGTTTGAATATCCATAGAAAAAATGAAAAAAATTTTATAAATACAATTTAAATTGTTTTAGAGGTAATAAAACGTGTAAGTAAAATTTCTATGGAATTTCATTGTAGGTATTCAAAGGCTTATAAAGCAAGGGTAAAATTGGATTTTAACTTTCGCCCTTTTCGACATGGACACTATCTCGTTTTGAAGTCAAATTTTATACAATTTTATACATTACAAACTTGCACAGTCTGACTAAGGGAATGGTGGTTTATTTGTTAAAAGATAGGCAAAAAATCTCACATCGCATCCTGTACATGGGAATAACATCCGAAGAATCTAAAAACGACATCCGGTGCACCCTAAAGCAACTGAGTCAAGCAAAGCAATTTTTCATAAATTCCGACGTTGGTTTATTGGTGTTCGCACATTTTATATAACAAACCCACATAGCTTTGCACTAATTATTACATGTATTTATTGAAGTCATGAGGAGCGGTGAAGAATGAGGTTGTTTAAAAAAACACCTTTTTCCTTTTTTCCCGACGTTTCGACTTTTATTCGGGTCATCTTCAGTGCCTTTTTTTGTCTATATTTTAGTAAGAAATGTGACTCTCGACACGACAGACAAGAATGGCACAATTACACAGAAGACAAACACTTTGATCACTGAAGATGATCTCAATAAAGATTGAAACGTCGGCAAAAAAAGGAAAGAGGTGTTTTTCTGAAAACTATATCACACCAGATCGCATCTCGCGAGTTCTAAATAAATTTAGTAAAAAAATTCGTTTATTGAAGTCATGAAGAGAGAAATGAAGTGGTTTGAAAAAATACATTGTTCATTTTTTGCTGACGTTTCGACCTTTATTCGAGTCATCTTCAGTGCCTTGTTTTGTCTTCGTTTAAGTAACAAAATCCGTTGATTTGTACCAGCTACAAATGCACCGTTCCTCACGACTTCAACTAATTATGGAACCCAGGCCAGTAAGAATCAGAGGCGTTTTTATTATTGTTTTTTGTTCATTATCACTAAGAAACTTTCATCGGCTATCAACCAAAGAATTTTTTTTATTGAAATGCAAACAACACAAGGCCCTGAAGATGATCTCAATAAAGATCGAAACGTTGGCACGATAAAAAAAATCTTTTGCTAAAATGACGTCACACCAGAACACATCTCAACATCTCCGAATAATCATTTATTATTGCTACTGTAAGTAACCTTTAATCAGTTTTTTAGGGATACAAATAACATTAATTTAACTCAAAATTTAATGTATTTATTTCATTACATAATTTTATTTTTCAAATTTACATAATACATTTCGTTAAATCTAAATGAGTGAATAATTTCTGTTCGTGTGACGTCACGATAGTCCTTAGAACAATTTAATCTTGAATGAAGCTTTTCTTACCTGTTTTTATTTTTTTTTTAATTATATAATCTAGGTTATTGAAATTATATTAATTTATGCTAAATACAAAAATGAGATTTTTATGTTTATGATAAACAATCAGATTCAATTGTAATTAGTACATGATTAATGTGATTGTATGGTGTTAATTTTGGAAGAGTTTATTCTCGTTTAAAATAATCTTTGTTAATTTTATAAGTATTGTTATAATGCGCAAGGCTAATGTAGTTGTGCTATGTGGGTAGAGAAAATTGGAGTTTTTTTACCTGAGAGATTTTACTTTGATCGATATCTTCATGACTTGATAATCACCAGTTCAGTGAGGTACCTTGGTGTAATACCAGTAATAAGGTGTTGAAACCTGGTGTAATTGTTTAGTTTTCGTTTTTATTTTTTGACATGAAAATTGGATTGGTTTACCGAAAAGCTGCTCTTATGTGATTTGAAAAAACAAAAAAAAAATGTCCAATTTTTACCTTTATTCTTGCGCCCTGCGGCATCTGCCCGTCATAACTGGGCAAATAAATCATCTCTTATTTACATTTCAAACACGTCCAGCCTCCGTTGTTAATTATTATATTATCATCGAGATCAAAGTGTGAGCGTGTGTTAGTGGACGAGGGGGATCGCAGTCGATATTACACGGCGCATGCGTTTCTTCGCCTTTCAGACCAGCTCCCCATCTCTTTCTCGTTTGATACCTCAGTAGCCAGTCTCAGTAGCGTTCTGCGCCTTGTTCGCGTCGGATGTCCGCCCTCGTACCTTCGGCGTCTCGTGTGTGTGTTGTCGATCCACCCACGCAATTTCAACTAGGCGGGAATTTCGGCGTTTTAAACAAGTAAGTCATGTGCATTTGGCACCGGTGGATAATTTATTTTTTTTCTTTATTACTTTTTCATCTACACGTGGTGTTTTAATTTAAAAATACACCTCGGCGGATGTCTGTCTGAGGAGTAAATGTTTCCTGGTCACATGGCTTTGAACCGAGATAAAAAGCTTCTTTTTTTTTGTCCCATCCAACCCTCTCACGAATCATATACTCCAATTAATAATTAATGCATCCGGGCATAATTCGATACTTTCATCTTTTCAATAAGACCTTTAAATTCTGTATAGAACTGTCAAAATTAGTTTTACCTTTTCATATACCTTCATATTTTTTCAACCATAAAAAATATTCCCTTACTATCCAGAGTTTAGAACCTAAAAGATTTTTTGTTTATTTTGATAACCCAGTCAATAATTGATTAACTAATTTTGCCATACTTTCTCTTATTTTTAATCTAATTAATTATTATGTATATAGTAATACTCAGAGATAAAAAAAACTAGTTTTTTTTCTCTGAAACAACAGGCGATACACAAAAGTTTTAGATGGGTAAAGTCGTGAAGTAGATGGGTAAACCTCCTGAAGTTCCCATCTCAACGATTTTGAATTTGAATTATTTTTTTAAGTGTTAGAAATGCATAATTAAGCATCTTTGACATCATTTGACCTATTAAGGTTTCAATATTGCAAAGGGGAAAATTAAGCCAAATTAGCCGAAAAAGTTCTTGTGTTTGTTTTGCACTGTAATTTAAAAAAAAAAATAATCTAGGACATGAGGTATAATTATACGTATAACTTTTTAAGAACTTTCGTTTAAAAACAAGAAAACTTTCATCTGTCGTATAAAAGTGTCAAATAAGTTTTACCTTTTAATAATTTTATTTTTTTTTTCAACTGAAAATATCACTAGAATATAAAAAATGTTTCTTTATCATTCGAAGTTTACAACCTATAAGAATTTTCGTTTGTTCTAATAAAACAGTCAATACATGATTAATAAATTGAAAAAGTTTGCCATACTTTTTCTTTTTTATAACATAATTAATAATTTTATGGAGGGTAGTACTCGGAGATATAAAACTCTATTTTTTTTCTAATACGTTAGCCTGTACACAAAACCTTAGGAAATGTAAAGTTTAAGCCTCATAAAGTTTTTATCTCAATGATCTTAAGTTTGAATTTTTTAAGAGTCTCTTTCCAATTTTATAAACTGGAATAAAATGAAAAATGATCCTAGGATTGAGATGTCTTAGCTTGTTTTAACTGGCATTTCTTCTGTCAAATGATCGTTTGTATTACAAATAAATTTTAATTATTTAAAAAAAAAAAATTAACACTTCAATTTAGAACATGTACCAACATTGTTTTATGGAAAACCACATTTTTTTAGATTTTGTGTTCCAGTAGGTTATAATACCTGTTAATATATTTAATACTCTATGTGTGGTTATTATGCCCTGAAGATGTTCTCAATAAAGGCCGAAACGTTGGCACGTTAAAAAAAGTCTCTCTGAAACTCACATCATACCAGACCACATCTCACGATTTCTGAATAATTATAGAACGTTCCGATCTTTATTGAGATCATCTTCAGGGCCTGGGATTTAGAAGCATTTTTCAAATTGAACAAATCACTGTATATATTCATTTTTTTACATCCTACATGTATTTGTTAAATTTAAACGCTGTCTGTAAATCTCAGGTGCTGATGATGATCTCAATAAAGTTCGAAACGTTGGCTCGATATTGATAATGTTATTATGAAACCCACATCACACCGGACTGAATGTCACGATTTCTGAATA
>CM077113.1:7546538-7573306 GCA_039619505.1 Cimex hemipterus
GTTGACGATGCAAGTAGTAAGACTGTCAGGTTCATCAGTAAGTTGATTTATTTGTATTTGTTTATGTTTTTTTAATATGTATGTAAATAGGAAAAATATTGTTACTCCATTCTGACAGTATCATCTGCGATTTTAAAATATATTTCTTGATTTGATCGGTTTATTTTATCGTTGTCAAAGCGACATTTTGATTTTGTTACGACGATTTGTCCGATAACCTTTTGCAGTCTAGGCTTGATAAAAAGTCGATTAGATTTCTTTGAGCCTTAAAAACCACTTCGATTACAAAGACAATATTCTTCGCGTTCAAAATCCGCACGCATTCCTTTGAGGTTTTACTGTTGTTTTTTAATTCAAATCCAATTGTTTTTTTACTTTTTCTTTTTAAAAAAAGTGAATGATAGGTTGAAATACAAAAATGGCGGGTTTTTTTTTTTACCGGCTAAGTCCCGGTATAAAAGCAGACGTATTGATCCACAACGGGCGACTTTTTATTGATTTATCGGGCGTATTAGTCCAATAAATAAAAACTCACAACGGAGGTAAAGGGGTAGAATATAAAAGACCCCACAGGTTGGAAAATTCCCTTCACGTAGGGCTGTTTATAATTTTAATTAATCTCCGTGCGGATGTGATTGATAAAAAGAACCACTTGCTTTGGAAAGGTTCGTGTAATAAACATCCTCATAACACATTCAAGATAAGAAACGCTTTATTGATTTAGTTCCCTTTTTTTTTATAAAGTTCTGATTGTAATATTCCACGATCGACTGAACAACAGGGATCCGGAAACTCTTTGAAACTTTCTTTTCTCCATCTTTCTACTTTCTTCTTAGTTCTTTTATTTACAATTTGACACTCGCTGATAACAGTAATTACCGCAGCAAAATAAATCATGTCTGACGGCGAGTTGCGCTAAGCCTGCTTGGAATACCCGACTTTAAGCGTCTGACGCTTAGTGGCTTATAAATTTATTGCATAATTAAATTTCTACCGCTTTAATCTGATATAATGCCAAATAATTCCTGTTAAATAGCTTTAATATGGTTAATAAAAAATAATAATGTTATTATTACTGTAAATGTTAAAAATGATCGTATTATTTTACAAGTAGAAAATTTATACTAATAAAGATCTATAGTTCAAGAAAATTATATATAAAAAATTATGCAACATATTAAAACCACTGCTCAACACGTCTTACAAATAGCCAAAAATTATTCGTGTATTAAAATAATTTAACAATTCATGATTTTCCTCCTCGTAACGGCTAGGTCCCACATGGTAATTTCCTGTATTTTTTTGTGTACAGTTTTCCGACACGATCTCACCGTTTTATGGAACATGTTCACGCACCGTTTTCGTGCTGGGGCAACACAGCATGTCTTAATTAGCATTCGGCGGGGGTGGAGCAAAGATTAAACAATGCAACTGTTGAGTGCAGCTTCAATGAATCATCCCCCCCCCCCAAACGTTCTAATCAACTGGAGACATGGATACACGGTGTAATTTCCAGCGGGATTAATCATATCTACGAGTTGATCCTGTCAAAAATGATATTAATTTTTATTCCTATAAAAATAACTGAGCCGATTGGAATAGTACCAAAGTTTACCATTTATAAACATAGTAGAGTGTTACGTTTCAATTTCAACCTATGAGAAATTCCTTAATTTTATTTAGCGCTTAAATTTACAAAAATCTGTCGGGTTTCATGTTCTCTGTTAAAATATTTAGCCCTTTTACATACTCGTTTCAAACTTGTGCCTAACCGACCAAATTTGCTTTCAAGGCGCCGCTGATGCAAAGGATATGCTTTGTGTGAATGTATTTATTAGCGCGAAATTAGAGTGAATTGGATTATTGAGCCTTGCTCAGGCTATTCGATGATCCAATTCATTCAAATTTCTCGCTAATAAATACATTCATACAAAGCATATCCTTTACATCAGCGGTACAATGCCTTGAAAGCAAATTTGGTCGGTTAGGTACAAGTTAAAAACACCTTTTAAACAAAACGGTTATAGTTAAAAAGAATTCGCCATAAATAATCTACAAACACGTAATAAATAATCTGATTTGGTTGATTTGTTGGTTACTGCCAATTCTGTCATATACCGACCAATTTAGTTCCTGAATTTACAAAAACCTGTCTCGTTTCGTATTTCTAAGAGGAGATAAATTATCCCTGATAAAATATTTAGCCCTCTTACATACTCCTAACATAAGTTCGGTAGTTCTCAGGCTACTCAATAATCCAATTCTTTCTAATTTCGCGCTAATAAATACATTCACACAAAGCTTATTCTTTGCATCAGCGGTACAATGCCTTGAAAGCAAATTTGGTCGGTTAGGTACAAGTGAAAAACACCGCTTAAACAAAAAAATTACAGTTAAAAAGAATTTGCTACCATCCAGTCTATGGTATGGTGGAAAGGATATTAGGAAGCGGGGTTTGTATTCCCCTGGCTTATTGTACCTTTCCAGTTCCTTAGTTTAGTCAATAGATTCAATCCTTTTTCTCAGAAGTATCAGGTCATTGACTGTCATTGCTGCAATTTGGTTCCCTGAGTCTTTTCCATACGTTAGGTTGAACCTCCATTGAGCTGTTGCTTCGCATTGGAAGATGATATGAGTGGCTGTTTCTTCCTCCTCATTATATAGTCTGCAAATGGGATCATTATTGTATATACCCATGTTGTGCAGATGTTTTCTTAGATGCCAGTGGCCGGTCAGCAGTCCCACCACTCCTCTGAGTTTTGCCCTCTCCAATTGTAGTAGTGTTTTTGCTAGTTTTGGTGAGGGTAGTTTCATCAAAAGTTTACTATGTCTAGCACTGCTAGAGTTTATCCACTTCTCTCTTTGCTTTGTTTCTTCTAGGATTCTATGTTTGTTTTTATTATCCCAAGGATAGGTTCGGGGCCTGTGCATCGCCTTGGGGATCTTCCTCTGGCCAGTCTGTCTGCTTCTTCATTACCCAAAATCCCCCTGTGCCCCAGCACCCAGGGTGCCATCAGGTTGTTATGTTCCCCCAGGTTTTGAAGATTTTGGATGCATTCACTGACTAGTTTTGATGTAATTCTTTTGCATGCCGATGCTTTAATAGCTGCTTGGACGTCTAATCGTTTGAGGATGTTTTAGTCAGAGTAACCTCTTTTAAGATTTTCCTGGGCAAAGACAACAACCAATCTATAAACTAATAATCAACTTTGGTGGGTCAGTTGGTTACTGCTATATACCGACCAACTCAAGCACTCACGCTAATAAATACATTCATACAAAAATATCTTTTAATTCAGTATACACAGTTGAAAAGAACTGACACCAATCAATCTAGTTTGGTAGGTCGGTTGAATATTGTATATTCCAGCTTAAACCGACAACACATTCTCGAGCACTCCCACTAATAAATACCTTTACAAAAGGTTCCAAATAGAATAACGTTAAAAGTAATTAACGCTCAATGAATCTATAAATATCTAATAACTAGACGACTTGGGTGTGTATAATCTATATTCCGATCACACATGCTCACACACTCACGCTAATAAATACAATCACATGAAAATGAAACATTTTAAACAGTAAAAAATGTTGTTCCATCTGGATATTTGATATGATACACGTATTTCAGCACCATTCACTTACACATTTGTCAATTTGGATCTGCCATAGTCAAAAAACTCAAGGTAATAAACACATTCACTCAATAATTCATAACGTCGAAAATAGCCTTTAAATGAACAGTTGTTCGATTAAGATTTTTTTTCTGTGAACCTGCTTTGTTTCAAAAGTTATTTGAACGATGTGTAAAGGAATTTGTGACAGTTAATGAAATGCCCATGTTTCAGTCGGGTGTGGCCTATTCGCCAACTTATTTTATTCTATGCCCGTTCTTTTCCTCGGTTTACCTGGGATTTTATTTCTCTTGATTTGTCGGTCGTTGCGTCCCATCAGTTGTGACAATCTTCGAGCCGTAAAATTATGGTTCATACGGCATCATTGCCCCTTAATAGATAAAATTATGTGCCACTTGTTTTTTAAACTGCTTGAATCGTCTGGCTTTGTTTCCTCCTCATCCGTTTAGGATTTTATTAGAAACAGTTCTTCGAGGATCGCCTGGTCGAGATCGTTCGAGCCACTTCGGGCTAGTTTATCTGCAGTTTTCTTTTATGTCTTTCCCAGTTGCAACGTATTGCCATTACTTCTGCAGAGTACGCCGCACCCTTCGGACAATTTTATATGTGCTTTGGTCTGTGCACGGGAAATTTAAACTTCAGGACGTGTGAATTTATTACAACCGTTTTTTGTCTATAAATTAGGGTAAAATAACTAGTAAATCAGTCAAATACTGTCAAAAATTACCTTATTATTTATTAGGTTTTGTGGTCGGCTTGACCCTATAAATTTTTTTCAATTAATTAAACTTGAATTAAGGTTTTGGTTGAGATAAAAAGTCAGTGTCACAAGCGGGAATCGAACCCATGACCTACGGCTAAATACGCCGCTCTTTACCACCTGACTTCGATCCGCTCGGACACTAACTTCCTATCTCAACCTACCTTTTGAATTTTCCGTATTTTTTGCCATTTTTCAAATTTCGTGTAATCTATTTAATCTAGGAATATAATGATCACTATTAACTGTAGTAAATTCCGTTAGGCGCCATTATTCAACACTTTGTTCGAAATGGTCTCGCAGCTGTAATTTTCATCTCGATTGAAATGTTGAACATTCCATATGATGGCATGTTGCCGGGTGAACCGACGTAAATCGAATAAGGGGGGTTAATTAAAGTTGCTTTCAATTCTCTGACTTGCCTTTCATGCTGATCATGTTATTCTGATACGAGGAAAGGACTAAAATTTTCAATTTCTTCTACAATTTCCCTTAATGCTATTCTATCGTGGAAGACATTTTTATAACCCCATTGCATGATAAATGTACACTTGTCCATAATCAAACCGTCGGGCAAAATAAATCCACTTTTTCTACAAATGAACGGTGTTATATATAAAAATTCACTGTTAAATTCAATAATTTCATTGATTTCGCAGTCCGCTTGACAAATTGATACATTACAATTAATTAAGGTTTGAGTTGAGATAAAAAATTTAATGGCAATGGCGGGATTCGAACCCACGACCTTTGGCTTGATAAAGTCACTGCTCTACCTCTTGATCTACCTTCGTTCCACTCGGACACTAACTTCCCACCTCAACCCCACCATTTGAATTTTACTTTTTGCCATTTTTCAAATGTCGTGTAATCTATTTGATTCTCGGCAACAAATGAAATGGCCAGGAAGGGTAAATTCGCTAGTTTTGTAGTCCGCTTGACTTGTTTCTATTTTTTCAATTCTTTCTAATTTCTTTCAACTAATTAAGGTTTTTAGTTTAGATCAAACAGTCAGTATCACGAACGGGAGAAAAGGCAAAAAAGGGGGGAAAATTCTTAAGGTGGTGTTGGGATGGGAAGCTAGTTTCCGAGTGGATCGAAGTCACGATAGGTCAAGTGGTAGAGCAGCGGGGAAGGTTTTGAGTTCAAATCCCGTTCGTGACACTAACGTTTTAATCTCAACTAAAAATTCATTTAATTGAAAAATATAACATTTATATTGATTTATTGTATAACGTGAACTAGTTCAATGTCAAACCGATTCTTTGTTGAACGTTCAACTGATGAAGACCCAGAGGACGCTCCAATTCCGCAATTTATACGATTGAATATTTGTTCCGTCTCGGGACAACAACTCAATTTATTTTCCAAGCAAATAAAGATTAACGAATCGCAAGATTTGAATATTTTATATATTGTAAGGGATAAAAACATTTTTCACCAACGACTAAAAAAAACCCCGTCAAATGCCGGGAAAATGTTAAATTGAATATAATAACTTAAAATTCCAAATAATTTTCTATAAACATGGCTTGAAACTGCTGTAATAACTTTTCACAAGGTCCACCGTTCATAAAAGCTTTTAATTACGACATTTACCAAAGGACTAAAATTTATTAAGCCCTTGAGGAATATTAAACATAAAGCGATGTCTACGCTTAAATACTTTAGTTATTCAGGTAGTAAAAGACTCTCGTATTATTGTAATAAAAAATAAAAGTTTGCAAACTGTATTACATGTGTTAAACATTCATTAAAAAGTACTTTTTAAATTGTTCATTAGATGGCATAAAAGAAAATTAAGCTTTTTCCATGTGTCGCATTCAGCTTTCAAAATTCCTTTGGATTAATACATTTACAAGAAAGGATTTATTTTATCCATAACTTTAGTAGCATGTCGGGCACCGTGTCTGAGGCTTCTAAGTGCTAAAGTGCTACCACCTTCTTTTGATTTAATAAAACGGGGCCTTTTAGATCCTCCCCTGAGATAATATATTTTACTTTATTGCTGAGATTCAACCGTGATCTTACCTTGATTTAGCTAGGAAAGTTGTGGAATTATGTCTTGCGGATCTCAGCCCCTTTTGCAAGAGCTACATACCTCTTTTGATAGCTGTAAAGGGGTCCATACACGCTTAATATTATTGAACAATGTGGGTTGCACAATATTTTCGATTTCTCAATATTATTTCGCAATATTTTGATTTGTGCAATAAGTTATATCGTATGCAGGCAATATTGATGGTTGTTCAATATATTGCACAATCGGGAGCACAGACGTACAACCTTCAAGGCAATATACTGTGCAATTGGTTTCAACCAGAATTTCATGCGGTGAAGTCATGTTGAGTGATAGTTGTATGATTATCGCTGTGGGTGCCAGTGCGAAAAAGAAGAAGAGCTCACAAAAAGGCAGAAAATGGCCCAAACGTCAATGAATTCGAAAATTCGAATTGCATATCAGCTTCCTTGGCAGCCATGACGAGGCGTACTCTACTACGTGTTGATACTGACCGATGGGATATTGCGCAATATTGCCTACAGACGGCACAACCTTTTCCCGTTTGCACAATATATTTTCTAGGATTTGAATTTAGCACAATATATTGCACACCCTTTCGACTACACACGATCAATTATATTGCACAAACCTAAATATTGCGCAATAATGTTGAGCGTGTATGGGCCGCTTAACAGTTTGTGTTTTAACTTCCCTAGATTTTTTTAAAATGATTTTGTTTCTATTAAAAATACTATGGAAGGACATATGTCAAACGCGTTTTCATCACATGCAGTGGTCGTATTAACTAAAAAAGCAGGTTTTGCATATATCCTTAAGGCTGCAGCAACAAAAATCTATTCCTGGTATATTTACCTCTTTAACCAAACCTCGCCCGAGTTATAAGTCTTGAAGACCTTATACTCATAAGTAACAAGAAGACCCGGGAAACGAACTGCAGCATGACATCCCATGAACTACTTCTTCTTCATAGTAACTAAGGAAAGTAGAATAAGGCAAAAAGCCACAATTCTTTGGGAATACCAAAACCCTGCTTCTTAGTATCCTTACCATAATTCCTACTTATAACCCTGAACAATATGACTCGGTCATCCTAAAAAGCACAATGAGGATCTTTAATTACCGCACCTAGCCTATTCGGCGTTTTGATTCTCAAGAACAGAGCTGACCTCCGCATAGGACAGAAGGGTGTTACTGCCGAAGCGTTGGTGAAGAGGCACCTCAACCCCGATTGGCCAAGACAACCTCTCTCCCCGCTTGCCCATTCCGACGGGTCGGGTCCGCATTAAGAAACGAATCGCATGCCGCGCGCAAAGGCCTACCTATGCCGAAATACATCAGCATGACTCCCGCACACTCCCAAGAAGAGGGCTACGCTACCTCCCAGAGTAGTGGCGCTTCCCTAGAGTAGAAACTATCGGATCCGCTCCTGCCGCGATTTTGTTTAAGTGGAATTGCTAACCACTCCCTAGTGGAGACAGCCTACGGTAAAAGCCTCCAATCGAGCTCAGCCTACACCTACGTGCATACTCGAGTAGGAACAACCGATTCACTCCCGTTCCCATCTGCCGCTCCTCACGCATTTGAGGGACTTTTCAGCATAATCATAGCGTCCTCAACTCACACGCTGCCGTCCGATTCGTTCTATCTCGTGAAGCCGGGTGTATAAGATCATGCGCAGTTTCGTGCGGCAAAGACACCTCTTCTCTAAGATGTCGCCACGGTAGCCTGTTAGGATTTTTTTCCTCGGTCTGACGTACTGATAGTGGGGGTTCTTATGCCACAGAAGGGTTCGGGTTCTATCAGCGTTATAGCAGCAGCTTTTTTTGCTTGGGCGTCCATTTTTTCATTGCCTTCGACTCCTACATCGAACCCAGCAGAGGCTGACTGTGTTTTGCCTGCCTAATGTATTTAACTTGGTTTTGCAGTTCAACACCATCTTTGAACTATGATGTTTGTCCGTAGGGCTTTGATGGCTGCTTGACTATCTGACATGATAGCTATGTCCTTGTTTTGTATCCTTTATTTTCAAGTTGAATTGAGTACATCTCTCGATTGCAAGGACTTCAGTTTGGAAGCTGTTTTCCTATGGGGTGTGAGTATGTGGTTCCATGAACGAATACCTCTACCTATGTATCTTCTTGTGTTTTAGTTCCAACTGGGTACCAACAGATGATGCCGCTCATAAAGGAGGTGTCCTCTTGTTCCCATTCTTTTTTAGTAACTAAGTCTATTTGGGAGTTTTGGTTAAATTCAAACATCCTGTTCATGTCGTCCCTTCGATCTATGGTGTAAGCGACCTAGCAATAGGAAAATTTCGTTTACAAGATGAGAGAAAAAGAAGAATATTTTTTATAGGTTATTAATTACTTTGGATGCCTGTGTTTGTTTGTGCGCACGCGCGAGATATAAAGGCTATCAACCCAAAACTCATACATACGTTATGTCAAGATCGTACCGGAATGGCGTTTTTCCGGGCGGCAACAAAACAGTCGTACAATAAAAGTTAACGGGCTGAATTTTCGACGAAAGCAGGACGGAAATGACGGAAAGCTCGCCTGGGAGCGATTACGGAATTGCCATTGGAGCCCTAAATCAGGAAGTGAAAAGGAAAATATGAAAGGACATTAATAAATGGAGATGCTCCGTGGGAGGACAACAACGGCCACTTGTCATAGAGGCGTATCTCACAAGATACGCCCACTTACCGAGAAATAAGATTCACTTTTTTTTTCACGATCGAAGCACTCCAGAAAGGAATTCTAGGGCGATCCTAAGGACCCTACGGTCCTACGGTTTATCCCTGTCCTATTCTTGACAAAATGTCCCTGTATATATTTATTGTATGGTAGCGTTAAAGATCCCTTATAAACCATGTCTAAATAGGCAATGCCTCCTTGATCATTCGCTTATTGTTTATCATTTAGATCAGAAGATTCAGATATTTCTCCAGCAACTCCTGAATGTCCTATATTTCAATTTAAATTATTTAATAATATAAATATAAATCCAGATAGTTTTTTAACCAAAACTTTATTTATACTGAGAAATTTCCTTGGATGTTACTTTTCTGCAACCCCATGAATTATTGTATTAACCTTTATGTGCTTACGGTACACACGTGTCCTAACTTATTTATGAGCATCATTACTTTTCCCCGCAAGAAGCATTATTTCTTCATGTTATTCACTGCGAAATATTTTTTCCTTGAGAGTTGGAAGTTTTGCATGAATGTGCTATTCAGGTCATCCCTTAGACCATTATTGGATATTCTTTTTGACTGGTTTTTGGTAATGTTTTAAACCAAATATGATTTGATGATGTTGAGCAGTATTCAAAGTTTCTTGTTTATACACTTGAATGAGTTTTCATTGTTCGAGGGCATGACAATTCAGGTGTACCACAATTTCGCTTATGGCAAACTATGATTCTAATTGGATTGGAACTTACTCGAGTGGGAAGGTTGTCAGGGCAAAGGGCTTTCGGTGTAGCGAGGCCCGAAGCACTTCTAACGTTCTGTTTCATTACATCCAGGATATAAATGTTGTTAACATTAATCAGACCGACCCTCGTTCTCATTACTTATTTTACATAAATATCAGTTTGCCGGAGTCAATTAATCCGAGGGGCGAGGGTGGAAGAATCGGCGCCCCTGCGCAACTTCTTGTCATGCAAATCGAAAGCTCCGAGTGCATCAAATTTCCATGGTTTAGGCTTTAGAGGAACAAACCACGGACAGTTGGTAATTTTTACCCACCTCATAAATACCAACTGCTCTTTTTTTTTCTTAGTTTTGACTTTTTCTGGAACAAAATAGAGGTCTCTTTTGAATAAATCATACGGCCATTATGCAAAATGTTCCTCATGCTCAGCAGTTTTTTTTATCGAACACCTTCTATTCTAAACAACATGTAAACTGCACGAATACTACGCATGTAATAGTCACCTATACTTATGAAAGGTATAGGTCGAGATGAAAAAGTCAGCGTCATGAGCGGTATTCGAACCCAAGACCTTCGGTTCGAGCTATTAATGTTTATGAAACGTATTGGTCGAGGTAAAAAAGAGAGAAAAAAGGAGGGAATATTCTAGAGGTAGGGTTGAGATGGGAAGTTGGTGTCCGAGCGGATCGAAGTCACGTTAGCTCAAGTGGTAGAGCGGCTGCGTATCTAGCCAAAAATCGTGGGTTCGAACCCCGCTCGTGACGCTGATTTTTTATCTCAACCAATACCTTTCATAAATATTAATTAATTGAAAAATGTTCATAATGTGTATTTAATATTTTTTACTCTGTTTTCAAATTTTTACATTTTTGGGGAAAAAAATTATACAGAGTAGCTCAGGTCCAGATAATTTTTAAAATTTCAAACACGACCCTGTACATCGTGTCACATCATTTTAAGAGATTCGGAGATCGTGAGATGCTGTCTGGTGTGACGTAGGTGACAGAAAAATATTTTCTTTATCGTGCCAACGTTTCGAACTTTATTAAGATCAGCTTCAGAGCCTGGGATTTATAAACATTGTCTAAATTGTTCAAATACATGCACGGTGTAAAAAAATTGATGTTATGCATTGCTAGAAATTTTAGACCCAATTATAGTATTTGTACTCACTCAAAGTGTGTTGATGATGTCAATAAAGGTCGAAACGTGTCACGATAAAGTACACAGAGCTTTCTAATTACTGTAATAACATTTCATTTCAATCGAAATCGTACATAAAATGTTAATTCATTTAATAATTGTAATAACGTTGGATTTTAATAAACAAAAGTGCTGTAACATCTGCACACCAAAAAGCTTTTGGTTTATCAGAGATTTTAAATAAGACATTGTAAAAAAGAATAGGTTCCAAAACTGTACCTTGAGGAAATCCAGCTGTATAACTGTAAAACCCAGTACCCTGTATAATTTTTCACCCAAAACAAGTTGATAAACTAATTTCATTAAACCTGAAACAAGGAATTTGGAAAAAAGAAAAACTACAATGCATATAATAATGTTTAAAGTAGAAATTGTACATAGCATAAAAATTAGAAAAATGTTAACTCGAGTTTTATTAATTCGAGCAGAGCGGACCAGTCTTGTTTGACCTGCACCAACATAAAATATGGATAAAAGTTGGTGGTTTTTTTTGTAGTTTGTATTTTAATGTCTATGCTCACAATTTCTGATAATAATTACGTTATCTTTCTTTGTATATTGTTGAGTTTTTTTTATACGTGACTTTTCTTTTAGGGCGTACACAGACTGCAGATAAGTTAGCATTAGTAGGATTGATCCTGGTTGAATTATTTTTCATGCGCCACTTTTTGCATAGCGATGTATTTGCAAATTGATTGATTTTTTCTGTTTCGTAACCTTTTTAAGAAATTTTGCAAAACCGGGAAAAAAGGCCTAGGGAAATTTTTTTTGATCTTTGATATCTTTCATTGATGTGTCTGCTCTAGATTTAACATTGGCAAAAATTTTCATGGATCGATAATTTTTTTAAATATTATTTTTTAACTAATAAACATTTAATTTAAGCAGCAGGAGGATTTTTTTTTTGGGTGGGGGCGTCAGTGGCCGGAACGGTTAAGGACATTGACACGGTAGTGGTGCCGGGTTCGAATCCAGAGAATAAATAATTACAAATGCGCAATTAACGTAATTAAAAACATCGAAATAGCGGTTTTATTTTCAATTAAAGTCTATAGTAAATTTCCTTAAATTTTAAATTATATTTTGTTAAGAAACCGCTAAAAATTGGCTTACTTTTAAAAACTAAATATATTTTAAATATAATTTAAACTTAATATAATTAGTTCTGATTGGGGTCAGTTTAGGTATATTAAAATTTATCAGATGTATATTATACAACCTTCGTGTCAGTCATTATGATCATCGTGACATCCCCCCCAGGTTTAATGACATCAAATGAAATCCAGCTACCGTCCTAATTTGTACCAATTTTCTTCCCTATCACGATCCAGCCGAGGTCCTTTTTTTATCGTAATCAAATCTGTGACAGTTTTACTATGTCACTCCATCCACTTGATAATATTATAAAAGAACTTGATTCAGAAATCGAGTTAAAGTATTGCTTGTCAGTCGATATAATAATTTTCGATTTTACAGTTTTTCCCCGACCCATTTTTCAAGGGTTTAAAGAAAAAGTTTAGATTTTCATGATTTAAAATTCAATTAAAACGTTTTTTTTTCTAGTAAAATTGCGCGTTGTTTACATTTTTTTGGAACATAATATTTCAGAATAATAAAGATAATTTTTTTTAAAACAAAGCTTTTGTTAATATCGATGCTTAATTTACATTATGGTTTATTTGATACTTTAGCTGATTTTTTTTGAAGGGGGTTCTTATCATATTCCCCAAAAAAAAGAATGCCATCATTTAAAGATTAAACAAAAATGACTAACAATCATTTCCGAATATTTTTCAAACGTAAGAATTAAAAATAGATAATTTATTTCTTGGCGTGATAAACAGCGATTAACAGTTAACGATAATAGGTTTATAATAAACTTCAAAACAGGCAGAAATCCACTCTAGTTTCACTTTCATAATGAAAATTCTGGTTTATCGAAAATCGAAATTTCTTTCTAAAAAAAAACATTACATAGTTTATTTTTATAGTTTTGGAACTTTTTAAGTTTTCCTCTAGTCGCTTTCCTTTTTGAAGAAAGATTACAAGTCACATAATTTAGTGTTTCATGTACCCTAAATCCATTTTGTTAATTGCTTCAACCTTACAACATTTTTTTCGTCGATTTTTTGAAAATATTTTCTAAAGGAATATTAGTGAACCGTATATAACTACTATTCTTGGAGAAAAACCACATGCAATGTTTATTTTATGCTAGCGTTTACTGATTTCTGTCGTTTTTGACGTATTCCCAAAGCTTATTTTCAAATCATAAATTTTCGGGTAATTTTTTTCTTGGCCGGTCATGGAATTTTGTGATCAAGAAACGAATGCATGACCATATTGGTTCGGATTATTTAAAGGTAGTCATACAAGAACGGGATATCTTTAAGGTTCGGCCAGAGCAGTCGAAGCCTTGAGGAATTCCTCAACGACGTCTTTCTGGTGAGGTAAATCCCGAATAAAAATCAATTATTTTTCCTTCTTGTGAACAAAACCACGAGAATAATCAATCCACCACCATTCAATACATAAGTAGGCCTTGAGGATTTCCTTGAGGATATCCTTGAGGAAAATTCTTGGATTAGAGGGTTTCCTGTACGTCTCATATATTAAAATAGTCTGGTATTTCATGAACATCGACCTTGCTAACACTTTATACTTTTATTTTGAAATAAATTAGGATGATGTGAGGTTTGTACAAAGATATTTTTTTGGGGTCAAGTATGAAATTTTTCGGTTTCGAAAAAGTTACATGCACATGATCGTTGACTTTAGATTATTCGGTGCCGAATTTTGGTATGCCATATTATAAAGAGTCTTCTGCATACTTTTTGCATTTTGCAGCATATTACTGCATTTGTTCATAGTATGATGTGAAGACTTGTGCATCATGCAGGATAAGAAAAGATATTTCTTATTGAAAACCCCCTTTAAATGTAGCATGAACGTTGAATAAACTACAGCACGTAGGCAAAGTTTGACGGTGACATCCTAAACAATAGGACTGCGGGGGCTTAGAGATCGGATCTAGTATGTGATGTTCATGGTACGGAAATATATTCCCCTCCCAACTCCTTCCATGTTTCCATTGTTTCCTGTTTTTGTTTTAAATCTGGACAATGTTAACGAGCAAAAACTGACTTTTATTAATCACTTTTGGTTTTTCCTGTGGATGAGTTTCTGTTTGTTTTGTCTCAGAAAATTTACACTATTCTAAGGCATTTTCATGTGTATATTCGAGTTTTTTTTGTTATTACCCAATACTTACTTATTTTTCACTATAGGACTAATTTTTAAACGAGCTTCTGTTTTGTTCATTTTTCCTGGATTGGTCTGAGTTTGTAAACAGTTCAAAATTGTTTTGTAAAATTCTTCTAGTTTCTGATTCAATTCCATTAAATAAATATCGTAAATAAATACTGCATCGAGAGTATATTTGAAAAATTCAAATAGAATAAGTAAACTCCAAAAATATCTTGGCGACTCAACAATTTTTTTATTTTTATTGATACAATCAATGAATTTACTGGGATGTTAAATTTTTCTTAAATATTTAAAAAAATAAAAGAAATAGACCAAGGTAGTAGAACTTGGATGAGTTTCAACAATTTTTCTGTAATCAAGTTGAAAAATGCAAGAGGGAATATATAGAAAATTCTTGTTTCACTCACTTAAAATTCTAAAATATACTTGTCATTTAACATTTTTAAAAATTTTTTTATCGAAATATTTTATGAATTTTTATATTGGTAATTTTGCTATTAAATATTTAAGATCGAAATAAGTAGGCAAAAGTAGTGTAGGTTTGTTGAAATTCCGGATTTTTCTTAATTTTAAAAACGATTAAAAAAAAATATCTTCTTGCTTCAAATCATCAAAAATTCTACAATATCTTGGTCATTAAATTTTTTTTACATTAATCTATGAATTTACTGGGATGTTGATATTTTGATCAAATATTTAAACAAATGAAAAATCAGGTTAAAAATAAAAATAAATAATATCGTTTTGCTTCAATCTCCTGAAATTATAAATAAATAAAATATCGTGTTCACTCAAAAAAAAAAAAAAAAAAATTTATATTCGACGTACCGGGTTATGAATCCCGCTATTGAATATTTAAAACAAGAAAGGGTACAGACAAAGGTAGTAGAAAATTTGCTGAGATTCGGCTTTTTTTTCGGTAAGCAGGTCGAAAAATGCAAGATACAATAGAAAATCGAGAAAATATTTTCTTGCTTTAATCACCTAAACCTGATCATACAAATCATATATTTTTTTATTTAGAATTATTGAGAAAGGAGAAGGAGTTTTTTTAGAACTCATCATTTTTCTGTAATCCGGCGCACCATATGGTCAATTGACTGACATCCTTTATATTCTACACGTTGGAGTAGATTTAGGTTAATTTTTTCTATTAATTATATTCAAGTATTATCGACTTATTTTACAGGTACTTAAAGGTTTATAGTTAGATAAGTATCTCTTCTTTAACCCTTCCATCTGAACTGCTTTTAATAATTAGTTCAGTTTTTCTAAAATCATGACGTTCCTGGTGAGGTTTTAACATTTGGATTATAGATTAACTCGGGGAAATCTTCGGTGATGATACAAATTTCTTTTTTGTTGGCAAGTTTGGCATATCGGCACTTTCTTGCTTTGTCTTGTTTGGGACTTTCGGCAAACTTTACGCGGTTCTCTTGACCTCCTGTACGAGTAATTAAAACTGTGGTGTTGGTACGCCCCTCCAGCTCGTTCTGGTGCATCCCATAATGCTTTGGTACAACAGTTATTTCTGCTTTAACTACCTTTGGATCCGGCCTCATCAAGATGTTTTTCTAGAATTCAGATTTATTCTTCTTATCATTCTCCAGCAATATTCCCTTCAGACTGCGACATGGATTTTTTGGTCGAGGCATTTTCTAAGCCTGCCCCGATGGTGGAATAGGCGAAGCGATGCAGTTGTCAAGATTGTACATGACCAGGGTGACGGAGGTGTCTCAAACTTGTCCTGCTAAATATCGTAAAACCAAGGGTTTCTCCTAGTCATACCATTCGTTGAAAGACACGTTTTTTTAGACATCAATTCTTCACCTCACGAATGAGTCGTTTTACCTGGTGAATGCAAAAAGAAACGAGAAATATCTTTGGTTGTCTCTACATTACATAACGTGTACGTCCTTACATGTTGCTTCTTATCTGGAAATTTAAATTGTTCGATCTGAACGATCCAAACAATGAAGGTATGCTGTATTTGATGAACTGCATCAGAGTGAACCTTTTATATAAAAATAAATGTAATAACAAAATTAGAATCTTCAGTAGATGTTTAGCAATGTAAAAGTTTAAAACTCAGATAAGAGTAGAAAAGGAACGACCTAGCAGATTTTAAAACAAAAGAAGCAGTAATGACCAATTGTTTATTTATTGTGGACTTTCACCATAAATGGTTGTCGCTCCCCATGTGTCTACACTTCGGGGTAGTTCACTTATACCTCTTTAGACAGATGCTCTGTGTTCGTCGCTACCTAACCAAAGGTGTTAGATATGGCTGGATATGGTAACCCTAACCATCCTTAAACAAAGGGTTGTCCGTTGGGTTCTACCATACCTCGTTAGACAGATGCTCATGTCATCGTCGTTACCCAACAAAAGAGATGTTTAGGTATAGTAAACCTAACCGTTCCTAAACAAATCACTCTCCGTGTGCTGACCTTAGAGTCTACACTTTAGGAGAGTTCACTTACCCCCACTGGGTCGTTTCTAAGCCTTTGTAGACAGATGCTCCTCTGATTGACGCTACGAGGTTAGGGACGGTAACCTTAACCATCCCTAAACAAAGGATTATCACTCCCCATGTGGTGACCCATGGGTCTTTACTTCAGAGAAGTTTACATACCCTCGCTGGGTCGCTACTATACCTCATGTGATCATCGCTACCTAACCAAAGAGGTTAGGGATGGTTAGGTATGGTAACCCTAATCGCCTCCAAATAAAGGGTTGTCATTTTCCATAGGCTGACCATAGAGTCAACACTTCAGGGGAGTTCACCTACCTCGCTTGGTCGCTATTTTAGACAGACGCTCATGTGATCGTCGCTACCCAACCAAAGATGTTAGGGATGGTAACCTTAACCATCCCTAAACAAAGCATTGTCACTCCCCATGTGATGACCTTTGGGTCTTCACTTTAAGGGAGTTCACCTACCCCGCTGGGTCGTTCCTATCTCTGTTTAGACAGACGCTCATGTGATCGTCATTACCCAACCAAAGAGGTTAGGGATAATAACCTTAATCATCTCTAAACAAAGAACCCTTGGGTCTTCACTTCAGGGGAGTTCACCTACACCCCGCTGGGTCGTTTCTATACATCTTTAGACACATGTTCATTTCATCATTGCTACCTAATCAAAGGAGTTAGGGATGCTTAGGTATAGTAACTTAACCGTCCCTAAACAAATCACTCCCCATGTGCTGACTCTAGAGTCTACACTTCAGGAGAGTTCACCTACCCTCGCTGCGTCGTTTCTATCCTTCTTTAAACAGAACCTCATATGATCGTAGCTACCCAAACAAAGTGGATTTGACAGCAAGTTCGTTTCAGTAACCATAATCTAAAACTAACACTTATAATACAGTCGCACTAATAAATACATTCACATCTGTGTTCACTGGACTCATTAGTCGGTGTAGTACTCTTTTTTTATTATGTATTTTAACATTCTAAACCACATCCGTTATAAAGAATGTCTCCTTTGAAAAGTAGGCAAAGGATGTATACCTGAAATGGGTCTTTGACGACAGAAGACAAAAAGCTGTCCATAATGTGTACATCCAAAATTAACTTTACTGGCTCAAAGCAAAATAAACCACCAGAATGAAATATATTTACAAAGAAATCTACGAAAAAAATGTTTGATGGCGAAATTTGGCTAATAATCAATGATTTTTATATTTTGACAGGTCGTATGATTTACATTTCTAATTTTCCATGTGCCTTATTTAACGTAGATCATATCGATTCGTGAAACAGGTAGTTTTGGATTTGGGTATTTTTCATCATCCATTTTAATTTGACTTAGTCCAATAGGATTGTTTGACATGTCGAATCTGTTTAAAGTGAATTAGAAAGGGTTTTTAAATTAATTTATAATTCAGACAATCATAATTAACAAATAAATATTTACGAACAAAATAAATAATCTAGAAAATAAATTACTCGACACATTATTATGTATATTAGAGGCAAAATTTCATTAAATATTCTGAATAATTTTTAAATTTATTAGCTGTGCCTCGTAATTTGTTTAAAATCACATTTGCGCCGTTCGTATAGTCGATAATTAGGACTGAATGTAATAATTAAATCAATTAATAATTGATTGGTTTTAATTAATTCCGTAAGCTTAAATTGTAGCCAGGCCTGATGCAGGACCAAGAGGCGGTAATTCCGTATAATTTTATTCACAAATGAGACAAATTTATTATTTATATGTTAAAACAATACCAAGTTTGTATAAATGATTAATTAGGTATCGGAGAAATTTAATTATTTTCTTCTTAAAGACCATCTTTGTAGGTGAAGAAAAAAATCAGTTGAAATCATTGAATCGAGATAAAACATAAGAAATTCGTCTGGGCAGTTTTTTTAAATTTTTTTATTGTTTTTTTTTTTACATTTTGATCAGGTTAGTTTATTTTCAAGTTTAACGAGCCTTGTGAAGATCTACAGGACTTTAAATTTTCTCTGCAAAATAATTGAACCATGAGACCCTTTCTTTTGATATTCATCTTTATGTTTTCCCTGATTTCAATATCTGGAATCTCTCAATACTACAAAAAAAATGAAAAATACTTAAGTCACTACTTTCTTGGTCCGCTTGGCCAATTACATGCCAATTAACCCAGGTTTTTAGTTGAGATGAAAAAAAAATTTAATGGCACCAGCGGGATTCGAACCAACGACCGTCGGCTTGATACGCCGCTACTATACCACTTGGGCTATCTAGCCGAAGGTCGTGGGTTCGAATCCCGCTCGTGCCATTAAATTTTTTTCATCTCAACTAAAAACCATAATTAATTCTTATGAAATATATTTTAAGCTTGCAGTAAATGATTTTCATTTTTTTGTTTTTTTTTTGCGTGTTTCTGAGTTGAAAACATAGATAAGAATACTTTATTTTACAATTTTGAGCACAACAAGAAATATATAAATAAAAATGATATCACATGGAGTAAAAAGTTTATAACATATAAAACATGAAATTGAATCCTTTTTTCTTTGGAGAATGTTGTAAACTGAAAAATAAAAATAAATACATAGAAAATACAAAGACGCACACAAGGAAGTCATCGACCGTATGATTTTTAACGCTGTTATTTTTACAAGACTGGAATCTGAAAGATGTAAGGTTTTATGAATGAATGAGAAGTGAAGCTGTAAGGTGTGTATCTTGGGTCTGAAGTCCAAGAAATAACTTACAAATGATGTTAGAATTTTTCTATTGAATAAAATTGTTGATAGCTCCGAACCTGACAACTGTAAGATGGAATCGAACGGCACACTGAGTTGAATACTTGTTACTTGAATTTTAATGGAATGACATCTTGAGTGATTAAGAAGGACCAAGTCTTGTAAATTGCAAACTTTTTTAATGATATATTTTTTTCAATGATTCGACCACTATGGGGGAGAGAAGAACACGAAGATGCTCATTAACCACCTCTATTCATTCCAGGTCCTAAGACTTAAGGCCACCTCTTTTGAACACCATAACTTTAGACTTCGTGAGGTCTACCGTTAAATTCCATTGGGTGTCCGCGTAATGTAGAATTTTGATTGTAATATTGCCTATTTTCACACCACACTCAAGAACGGATGGAAAGTCGTCAAGGAACAGGGTGAACAGAATGGTACTTAAGAGGCACCCTTGCCTAACACCACAGCGACCTTCAAAGTCGAGAGGCGTTCTCTTCCACGCACCCCTGACGCCGACTCAGATAAAAGAGATTTCATTATAGCTAACATTTTGGATGAAAACCCAAGTTGTTAAGTTTCAATGCTATCAAAGGAAAAAAATTATATGAAAACATACAAATTGTTGCAAAATAAATTTGCGACGTGTTCATTGGTTTTGGGTTAGTTTTCTTTTTCTCTTTTGGTGTCCTTAACTTTTATATTTTACCTGGTTTTTCATTTTAATTTGGCTTTCGTTGAACAATAATCATTTGTTCCAGTAAATCGGCTTTGTTCACAATTAAAACACCAAGGCTCGGGGTTGAAATGTATTTAAATAGCGGGGAGAAAAAAAAATGTTAAAAATAAAAAGTCATTTGTAAATTTAAAGCTACTTAGGTCGGTCCTGAAAGGGGAGCCTGAATAATCAAACATAATCTGAACGTAAATGTTTTATTCAGTTTCGAATCGGGACGAGACCGTCCGACATTGTACCGAGACCGTTTTACAAGGTATCCGGCCAATAAATAAACCCCGTGGAATGCGAATAATTTCCATAGTTTATAAATTAAAACCTTCAAGGTTGCTCTTATTTGGGTTTAAATTAATGTTGATCAATATGGGACAAAATTGAAAATAAATAAATAAAATAGAAGTGAAAAACGAACGGAAAAGCACTCATAGTGAAATACATATATCATAAAAGGTCAGATAAAACAGACGGTTTTATCCGGTGTATATCCTCGACCCGAAACTCTGAAAGCGGACATAAACCCGAATGCTCAGCCTCTACCGTCTGTGATTTATAGATGAATAAAAGAATATAAAGAGAAAGGGGTCCCGTGTCCTATTCCTTTTATATCTGCGTAAAAAGTTAATAAAGACCTATCCCTGGCAAATGTAAAACGCATTTATCTCGGCTGTAAAAGCTTCTATTTAAATTATTACCAAATGAGGCACGTTTGCAGGTGTAAACAGGATTTTGCATGTTACTATTATCTGTTTAGTGTATTTTACTGATTTTTAACTATAACCAAAAAATTCTATTTTAAAGATTTCTTTTTTTTAGATTTTATACTTTATAATAGTACATAGATTATTTTATTATGTGATATATTATTATTTTATACTTTAACTTAGGTTGCTAAAAAGCGTGGCAGTTTACACCGGGTACTTTTGTGTCCAAAAAAAAAAAAAATCTTATGCACATCCAATGCTTTGGGTTGTATTGCGGTGTCATGGGACAGATGGATTGGTGAGAAAGGATGATTCCATGCGAAACTATGATTAGTATAACACAATTAATTACGGTTTTTAGTTGAGACGAAAAAAAGTTATGGCACGAGAGGGATTCGAACCCACGACCTTCGGCTAGATACGCCGCTGCTCTACCACCTGAGCTATCGTGACCTCGATCCTCTCGGACATCAACTCCCCATCTTAACCTCACCTTACGAGTTTTGCCTCCTTTTGCCATATTTCAAATGTCGTGTAATCTGTTTGGATTCTCGACGACAATTGAAACGGCGACGGAGAGCTTTAGTGAAGTATACTTCATTTTTTTAAATCATTAATTCACTGATTTCGTGGTCCGTGTGACCAATTAATATAACACAATTAATTACGGTTTTTAGTTGAGATGAAAAAAAGTTAATGGCACGAGAGGGATTCGAATATGAAATATGGCAAAAGGAAGCAAAACTCGTAAGGTGAGGTTGAGATGGGGATTTGATGTCCGAGAGGATCGAGGTCACGATAGCTCAGGTGGAAGAGCAGCGGCGTATCTAGCCGAAGGTCGTGGGTTCGAATCCCTCTCGTGCCATTAACTTTTTTTCATCTCAACTAAAAACCGTAATTAATTGTGTTATATTAATTGGTCACACGGACCACGAAATCAGTGAACTATGATTAGTATTGAACGTTTGAACCGGAGTCTTTCGAAAATTGTGCGCATCTCAGAAATGAACCCTGATGGGTGTAAAAGTCTGGTGGTTAACTCATGTCCTCCGTGTCAAAAACCAAACCCGTAGATTTTTCGGAGTTTCGATTAATTATTATTTTTAAAATGATTAGTGTAATAGATCTTATCTATTCTGCGCATTAAACAAAGCACTGGTCGAAGTGCGAAAATAATTTGCTTGTATTTTACACTTTCTTCGATCTGTGAGCAAAAACAATAAATTAACCTTTTACGCCACTCTCGGCTTCATTTAAAATATCGGCACGATTTCCCAGCTTTTTTTTTTTTTTTTTTTTTTTTTTTTAATTTCATTAAGGAAAATTCTTCCGAGCCGACATGCACCCCGGGGTGCGGACTGGGGGAATATTAGAAGGGGAAAATATCACGTTCCTCGAAACCGGGGGGCTTCGGCTGAGTCTGTTTGCGTGCTAAAGCAAACACGAGGGATCGCTAATGGACAATATCACGAATTAGCCTTGTAAACACGTCCGACACAAAGTGTGCATCGTTAAATCTACTTAAAAATATGCATCTGTCATACTGTCAGATCGGGGAGCCTTTTAACCTCAGATGACTACGTACAAAATCATTCACCACGTATGATGACGTGTTAATTTTTTTGTTTTTTCAATTCGACAGACAGTGAAATATCAAGAGCAATACGGCTCCAAGGGCATCATCAACCACATGATTAGCTCATTTATGTCAACCCTCTCTCCAACAAAACAATCATACAAACATTGAAAAATGACTACCTTTTGAGTACGTGTCTTAAAAAACCCAACTTTACAATGTACAACATGTTCAAGAATTTAGAAAAAAGAATATTACAATTAATTAAGGTTTTTACTTGTGATAAAAAAAATGAAAAATGGCAAAAAGGAGGGAAAATTCAAAAGGTGGGGTTGAGATGGGAAGTTAGTGTCTCTGAGTGGATCGAAGGTCACGACGGCTCAAGTGGTAGAGCAGGCGGCGTATCTAGCAAAAGATCGTGGGTTCGAATCCCGCTCGTGCCATTGAATTTTTTATCTCAACTAAAAACCTTAATTAACTGTAATAAAGAAAAACCTTTTCTTCTACTGTACAATGAAATAAATGGCCTAGGCCATAATAATTTTCACCACGATCACGTTGATTGATGGTTTGAAGCACTTTCTGGCCGAAAGTGACCGTGTTCCTATCAGTTCGGAAAAAATTTGATGGACAATGTTTATAGTCGCTTAATTCGTAAATAAGACCAAAATAAAATTTTGACTCAATACCGAATACAATTTTTATCTAATTTCAACATAATCATTAAAGTTCTTAATAGGTTTCTGAACCTAGATAATGCAACTTGTTTTTTTTTAATTTTTATGTTTATGAATATTACATCTTTCCTCGGGCTTGAAATTATCAGAGGAAACTGGTTGGATGATTCATTATAAAATCATAATTATATTAAAATCGATCTTTGAGGGGAAAAATAAAATACCAATATTTATGCAGCTAATTAATATTTATCTTTTATTAGATGAAAACTGGTTTAATTTAGCTAACTTTTACTCATGTTTAATATCTGAAAGAGCTGCTGTTGTAACTTTTTAGTGTACAAATTTTAAGCACACAGACACAAATTTATATTAAAATACCTAGATTATACTAGAAACGTTATAGGTTTTTTGTAAAAAATAACAAAAAATATTTTTAAAAATATGTAAATTTTTCAAGTTTTGTTGTGTTTTTTTAGGTGAATTCGCGACCGGTTATTTATAGGTTGTTACAATAAGCCCCAAGGTTCTAATTTATTCCAGAAATGTTTCCCCTTTTATAACTTGTCATTAGCCGAAATTACCGAGGATGTAAGTGGACAATTAGAGCAATTAAAATTCCCTGGAAACGTCGGAGGATGTGGGGTTCTTTAACATTTCTTGAAATGTTACATAAAACGAGATTGATTTCATAAAAAAACGCCTATATAAAGCAAGCAATACATAAAATTGATTATATGATCTAAAGCTGCAGAAATGATGTTAACAAATCTGAAAACTTGGTGGATTGTAGACACCTTTTATTAGTTGTAACACGTTTGTGCCTTGAGGAATTCTTCAATTGGTGTAACGACGACCTTTAGGGGAGAAATCCCGAATAAAAATCAATTATTCCCTTCTCCTTGAGATCAATCAATCTACTACCATTCAATACATAAGTAGGCCTTTACCTCGAGGATTTCCTTGAGGAAAATTGTCTGATTTGAGGGTTTCCTGTACATCTCTATCTTAAAAGAGTCTGATTCTGGTAATTCATGAACGTCCACTCAAATAACTTTTATACCTTTATTTTCAAATAAATTAAGATGATGTGAAATATGTTCAAAGATAATTTTTTTGTGTCAAGTATGACATTAGATCTGTTTCGAACAAGATTCATGCACATGATCGTTTACTTTAGGTTATTTGTGTTTCAAGTTTTGGTTTAAGTTCATAGAACAATGTGACACATTCAGTCCTACGGCCTCATCTATCGAAGATTATAGATAACACAGGAAAAAAATGATGTCTGTAGGATGAGAAGGGGTGAGAAGGTACAAATAGTAAACAGGTTGTGGGTCATAAAATGCTCCCTTGTCGGACGCTAATTGCTGGATCGTAGAAAGATGAGAAATTTGTGAGAAAATATTCACAAAATTATGAGAAAATGGATGATTTTATGTGAATCCATAACGTGTATTAAGTACTCGCCATTACGGTCGTTGGCAATAAAAACTGTCATGGTCCATTAATATCTTTCGTTTCTCCAAGACTTAAGCGCAAACACTAAAAATTCCAGCTGTACCATATTGGCTTGGATCGTTTAAAGGTAGCCATACTCGAGCGGGATTTCCTCGATGTTCAACCTCAACGTTCGAAGCCTTGAGGAATTCCTCAAGTTGTGTAAAAACGACCTTCAGGTGGGAGAAATCCGGAATATAAATAAATTATTTTTCCTTCTTGAGATCAAAACCACGAGAGCAATCAATCCGTCACCATTCAATACATAAATAGGCGTTTTCCTTGAGGATTTCCTTGAGGAAAATTCTATGATCTGAGGGTTGTACGTCTATCTTGAAAGAGTCTGATTCGCCTTTACGGTTGTTGGCAATAAAAACTGTCCATCAATATCTTTCGCTTTTCCAAGACTTAAGCGCAAACACTTTTACTAATTTTGACACTTTTCTTCCATATATTGGCTTTCATTAGTTAAATTATTATGGTTGCTCTTACGATAAAAGTGTTCATGCATGACTGTAAGGATAGTAATTTTTGTGTGATAGTAACAGAAAACATACAAACCTTACTAACAAGCATATTTAGTGCGTTTTACTAAATTTATTTTTGACCCAAATATGATTTCCTCCTGATGTCAGGAATTTATTATTAAAATAAAGGTTTTATTGTTTATAAAAAAATGATATTTAAACATTCAAAAATCATTAAAACTATGAAATAATGTACAATTTAAATACTACATTGTTAAAAAAAAATTAAGAAAAATCAAAATAATAATTAAGGATGTTATTAAAATAAAAGAAATGGATGTAAAATAATTCACACACATGATCAAGGTATGGTCGGAGAAAAAAGCAAATTCAGTTGTTATTGCCAGGCTTTCGACCTATTTTAAGGTCATCACCTATTTTTAATTTCACATTAGGAAAAAAATTGATTTAACAGTTTTTTCATAATGAGAAATGTGACTCCGGTACAGCTTAAAATCCTTCACTAAACAATAAAAAAAAAAAAAACCATAACTCGGACTGTGGCACTTTTTTTTTTTTTTTTTTTTTTTTTTTGTTGGTCTTCGAGTTGGTCGGGTGGTTTGTGAGCTTTAAGAATAAAACGGCTATTAATCAAATTAATTTAGACACGTATTATTTCTGTATAAAAACGTCGAACAGAAGTTATTATTATTAATTGGGTCGTTAATTCTTAACAAGAATATTCTTTCATTACAACAACCTCCATAAATTAGACTTGAAATTTAAATTGAGCTATATATGGGTGTAAACATTTATTTTAATAGAACAGGGACGAATGGATCGTTTTTTAAATTTTAATATTTCAAACCTGTTTAATGTTATGTTTTAGATCAACCGTTGATAAAATGAAAGTTTAGCCGGCGATTACAAGCGAGCACTGGGGTGGAGTAATTAGTTTCAACTTAGGCTTAATTAATGCTAAACCCTTGTCTTTCCTCCATCAAGCCATTTTATCCCTTTGACCCATAGGTATAACATTTTGCGACTATTCTTATTATTATTTGAGTAGAAAAGTTATGAACTGTTGAGCGAAAAAAATAAAGTTAATAATATTTAGGAAATAAGTTTCTCACCATTCTATAAACTAAAAAAATATAAATACTCAATTAATTATGCACAATTGTTTCGAAATGAAAAATTTGTGTGGCAGGCAGGATTCGTACCCAACGACTTTAGCTGGCTAGGTAGCTCAAGTGGTAGAGCAGCGCCGTATTTATCCTGGGTTCGAATCCCGCCTGAGACACAAATTTTGACTATTGATAAAATAAAATTCTGCCCGCAATTTCTCTCATTATGTGACCGATAAATATTTGTTTATGCTATGCTTTTGTATATAATACGCTATGTTAATACTGCGTATATTTTAATCGTTCACGTTTCATAGGATTGAGCATCCGATTTTACATTACCGGGAAACCTCTTCTACTGCTAACATCCAACAAAAAGACATTTCCAGACTGGTAGAAAGTCTGCATTTCTACTTGTCAGTTAGTTCGGTGTCCGATTTTA
>CM077113.1:7598206-7622463 GCA_039619505.1 Cimex hemipterus
GGGTGCTACGATTCTTTGAATTTATTCCACACCCATCCGTAAAAACGTGGGCAAGCCAGGAATTTTTGGAAAGAACCAAACTAGACGGGCTTTTATAGTTTCGTCTCTTCCGATCATTTTCGTTTGTGACGTTCAACTCTTGCTAAAAATGATTTTAGTTCTTAAAAGCTATAAATTGATTAAATTCCGCTTGACCAATTGTTATCTTTCAATTTATTGAATTTTTAGTTGAAATAAAAACGTTAAGTTGAAAATGGCAAAAAGGAGGGAAAATTCAAAAGGTGGTGGGGTTGAGTTGGGAAGTTAGTGTCCGAATGGATCGAAGCCACGATACTCGAAGTGGTAGAGCAGCGGCGTGCCATTAAACTTTTTTATCTCAACAAAACCTTAATTAATTGTTATATTGACTTAATTTATTTTAAAATTCCCAATTTAAAGTTGAATTTACTTTTGAAATCCTTTTTTTTTGGCTTCAAATTCCAATGAGTTTCTCTGAGCAAAAGCAACATTATTAACTTAGTAACATTACTTTTAGTCGTTTAAAAGTCCATCCATTTCAAAACGACGAGTGGTAATGAGTTTACAACAAACTTAGCAATTAATGATGGAATATTCCTGCAGGATACTTTGTATCCGTCAAAAATATTTCAAAATCGACTGACGAACAGTGCCGATTTAAAAAAATCTCCGAGTCTATTAATCAATTTTTATGTAAAATATAAAGTGATAATCGACCTTATTTGATGTGACGGAATGTAATTTTAACAGTAACCCTTTCCAATTTCTCTTAATCTCGGATCCTGTCCTATAAACGAGGTGACAAATGGTTCCAACTATCCTTTAACAATTAATCAGTGGCCAAGTAGGTAGAATTAAAGGATAGAGGACTCTCGCAAACCTTCCCTGGACCCCTCTATTGACTAATGGTCAGCACTTCCAACTCCCCGATTGCGAAACCCGCAGATCGATTTTACCAACAAAGGTCTCCGTTAATTCAAATATCAATATACCGTCCATTAGGGGGCTATTTACGTTACTCTCTGTGCACGAAGAGGTGAATTGATGCAATGTTTGCACAAAGCGATACCTTTTTTTTGTAACAGTATCTGACGTTAAGTAACCATGAGGTTCTTTACTTTTTTTTTTTTTTTAAATATTAAACTTTATTTACTTGACTTGTATTAAACGTTCCTGTTAGTGTTCTGAATTCAAAGCCAGCCCTAAGCCCAGCCTTGGCAATAATAGTCATTCATTACTCAATGAAAGTTATAATTAGTCCCAGCTAGGTTTCAGTTCCCAGCCACTTCCTCCAGTAGGCACATTTCGTTGAGGTATATTTTTTTTCTGCGACCGTTTATTCTTAAAATAATTTCATAATTTGAATATATTGTTTATTATAATTATTATAATATTTTTCAGGTTATCTGGTGTTTCTGCACGACCGCAAGGTGAGTTTTTAACCATCAACACTTATAAACAATATTTTTATGTTTAATGGTCTAATTGACAATTTTAATTATTTCAATTGATTATTCTTTTTACAAAAGGTCTTGGTTGGGATGAAATAGAGTGACGAGCGGGATTCGAACCCACGACCCTCGGCTCAAGGCGCCGCTGCTCTAACGTCGTGAGTTTTAGATTTTTTTTTGTCTCTGGGGTCTTATCTGCCCTGTAGCGGAAGTTAGGTACGACAGCTCAGATGGTCGTGAGTTCGAATCCTGCTCGTGACATTTCCTTTTTTCTATGGGGGTCAGACCCCGGCTGTTATTTGTCCTGTAGCAGAAGTTAGGTTCCTATTAATAACTTATTTCGCCTCTTACTCATGCTTTTTTTATCATTTCATTATTTTCCATTTGCATAACATTTTCGTCAAGATAATTGAATATTCTGTATTCTGCCATCAATTTCTACTCTCATATTACACATTCAATCTAAGAAATATCAATGATTCTTTTGAATTAATTAAGGTTATTAGTTGAAATAAAAAAAGGCAATGACATGAACGGGGTTCGAACCCACGATCTTCGGCTTGATACGCCGCTGCTCTACCACTTGATCTATCATGACCTCGATCCGCTCGGACACCAACTTCCAATCTCAACCGCCCTATTGAATTTCCCCTCCTTTTTCCTTGAAAAATGGCAAAAATGAGGGAAAATTCAAAAGGTGCGGTTGAGTTGGGAAGTTAGTGTCCGAGGGGATCAAAATCACGATAGCTCACGTGGTAGAGTAGCGGCGTATCAAGCCGAAGAACGTGGGTTCGAATCCCGCTCGTGCCATTGGATTTTTTATCTCAACTGAAAACCTTAATTATTTGTAATATATTAATTGTTCAAGCGGACCACGAAATTAGTGAATTTAATTATTCTTTGGTTGAGACGAAAAAGCTAATGTCACGAGCGCGATTCGAACTCACGACTTTCGGCTGCGAAAGGTCGTATTTTGAGATGACAGTTAGTGTCCGACTGGCTCGAATCCACTATAGCTCAGATGGTTAGAGCAACGGCGTATTGAGCTGAAGGTCGTGGGTTCGAATCCCGCCGGTCAGATTAACGTTTGTTCAGACGTTCCCTGTGCTCCAGTTTAAAAATTACACCAATTGGGATTACCATTTATATGGAACATGGATTCATCTGTCCTCAGGATTTATCCACCGATACTCTGGATCGTGGTATGGTCTTGATGAAAAAGCAAATTTAATTGTTACTGCCAAGCTTTCGATTTATGCTTAGGTTCATTAGGAAAAAATTTAATCTTCTCTACAAATTGTCATAATTAAGTTTTACACAAAATGTTTTTGAACATTGCCAAATTTGACATATTTAAAAATACTTTGCCCTGATTATGACCTTAAAATAGGTCGAAAGCTTGGCAGTAACAACTGAATTCGGTTTTTTCATCAAGACCGTACCGTGATTCTGAGTAGCGTGAGTAGGAAATGGTCGATACATTTAGGATTTAACACAGGCTACATGGGACAATACTTTCTTTTGCATTCCAAATCATCATATCTGAAAAAATATTAACCGTCGAACAGAATCACTTTCCTGGACAGGAGAAGAGTGATATAATTTAAAATTGACTAAAATGGTTCTTTGAAAAATCCAAAACCCTTCAAGTCTTTAGAAAGGAGGATTGTTGATTTGCGATAACTTACAACAAAATGTTAAATTCTGTTCATCTTCCCATGTCCAACACGAATAAGGGATTTGTGGTTCACCCAGGTGCGATTAGGAAATTTCTGGGAGTACAGCCGGACCGACGAGCAATTTGGTCGTTATCTCCCTGGTTTGGTATGCCATTTCGCCATCTTGAGTATTTTGTAAAGATTTAAGACAACTAGAATTTGATACAAAAACCAAAATTGGCTAAACGGCAATTATCTTATGTCTCACTAATCTGGTGGACCAAAGTCAGCAAAACCAAGCGTCATGAATATTTACGCAGCATACAAAGCACGGTGGCAATGTAAACAACCCGACTATTTGCACTGGACATACTGCTAAAACTACTTTCATTAGAAATGTTTATTAAAACAGAAGCGAGGAAAAAGGTCCAAACACAATCAGACGAGATGGCAATTTAAAACTTCAGACCCAGCAATAACTAATAAAATCAGCCATTTATTCTTCGAAATGGAGGACTACTTGATTGCAAAAGCCTTCTTTACATCCCATAAAGTCTCACCTGACTTCAGAGGAGAACAAGAAATCAGAAGGATATTAGAGTCTATATGCTATACAGTTGGCTTCAAAATATATGAAAAACCGGATCCGGTGTTTTCTACGCAACCACAAAACATGAACACGCAAACTCTTTAAAGGGGTACATCTTGATTTGTCAAGCTTAAACACTTTAGAAAATCTTTAAGAAAATAGCATGTAAAACATCACAACCAAATTAGTCAGGGAATTCATCTAAAATCTTCAAAACCAGAGGAACACCTGATGATGGATACCTGGGCCCAGTATGGCACGACTATTTACCGTCTGCATCTTAGAAAACACCTACCTAACTGGGATATATTCAAGGATGACCTCATTTGTAGGCTATGCAATGAGGAGGAAAAACAGCCACTCTTTCATCTTCGAATGCGGACCGACCGCGCAATGACCTAAGTGGCCGCCTAATGGGATATTTTCTTGGGAGTCTTCAAAAATAAAGATTACGAAAGTTTTATTCCCATAACAAATATGGTAGGGATAAATATCTTGTGGCACATCAGTTTTTATTCGACTTTGTTACATTTCTTAATTAAATTTCTGACTCGTTTTGAATAAAAGATCGTCGTGATTTATCAGATCTGTGATTTGCAACGTTCACATGGGAATGCGATTAAGGCAATGTTCTCATTAGATATCCGCTCGCTAATGCGACTTTTCTCACTTTTCAAGAATATTCCATTTTGATTGTAAACCTATTGGGTTGTCCGGAAAATAATGCAGGATTTTAAGTTTTCATTAAAAAAAATCTATATAAAATTTCTGTTTACGTTTACAGGATTACTCATTTGTATGAATATCAACACTTATTAATCCTCTTCCAAATGATATCGTTTGTTTACCTCTGTAGCATTCCGCTACTTGGAAATAATTCAGTCATCCTTATAATGTCAAAGCGAGAATTTCGTACGATTTTCTTTTACGAGTTTAAACTCGGCCGAAGCGGAACCCAAACGGCTAGAAACATTAACCAAGTCTGGGGCGAGGGTTGTGTTAATGAGTGCACTGTGCAAAGGTGGTTTAAAAAATTTCGGGAGGGAGATTTCAGCCTTGAAGATGAAGAAGGTCGTGGAAGGCCTTCCTCTCTTAATGATGATGTTCTGCGATCAGTGGTGGAAGAAAACCCCAAAACAACTGTTCGAGAACTTGCAGAGCAACTCAAAGTCAGTAAAACGACCGTCGCTGACCACCTCAAGGCGATTGGAAAAGTGAAAAAACTCGAAAATTGGGTTCCACACTCATTAAACGATCGCCGTAACGTCACAAAAATTATTGGAGCTTGGCTATGAAACTTTGCCTCACCCACCCTACTCTCCGGACTGACTACCATTTTTTTAGACACCTGGACCACTACTTACAACACATAATATTCAAAAATCAAACGGAACTGGAAAATGCATTTATTGACTTTATCAATTCTAAAAATTCTGAATTCTACTCAGACGGAATTAATAAGTTACCAACACGTTGGGAGAAATGTATTGAGAGTATGGGAAATTATTTTGATTAAAGAACATTGCTTTAAAGTAACTAGTTTCTTTTTTTTTTGTTTAATACCAAAATCCTGCATTATTTTCCGGACAACCCAATAATAAAAAACGACAATTTCCGAACATTCTATATGAAAGATTTTCTTTTTAGATGGCCCGGCCGAATTTCTCTCAAATGAATGACTCTATCAGAAAAACAAAAATTACCCGTTTAATATTTTTAGTCTAGTTTCATTTTTTTATCTTTTTCGGAGAAAAATTATACAGGGTAACTCAGGCCCAGTTCAACTCAAAATTTCAAATACGACATTCGTACACATTATTTTATAGGATTTTTTACGCTGAAAACAATGGTGCAATCGGAGTTTAAATTGGTCAATTAAACGACAAAAGTTTCGGTAAAAAGTTTGAAAAGAACGTTTATCGTTTGTTTCGTCGTTATTTCCAATAATTCGCTTTTTCGCTATAGTAAATATTAATTGCCTGGTTGGTTCGTTTGGTAGTTTATGTTCTGCCGTTATTTGTCAAACTCGTTTTATGAGAGCAAATCGTAATTCCTGGAAGTAAATGAATTTTACAATAGAGCCTATTGGTTACATTCAGTATTCCATTCGAAATGAAACGAAGAGTACATTTTCCCGATCAACAGCATCGTAAGTACTACTGGTTTATTTATAGTGGTAATCTGCGCGTCGTGCAGTCTAGTTGAACTAGATATTCCTGATCGCACTAGAATAAACCACAAATCGTTTATTCGTGTTGTTCGCATTATGAGAAGATACAGGTCAATTGCTGTTCCATTACCAAGAAGCCATCGTTATTTCGACGAGGAGCTGATTAGTTTTCCTCATGTTCGCGCAATTCAGAATTCCCCCCCCCCCCAGAAGGCTTTTAAGTTTTTCAAAAAATTAATTAGAGATATACTCTGGACTTACTACTTTAATGATCTCACCGGGCCGGCGTCGCTTGACGTCCCATAGTCGGCTGACTTGCGGTGACGTTGGCGAAGGAGCCCCAATTGTCCGTACTGTGTTGGACTTAAACTCGCTAGTTTAGTAGCTTCAAAGCTATATAGTTTTATTGAGAAAATTTATTAAGAAGTTTTAAAAATAGAGAATTAGGGATGTTAGCACTTGCTATACAACAAGTTAATTGAAAAATAAACCATCGCATAAGGAGAAGAATGTGAGTTCACAATGCAATACTATGTGTTGAAAGGGAATTAATTTGGTTATTATTTAATTAATTTATTCTGTCTTTATATTCTATATGTCTGTGTTTTTCATTGGACTGGTCCTACTATACACGAAACTTTCTTTTCTTAACCTCCTCAATTAGTTTCTTTGCGTCCATTTTACGAAATAAAATTGTACTAAGATTATAAAAAGACAATCGAGAATAAATAGACAAACGAAATATGTAAAAAATAAACGCTACACTGCACCTCATACTGTGTCTGTCAAAATCTTAACCAAGTTTACTTAGTCGAGTACGGTGCGGGCACGGTGCGGGTACGGTGAGGGCACGGGATGCCAGGCATACGGCCATAACACGGTGCAAGCTCGGTGCGGAGATCTTAGGACTAGACACTTCCATTTTTCCTAATTGCTCTCCGTGTGATGCCAGACATCCGGCCGTAACACGGAGCAACTTCGGTGCGGAGTTGAGAGGACTGAACACACATTGTCGTAATCGCTCTCCGTGTGATGCCAGGCATACGGCCGTAACACGGTGCGGGCTCGGTGCGATCATGTGAGGTCCGGCCTTAAGCCGTATTGCTCTCACCTTGCCTATGTACTCTTATTAATAATTACTATTAATGTTATAATTAACACTATGATTATGACAGATAAACGTCGATTTGGTAGGACTTCTATAATTCTGTAGGAGCTCAGTCATTAGTCAGTAATATCAAAGTGTTCTTGTACAAGTTTTTTTTTTTATTGGTATTGGACTAAAAGATGCTTGTTTTCCAGAAAGGCCGAAACTTTTCTTTTTATCCACAAGTGTCAAACTAAGCCAGTTCCTATCAATAGTTCCCCTTGGAAACTCGTACTTTATCAAAATATCGTCCCGCTTTTTTCCGCGCGCGTTGAACCCCATCGGAGTGAACTTCGGGCCCCTTTAATTCCTCAAAGTCAAAACTTTTTGACAAAAAGCTTTTATGGTAAAGGAGTAGTTTTTTTTTACATAAAGGGACAATAAGACAGAAGACCTGAATCTGTACAAAGAAACTTTCCCTATTGACTTCTTGAGCGAGAGAAATCGTGTTTTCAACTTATTTGAATATCCGAAGAGAGGTCCTTACAATATTTATTTGCCTGTAAAATTTTCATGATGGACTGTAAAGTTTTGTAATCATCTAAAACCCAAATTTTCTAAACTTGACTGAATTTATTTGACTATTTTCTACAAACCTACAAAAGAGTGTTCATTATTGACGATTTGAGCAATGATTTTATTTTTTAATTAATTAAGGTTTTAAGTTGAATTAAAAAAGTCGATGGAACGAGCGAGATTCAAACCCACTACCTTCGGTTAGATACGCCTCTGCTCTACCACTTGAACTATCCTGACCTCGATCCACTCAGACACTAACTTCCAATCTCAACCCCACCTTTTAAATTTTCCCTCCTTTTTTAAAATGTCGTAAGGATTAACATTGCTTGTTCATGGAAGCATGAAAAGAAATTACTTTCAGAGTTCTAGGATTTTGACCAGGTTGGTTCCAGGATAGTAAGATTTCGGACGAGGAAGATTTTTAGGCTTTCGTTTTATCCGGTTAGCGAAAAATTTCCATTAGGATCGGAAGTGGTTCTAAGGTCATAATTGCAATTCTAGGTATAATTCGGTTACTTAAGGTTTTTATTGAGATAAAAAAGTCAGTGTCGAGAGATTCGAACCGACGATCTTCGGCTCTACCACTTAGATTTCGATCCACTCAGACTCCATCTTCCAATCTCAACCCCGCCTTTTGAATTTTCCCTCCTTTTTGCAATTTTTGAAATGTCGCGTAATCTATTTGATTTTCGTCGTCTAATAAAATGACCGCGGAGAGCTTTAGTGAAGTAAACTTATTAAATTCACTACTTTTCGTGGTCCGCTTGGTGTCACGGGCGGGATTCGAACCCACGATCTTCGGTTTGATACGCCGCTGCTCTACCACTTGAGCTACCGTGACCTCGATCCATTCGGACCTAATTTCCCATCTCAACCCCACCTTTTTGAATTTTCCTTCCTTTATGCCATTTTTGCCATGCGGACCACAAAAACTAGTGAATTTATTTTTTCCAATTTCTTTAGAAATAAGAAGCCCGATCTAATCAAAATGTGGTCTTTAAAATTTTACAGAATTTAATGTTTTGTAAAGATTTTGATCACCGAGCTCGTAGGAAACTTCAATCCCATTTAATGTGCATCAGACTTGACAAAAAAAAAAGAATATATATATATATATATATTACACTTGGTCATAGTTAAGTGAAAAATCATACAACATCACTTTTCTATTAGCTAATATAAAAAATTCGTATCATTAATTTAACACGGATCACGTACAAAATGTATACAACACGAGGAAGACAGAGACATAATAGTTTTACACAAGAGCTAACTTTTTCAATCCTTCAAAGTCGAAAGTTTCTGACAAAAAGCTTTCACGGAAGAAGAGAACTTACAGGATAAGTTGTTTTCACAACAAGGCTCAGAAATGGCCAGGTCTGCTCGTCGCCGTAAATTTATCCATATGTTTGAAATCTGATCTGAATATCTCAGGTCTTTTATTTTATTCGCTGAAAAATTATGCTTGGGGGATATGTAAAAATAATTTTGATTTTAAAAATATAAGGACTACCCATTAAAATTCTATCAAGACTTCATTGGTTGTTAAATTTGGTGGAAATTATGCTCAAGTCTAAACGAGGAAATCCTGAAATATGTACAAATATTAAAAATTGGTCAAAATAAAAAATGCGTTGTCAGCAAGTTAGTATTTTATGAGATACGTCGAAGGAAAAGTAAAGAAAATATAAAATAGATAAATTTTTTTTCACATTGAATAATTTTAGTGCTAACACATCAAAATCGAAGGGACATCTCACTGTCATAAGGATTTACATGAGTATACAGGGTGTCCCATGATTAGACGTCAATACTTCAGGGAGTCCTCTAGATCAAATCGGACTAAAATGTCCCTACTGTCCAAAGTCAATTGCATTCGAAATATTTCACTTTCGGGATCACTTCAAATTTTCACAACTTAATCCTACTACATTCGGTTTAGTGGTTTAGGGGAAGTACAGGGATATGCTCTCTCTTCAACTCGGGCCCGATCGAATATTAACTCTTCTATGTGAGCGTTCAATCCTGGGTGAAATCCGTCGAGACAATTTAAGCTGTTTTTATTTACCTAGAATACCTTGATTTATTTAATTAACCAAAGGTTAAACATTTTCCCGAAAAACTGATCCAATATGCCCGCCTGGAATTACAAATTCGAATTAGTATAGTTATTTAATTTTTAACTTTACATGTTTGTTTTCTGTGCAGATTCCATGTTTTATTTTTAACTAAGGATTAGAGTGGTATTTCTCATAATTTACTGATTGTTTCAATCAATTTCCTTTTTTTATTTTACTTTTTGTAGCTATCCTTGTTTTATTCCTACCAATGTTGAGTTTTAGTTTTTCTTTTCCTTTTTCTCTTCTGGTTTTATGCATTTATACTTATTCATTTTTACTTTATCCTTTAGCGTAGGTTAATTTTCATATTCAGTTTATTTTTTCTTAATCTTAGTTTTTTTTTTATGGTTACCATTTTTAGTAGCAACCTAGCAACCTAAGGTTTTGTTAAGCCGCCATTATTTTTTTGTTTCTTTCTGCAATAACCTCCGACAAATGGACTTTCTCTCTCTCCCTTTCTGACTCACTCTCCCTCTCTCTCTCTTTCTTTTTATGTCTTAATCTTCCTGTTTCTCTCTTTTCCTAATTCTTCTTCTTTCTCTGTTTTCTTCTTTTTACTTCCTTTCTTTACCTGTCTCTCTCTCTCTCTCTCTCTCTCTCTCTCTCTCTCTCTCTCTCTCTCTCTGCAAACATTTTTTTATTGTCTTTCTCTTTTTTTTTCTTTTGAAGACACATTTTCACTTTTCTTCTTTGCCTACTTTTCTGTCAGTCTGTTTCCTCCTTATAACCCTCTCTCTTCTTTTACAAACATTTTTTACTGCCTTCCTAATCCTTTATCTTTTTTAGAATCTTTTTGTACAAATATTTTTCCCCACTTCTCCTTTTGTATGTCTTTTTGATCTGTGTTCTCTCTCTCTCCCTCCTTCACTCTCCCTCCCTCCCTCTCTCTCTCTCTCTCTCTCTCTCTCTCTCTCTCTCTCTCTCTCTCTCATCAGACGTATCAATAGGTATTTTTCAATCAAATATTACATGTATGTTAGACTTTTGAACTTATTAGACACTGGTTAACACCGAAACTCTTGTGTGAATGTATTTATTAGCGCGATCGTTGATAATCATAGACTGCGTTTGTATGTTGGATTATCAAGCAAAACCAGACACACTAATGTTCTTTAAAATATTTAATTTTGTTTTGCATTGTAATAATGGGTAGTCACTGAGCTATTATAAAAAACTTTGGTGACCAATTGGGTGAATGTATTTATTAGCGTGAGTTATTAGGTGTGCATCTGGTCTGTGGTGGTACGTCTTACTACTTCAGATTTGTCATTGCGACAGTCAGGGAGTTATTATCACAAATTTTGGTGACTGCCCCATTGGGCGAATGTATTTATTAGCGTGAATTATTTAGTGGGTAACTGGTCTGTGGTGGAATGTCTTTCATCCTGACATCTGTCGAACCACTTAAGTTAACTAATATAAGGAATGCATCATTATTACCCTATTTGAATGTATTTATCTGCGTGAGTTGTTAAGTGTATATGGTTACGTGAAATATAGACATGATGTGCCAATTAGGTAATCTTAAGATTTTACATTGTACGCATGTATTTACATAATTTCAGTGTAGTTGTGGGGGTTTGGCCTCAGCAGTACATCAGGATCGCTCAATCCCAACAAAAATAGATTTAATGGTTTAATACTTCGAATGCGTATTTTAGTCAAGTATGGAAAGTGTATCGAAAATTGCAGTAATAAAAAATGCTTGTGAAATAAAATCTTTTAATGCTCCAGCTTGAAGATGTACCAACTTATTTTAAGATATTTAGGTTTATCTATGTAGGATAATCCTCAGTTCACGTGAAACTTTTGAATTTTGGATCTGAACTCTTGTGACTGTTTTTCAAATTTTTATGATTTAGGTGGCTTAATTGTTTAAATTTGATTTTATATCGTAAAACTGAATGATCAGTGAATTATTAATGTTTTCCTGAATCTGCAATGAATAGGCTAAGTACCTCGTTGTCCATAGTAATTATAATTTATTTTAAATAATAATGAAGATATCTTTACAAATGAAATATACAATCAAAATTCTAATTGAAAGGAATCGCGTCCAAATAAATTAGGAACAATACTTTTGGTTTCCTGCTAAACGGGTCAGGTCATATCAATTATTCCCGTCAGCTGAAAGGAGAGAGAACCCAGGGCTAATCTAGTTATCGCCGGTCTGAAGAGGCAGGGCTCAAACGAAGTTAGAAAGGGCCGAAACTTTTCCTACTTCTCTCTTTCCTCATTAACAGGCCTGCATAAATAAATTACGTTCTCGGTTTGAACAAAGGATTTTCTTACATATTTACCAAGTTGGAAGCCGGTCGGAATATTCCCTTACCGGGAGGGGGGGGGGAGTTTGGTCCTTTCTGGAAAAACAAACATAAAATCCACTCGATTTAAGTCAGAGTATCGGAGAAACTCTTCAATCAGCTGGAGGAATAAAAAAATTGGATCTAGCGCTAAGGGGAAAAACTTGAAAAATTGTCTGCTTCGACGTTCAATCATGCGATCTGCTATGTAAATGAAACTGGGAAATTTTTTTTCCGGTATTCAATTTCAACGAGTCTCGAGGGTCGTAAATCAAGCCTGAATCCATATGGAAGTTCTTCTCAGCTTGAGTTATATATGGCGAATTCTAAGATTAAAACGGTTTTCAACAGAAATAGCAATTTATGTCTGTACGAATCGACTGACATCGAGGAGCAAATCAGGGCTTGAATAAATTTGCTTCTGAGGAAGATTCGTCACGGCGCTTTCATCTCAGCGTAATTTACTTAGGTGGGTTTGACCGTTTACTTTTATGCCCGTATCCCTTGATTGAGCCCGGCTATCAAAGGATCTGTCCCACGTTTCGAGTTAATTTAATAATTTAAGCTAAGCGACCTATTTGGAACGTTAAATTGTAGATTATGGGGGCTGCCGTTACTGAGAATTTATGGGGACCGCAACTGCTATTGTACCGATAATGTGATGTCAGAGTTCCTTGGGATCTTCTTGTAAATCAAAATTAATTTGGTGCTTGGTCGGTCCTAATTGAAATTTACGGCGACGGTGGGATTACGCTAATTTAAACGGTATAGCGACTACTTCGCACGTAGGACTTGCTTTCAAAAACAATTATTAAATCCCCGACTCAATTTCCAACAAAACGGATAATTATTTTCGTAATCTAAAATCTATTACTTGTTAACTTTACCGTTAAACATTTAAAAACCTAACAGTTACACTGAAGAAATTCACGAAACTACAAAATAAAACAGCTAAGAAAATAAATAATGGAAACGAAGCAGCTACTTACTTGTAAAATCCAGTGGATGTGAAAAAATATCTTAAAAGCCCATGCTGAAAAGAATGGCATAACAGCTCTACTGACAGTTAAAATGAAATAAAACCGTCGTACAAAAAGAAATCATCATATTTACTCGACTGTGGATAGGCCACTCCAGGCTAGCACATTGGCTTCAGGGATAACAATGAGAAGTTGGTTGGATAATTGAAGAAGACAGATGTGAATATGTGGATTACTTTTATACGTCAGTCGAAATAATATTCTAACTTTGATCAATTGTATTTATTAGCGTGAATGTTGAAGTTTACGTGTGTTTGAGATGGGATATCAAGTCAGAAGTGTAGTAAAAAAATGTGCTCTAGCTGGTGTAATATCTAACTCCTCATATGTGAATGTATTTATGAAGAACTTATCAAATTGGCTCGACTCCGGATAAGCCACACCAGGCTAACACATGGATGTACCATTACATTTAACATAACAAGAAAAAGTTGATGGATAACGGAGGTAGATAAATGGAAATATATGGATTTCTTTTATACGTCAGTCGAAATAATATTCTTACTTTGATCTATTGTATTTATTAGCGTGAATGTTGAAGTTTATGTGTGTTTGAGACGGAATATCAAGTCAGAAGTGTAGTAAAAGAAAGTGCTCTAGCTGGTGTAATATCTAACTCCTCATATGCGAATGTATTTATGAAGAATTTGTCAAATTAACTCGACTGTGGATAAGTCACACTAGGCTAACACTTGGCTATATAACTACATTTAACATAACAAGAAAAAATTGATGGGTAACGGAAGTAGATGAATGTAAAATAGACGGATTTCTTTTATACGTCAGTTGAAATAAAATTCGTACTTTTGATCTATTGTATTTATTAGCGTGAATGTTGACGTTTATGTGTGCTTGAGATGGAATATCAAATCATAGGGAAAGTAGTCTAGGTTATTTATTGTCTTTTTTATTTGCTGTGTAAAAAGTGGTCTAGCTGATGTTATATCAAACCTTTCATATGTGCATGTATTTATTAGAGTGATTGGTAAGTGTGGGTGTGGAAGAGTACTATGAATGGAATAGAGAGTACCTGACAGTTTAAATAATCTTGGTTAATATCTTTATGTTTGATGTACCATAAGAAGGTGAGACATGGCGTCATATCAAATTCCCTTGTGTGAATGCATTTATTAGCGTGAACGTTGAAGTTTAAGTGGTTTGAGATGAAATATCAAGCCATAGGGAAGGTAGTCTAGGTTATTTATTGTCTTTATTTGCTATAAAAAAGTGATCTAACTGATGTAATATCTGACTCTTCATATGTGAATGAATTTATTAGAGTAATTGGTTACGTATGGGTGTGGATGAGTACCACGAGTGGAATAGAGAGTAACTGACAGTTAAAGTAGTCTTGCTTATCTTTTTTTTTTTTTTGAAGTACCATAATAATCTGAGAGACATGGCGTCATATCAAAATCCCTTGTGTAAATGTATTTATTAGCGAGAATGTTGAAGTATGTTTGGTTGACTTTGTGAAGTAATATCGAGTACAATCACATATTTAGTTTTATATATTTGCATTGTAATAAGGGGTAGTCTCTGAGGTATAATAAACTTTGGCGACTGCCCGATTGGGTGAATGTATTTATTTGCGTGAGTTGTTAAGTGTGTACGGACTCTGTCTGTGGTGAAATATCTTACATGATCAGATCTGTCGAACAAATTACGTTAACTCGTATAATGAATGCGTCATTTTTATTCTGTGTGAATGTATTTATCTGCGTGAGTTTTGAAATGTGTATGGACACGGTCTATGTCGAATTGATGTCGATTCATTTAGGTTATACTAGGCTAATCATTTTGGCTCTGGGCGAATGTATTTATCAGCGTGAATAAATAAATATACAAAAAAATGCTCCGGCTTCTTCGGTCAAGAATTGTTTTGATTGCTGTAAAAATTTATATTTGACATGCTTTACGTGGTGCTTCAAATTTGGTCTACCTTTTGAGTATTGTAATAAAAATTGCTCTCTAGTCCGCCGTTTTTGGTACAATTCCCTTCTTCCTCTCTCGACTGTTAATCTCGAAAGCAGTAAATAGACGTAAAAATTCCAAATCTCCTTAAAGAGCCATCAAGTTTATCTGAAAGAAATCTGGCGTTCGAGACCTACGATAACACTGAATGAATGTTTAATTTTAAACAGAAAGCTATTTTTACACGAGGGAAAGCAGAGTCAGGATGACGGACCTCCTAGCCCTTCCGCTAATATAAATTTCCAATGAGTGGAGTTTATTTAAGAAAAACTAACGATGCTTACTTTGTGTAATTTATTAACAGTAGAATTAAGCATGTCAAATGCAGCTGCCTGTAAAAAAATCGTTATGAAAATAGTCTATAAATTAACAAAAAATTAAGGATTGTTTGACATATTTAATGGTGTAAAAATATTAAAAAGTAGTAACGAAGAAATAATAATTTATTCTGCGTTAAATGTCATCGGCAGTGAAGCCCAGAGATGTTGGACTTGCATCAAGGCCCCTTCATATTAGAAATTTAGATTAAATTTAGTTTTGTAAATAAACTGATCAAGTGGTAAGATAAAAAAGTCAGTGTCACGAGCGGGATTCGAACCCAGGACTTTCGGCTTAATACGCCGCTGCTCTACCACTTCAGGTATCGTGGCTTCGATCCACTCGGACACCATCACTCCATCTCACCTTACAACCGTTCGAATTTTTCCTTCTTTTGTGCCATTTTCAAAGTTTTTTTTTTTTTTTTTGAGATGGAGAGTTGGTCGTGGGTTCGAATCCCGTTCGTGGCACCTGACTTTTTTATCTCAACCAAGACCTTACAGACAAACAATAATTAACTGATTGAAAGAATTAACTTGTTTGATATAAAATTATATAAATATGAATGACAAGAATGAGCTTTCAAATAAAATTAAAAAAACACGATTTACAACGTCTATGTTAAATGAACATTTGGGAACATCCTCTTCTCGTCTCCTCCCCGTCTCAAGTCCAACCAAAACGGCGACTTCATTACTCTTGGCCTTTCCAATTGAAAATAAGTCAGAGGGCATCATAAATCCACCTCGTGGGAGTTCCTTTGGATATTAGAGGCATTCGTCGTCTTGTCTTTTTGTCAGGGGCAAGGGTGTGTCCTCGGTCCCCCTCCGTTATCCATCAACTCTGATATAACCCACCTGACGGGCTGCCAACGTCTCGTGTCCTTATCGCCTCATGATACATCGCGAATAATTTCAGTTCATATCTTATGACATTATATAAATTAGAAATATAAAAAAAATTTTTTTTTGCATTTTATACCAAGAATAAACATCGAAATAATAAAAACTTTACAGGAATAAATTAACGCAAACTGAACACAGGAGATAAAAATATTGTCATGAATGATTAATTTTTAATGCTGGCCAAAGCCCGGATAGGGATATAAGCGGGGCGAGGCAAAAAGTCTTTCTCCTGTAAATTTTGTTCATGCCATGTACAAACTATTTATAAAAGCTTATTCTCATTTATTTTACATCCCTGATCAGCCGAAGGGAACGAAATGCTAAAAAAATCCTAAAACTAAAAAAATCGAAATGATACATTTTTCCAGTGCTAGCACATTGTTTTATAATATAATAGTAATAGATCATAGAAAAATGGCGGTTTTTTATAGTTATAAAGAAGAGAAGCAAGACTGAATGATTATTGAAATTTCTAACGAATTTAAATAGCCAAATCCTAGTGAAATAAAGAAGAATATGTCTTACCGGTTGAAGAGTGCCGGTTAGGGTTATAAGCAGGGCGAGGCAACTAGAGTTTTCGTTTTGCCTGAGACGTTCGTGATGAACTAAACATGTAATGTTGACATTCTTTCTTTGCACACCAAGACGTTTTATCCATTTTTCCAGGTGCATTTTTACATGACTGTGATTTCTGGGTTATAAAAAAAATAGGAAAATCTGTCTAATAACTCTGATTTCTGGGAATTAAGAAAGTAAATTTATTATATTTGCTACAAGTAAAATGAAGCAGAATATGTCTTACCGTTTGAAGAGTGCTGATTAAGGTTATAAGCAGGGCGAGGCAACAAAAGTTTTCGTTTTGCCTGAGACGTAAGAGAACATGTCACCATATTTTGCTCTTCTGGTTATTACATTCGTGATTAACTGAGAATGTCGTAATGTTGACGTTCTTTCTTTCCAACCAAGACGTTTTATCCTTTTTTCCAAGTGCACTGTGATTTTTGGGTTATAAAAAGAGAGAGGAAAGTCTGCCTAATAACTCTGATATCTGGGAATTACGAAAGTAAATTTACTATATTTGCTACAAGTAAAATGAAGCAGAATATGTCTTACCGGTTGAAGAGTGCCGGTTAGGGTTATAAGCAGGGCGAGGCAACTAGAGTTTTCGTTTTGCCTGAGACGTAAAATAAGAAAAAAAATTGATGTTCTTCCTTTGCAAACCAAGACACGATCTTTTATCCATTTTTCCAGCTTCATATGATGTGATTATAATGTTTTAAGCAGGGAGAGGCACTAATTCGCTATTTTTGCGAATTCATAAAATAAACCTGATAAATTTAACATAAGGAAATGAAATAATATACCGATTTCGGAGAGCCAGATTAGGGATATAAGCAGGGCGAAGAAATGAGACTTTTTTAATTTCCAATTTTGCTTAACATGCGATATAATAACTTTCGTTTTCATTTTCTATTACAGCTCAGATCAACTGAGGATGGCAAATTGTTGATGCTCTAACCCTTCAGACCAGAGAACAATATTTTTCCATTTTACATATTCGGATAAGGTTATTTTAGGATAATGCAGATGCAAGAAAGGCTCATTACTCTAATTTCTGCAGATAACAAAATGTCAGGGTTATAAACAGGGAGAGGCACGACCGACTGATTACACTGAATTCTGTGAATCAACAAGTAAACTTCTTTTAAATAAAATAAAAACTGGCTAGGGTTATAAGTAGGCAAAATCAACGAGAATTTTCATTAATAATTTTTTTTAATCATAAACGAACGTAAAAAAATCTTGTTATGTATTTTGTTTATTGCATTATTATATTCCTGGCCAACGGAAAACGGCGCAATATTTTTTACAAGGCAGGTTCATGCAGATGATATGATTTTAGGGTTATAAGCAGGGAAAGGCAAGATTGTCCACTTCCTCTGATTTCTACGGAGAAAGTAGACTTGTTTAATTTGCTACTAGTGAAATGAAGTACGATTTGTTTTATCGTTTGGCCAAAACACACAGTAGGGTTATAAGCGGGGTAAGGCAATCTATCTTTCCATTTTCGATTTCGATCGGGTCATCTGTGAAAGTACAACAGGCTTATAATTATTTTGTTAAATATAAATATGAATACCTGGAAGACAAAATCATTGAAAATATGAAAACTGAGCATAGAATAAGATCACGGTTCGAAAACTAGTCAGGCAATCCTTATGATGGCGGGTTTTAAATTCGAGAAATTTATATTTGAAATCCGCCACATTCTGTACCCACGGAAAAAATAGAAATTATAGTTAATAAAAAAATATTGTGTTTAAATTTGGTTAAGGTTTTCAGTTGAGATAAAAAAAAAGTCAATGGAACGAGCTGGATTCGAACCCACGATCTTCGGCTAGATAAGCCGCTCCTTCAGCTATTCTGACTTCGGCTTGTTATTTGAAAAATGGCAAAAAGTAGGTAAAATTCAAAAGTTGGGGTTGAGATGGGAAGTTAGCGTCCGAGTGGATCGAAGCCACGCCTCAAGTGGTAGAGCAGCGGCGTATCAAGCCGAAAGTCGTGGGTTCGAATCCCGCTCGAGCCATTAACTTTTTTATCTCAACAAAAATCCTAAATTAATTGAACGACATTAATTGCTCAAACCCGACCACGGAACTAGTGAATTGAAATTAAATAATAATATTTTATAAATTATATTCTGACCCTACGTGAAGCGTGTTTTCTCTAAAACTTCAAAGCGTCTATACACACACAAAACTTTCTTCTTTATGTTGTAATTGGTCATGTCGAGTCGTCTTTTGACATACTCAGGACTCTTTTGATACCAATCCCCCATGCCCTTAAGCACATGTACGTATAATCGGCCTTTTATACATCTTTAACGTTCAAAAGGAACGAAAATAACCACTTTTTTCCATGTCTGAATTTTTCATTATTGGCCACTTATTCAATTTGTTGTGACAAAGAGAATATAAATTTGGCTTAAAATTCAATTTGAACTTGTTTTGGCGGTTTTTTCCCCTATAATAGGTTTTTTTCTAATTAGTGAAACAGTTTAATTTTAATTAAATTTACAAGCCGTTCGTTTTCAACGAGGCGAAAAGCGTGTTTTCGTTATAAATATTCAAAATGAACTCCAATTAATTATATGCGTTCGAATAATTACTTTCGTTACGAACCGGTTCAAAGAATATTCTTGCGTGTTTTCATTGTTTCGTGTTTGTATGTTTTTTTTCTTAGGCTCATTTCAAAGATCAGTAAATGCGTTTTATTCTTTATTTTACTAAGTGAATATTATTAATTTTTTTTTCCTTTTAAAACATTTAATAGTTTACACCCCTTGCTGTTCCTATCGCCCTAGACAAATTATCTTTACAAACAGCTTAAATATTTTCCTTGAAATAAACAGTTCTATCATCCAAACTTATTTATATAAATGCTGAGATGGTAATAAATGATAATTATTATTCAAGATAACCAACATCTCAACGTGTTTACAAAGATTGATGGGGTTGCGTGACAAAGAGATTATTCCAGATAACTGGGTCAAATAATTTAACCCTAGGTTGTCGTGTTTTTATAAAAGTAAACGTACAACATTAGTTTTTTGTAAACAAAAAAAAATATGTACATGTTAGTCCAATATGTGTCTTCTCAATCTTTGTCTAAAGTTGTCTGTTAACAGAACTTAACTGAATTAACGTTCATGTTTTTTACCAGATCCCAAAGCATTTCGAAAAGTAGTTCTGCATCGAAAAACTTTTTCATATAAACATTTCAAAAGATGGAAGTATTTTTAATAAAATAATTGAAATTAGGCTTTCATAGTTTTAAGTTCGAACATTTTCATAGTGTTACTATTCCATTCAAAATATATTTCCATTCTTGAAAAAAAAACCTATTTTGATTTATCATTTATTCGTATAATTGTATAATTTTTTTGAGAAACCTCCTTGGCTTACGAGTTTTTCAGATTTCTCGGGTATATCTTCCATTTTAGTTTGGGCCTTGGTGCTTGATTCACTCGCTTATTTTGGCACAATTGTGGCTAAGGGTTTATTCCAATCTTATGATTTTTAAGAAAAGCATTTTACAAGTTTAGAACAAAATTAATCATGATCTATTCCGAAGAATTTGAGAGAAAAAAAACTGACCGCCCTTAATATTTTCAAATATGTCTTAGACATTCCGCCATTGATTATCTTACAACAAAATATTGCCTGTTTTAAATGATTGGAGGTAAAAACGCCCATTTTTTTAAATTGTTTTTTAAATAAATATTTGAAGGTCAATCTCTTATTTGTTGTTAAAATCTCTTTAACGTTTTTATCTCTTTATCTCAAATTTGTTTTATTGACGAATGGAACCAGAATCGGTTAGAATCGTAGCATTTTTGGAAAATGAAAGGATGTTTAATATTTTCAGGTTAATTATTTTCCTGAAGAACTTTCCTTCGGTACCAAGATACTGAAGTTGACACAAGAAGGCAAGGTCTGTAATGTATGGTAGGTAGTACTTCTTTCATCCTAGTCCTACAGAGGACACCTTTCGCTGTTCTTTTCCTCCCGCAATATCTGCCAAAGCTTGTATCTCTATCCATGCCATCAAGGTCTGCAGTGCCCAGTTATCTGTCCTTCTTTAATCCAAGTCCTGACAGAGGACACGTTTCGCCGTATCTTTTTCTTCCAGGGAATATCTGCCAAGGCTAGTATCTATCCATATGCCATCAAGGTATGCAATGTCCATTTAACGGTCCTACTCTCACACTAGTCCTAACTGAGGACCACTTTCGCCGTAGCTTTTTCCATCCTGAAAAATTTGCAAAGGTTTGTATCTGTATATATGCCAGCAAGGTCTGCAGTGACCAGTTATCTGTCCTCCTTACATGCTAGTCCTAACAGAAGACATGCTTCGTTTTTTAATTCCTCAATATCTGCAAAGGTTTGTATCTATACACATACTAACAAGGCCTGAAGTAACAAGCTTTCCTTCTCTCATGCTCGTCCTAAAAGAAGACACGTTTCGCCGTGACTTTTTCTTCCACGCAATATCTGCAAAGCCTTGTATCTATACATATGCCTACCACGTCTGCAATGTGGGATTAGCAGTACTTCTTCCATACTAGTCTTAACAGAGGGGCACGTTTCACCGTATCTTTTTCCTCACGCGCTAGCTCCCAAGGCTTGTATATATACATACACCAGAAAGGTGTGCAGGGACCAGTTAGCGGTCGTTCTGGCAGCCTAGTCCTAATAGAGGCCACGTTTAGCCGTATCTTTTTCCTCCCGCAATATCTGCCAAAGCTTGTATCTCTACTCATGCCATCAAGGTCTGCAGTGCCCAGTTATCTGTCCTTCTTTCATCCTAGTCCTAACAGAGGACATGTTTTGCCGTATGTTTTTCTGCCAAAGCTTGTATCTATACATATGCCAGTGAGGCCTGCAATGTCGATTGTCCTTCTCTCACGCTCGTCCTAACTAAGGACACCTTTCGCCGTATCTTTTTTCCTCCTGAAAAATCTGCAAAGGCTTGTATCTATACCTATGCCAGCAAGGTCTGCAATGTCCAGTTAGCGGGCCTTCTTTCATCTTAGTCCTAATAGAAGACACCTTTCGCCATATCTTCTTCCTCAAGCAATATCTCCCAAGGCTGCTACGTGTGCCAACAAGGTCTACAGTGTACAGTTGTACAGTTAGCAGTCCTTCTCTCATCCTATCCTAAACAAGGACACGTTTTGCTTTTCATTCTTGTTCTGGCAATGTCTGTAAACACTTGTGCCTAAATGCATGCAGTATTTTAATCATTCTAGCCGTAACGGAGAAGACATTTTTCTCGGAATATCTGCGAAGACTTTTGTCTACAGGATTCATACAATGTCTGCAGAATCCATTATTAATTCTTACCCTAACGTCCCAGATTTCGTAGTTCTGCCATTAGTGTCTGGTATGGCCCTTTAATGAACTTTTTCACCTACCTCTGTCCTGGAGTACAATCCGATATAACCGTGGACTTATTCTTAACTTATTCGATGTTACGTTTTTAATCGTTCGGCATGACGCAAAAGAGTCCTCTCATCGAACATGACCAATTTTCGATCTTCCTCTTTGCCCTCCTACTACTCAAGTTCTTGACGCACTCTCGACCTGCTCCGGATTTCACTTGCCATCATTACCCAACCTCATATAATCATAAAGTTGGCCTAGCATTAGAAATCAAGTTTCTTTAAGGAAAATGTCGGTCAACCCATCCGTTACCTTCTCTTGTAGAGTGAAATTATTCACTAATACTTTAAATAAATCGCTTTCACCACTTTTGCTCATCTTTTTTTTAACGATGTAACCATCCTGGTCTTACACCTTTACTGAAAGTTTGCTTAATCATCAATCAACAAATTAGACATTATTAATAATTTCAGCGAACTTCGTCTAGTTTTAATGCGTCGTTTACCCAGTCGTCGTGATACTAATAACGATTTTATGTCATAGTTCTTTGAATAAAACACAATAATTAATTGTATTTTTCCTTTTATCAGTTGACTTTTACGTTGAAAAATATAGTACGGAAAACCGCAGCGAAAGAGATTAATTTAATTAATTATGAAAACTGGAGTGAATCTTGTTTAAAAGATGAAAGCTTTTCGGGAAGACCTGGAGAAGATAATATCAAAAGAACTCTGACGGAAAGAGTATTATCGTTGGGGTATCAACCTGAATTTTAATTGTCTCGGTTATTTCACATTCTACGTTTTCCGCCTAAAAAGTTCACGGTAGTATTAAGCTTATTACTGTCCAAAAATATTTAGGATCAAAGCCAAAAGGCAGAACTAAATGGCCAAATTCCATTGACCTCTCATTTCTTTATTACAACAATTTTTTTTTTTTGTTCTGAATTTACAATATATAACTTCTTAGAGGCTAATTTACTGACATAGGTTCAAAAATTGTATAATTTTTAAATCAACGATTTTTGAAATGAACTTTCTCTTCAAGATTTTGAAGTTGAAACGTATCCAGGCTAAATATTTAAATGCCCGGTAACAAGACGTAATCGCGTGAGTCTGTCAGCCGGTGAGACCATCTGAATCCATCTCCATTATTCACGCACGATATAGTTCTCACAATGGTTAATTACGAGTTAGAACAGGGCTAAGCTTTTGAAACTTAATCGACGATTGAATTATTAAAACGGCTTAAATCTCAGGAGGAAAGATTTTCTTGCATTGTTCATCTGAACACGTACACAATGTCAAAACTGAAAGCTTTATTGAGATCTGACAAATGAGGATGCAGCGGGTAAAATAAAATCCTGACAGCCAACTTCAAACATAAAATCGACATACTATGAATTGTCAATATTTTTAAACTACCTTACTTGAAGATTCTTTAAGCACAGGACGAATATGGTCGGATAAACAATTTTCCCAGTATTGGTCACGCAATATGAGTCCTTGTGTCGTCAACAAAACAGGCTCCTTTTATATCCTTGTAGCCTGTGTCCTTTTCGAACCGAGCCGATTTGGAAAATTGTATTTGACGAAACTGACCGTTCCTCCAAGAATCGGCCGGATCTCCGGCGGTTAACCGATCTTGGATGCGGCTAATGGCGGTTTATTGGGCTTTCTACTTGATTGCTGTCGGACTGTCTTGTTGCGCACTTATCCACGGAGATAATCTTTTAAGAAATCCATCTTAATCCCAGGCCCCTTGAAAGGAAATCTCGACGCTCCGACAGAAATGTGATCTTCATTTCACTCTCTCAACTATTATTTCTCTCTTTTTGACTATAAATAACAAAACCTTTTTTAAGGTTATTTTTTATTGTTTTTAATACCTGATGAAGTGTCCTTTATTACCCGCAGGTAGAAAGTAGGTAGGCGTCAGAAAAAAAGGACAAAGGCCTGAAAGATACAAAGATAGATAGATAAATAGAAAGGTTGAGAGAGAAAATAAGCATGTGTAGCGAGAGAATGATGGAACACAGAGAGAGAGAGAGAGAAAGAGAGAGAGAGAGAGAGAGAGAGAGAGAGAGAGAGAGAGAGAGAG
>CM077113.1:7628436-7639510 GCA_039619505.1 Cimex hemipterus
TCGGGGCGGGGTTGAACCTACTCCATTCTCGCTAATAAATTACTTTAGTCTCCAGATGTCACACGCTCACCCCAGAGTACTCGATATCCTCGGGGCAGGGTTGGACTCACTCCATTCTCGCTAATAAATTTTCTCCAGACGTACCCCATATTCCTAGATATCTAGCCAATTCACACGATTCCACTGACTGATAACGTTTTCCTTTCACGCTAATAAATTACATCCATTCCAATAAATTATCACATATAAGTCTGATCACCTTCACTGCGAGAATACTCGATATTCCTAGGATATCGATATCCCTACTTTTACTCAGCTTACTTTCTTATGCTTAAAATTACGAAAATAAAAGTAAATACAGTTTTTTTTTGGACAAGAATTTTTTTTTAATTCTCACATTCGGTTCCGCAAAATGAAATTTCATTAAAATACACTACCGTACCATTATTAAAATTTTTAAACAATGTTTTTCTTTGTTCAATAGGAATTAAAAGGTTTCATCTTGACAAAACAAACACAGGCTTATAAGAATGGACGTTAATGGGGTAGAAGAGGTAAAAACATTAAATGGGTTTCAATTAAAAAAATAAGGGGTGCTCTTTTTAAGCCCTCCACTTCAAATGATTAAAATGGCATGGGGGGGAGGAAATAAAGGGTCATAAATAACGGTCGCGAGGATTACGGACTAATGAACGATAGTGCAAAGACTTAAATTTAGTAAGTTTTGTTCATTTCAAAAAAATTGTTATACATTTTAACTAATATTACGTAATTTTCCATTTCTTTGCTTTTCTACTTAGTAAAGTGTGTAAGCTATATATTATCCTTTGACATCTCTGGTTCCTAATGGGTTTCGTCTAAGAAGAAACCCCCGGGACGGATTTCATGGCCACTTTAGAAAGGAAATATAAAATCACCTCGTTTTTCAGGATCTTTCCCCTAAAATCCCTTGGGAGGATCTGGTTTACAAGTCATTAAATCTTTCGTGTTATTCCGGCGCATAATAACGCAGGAGCGTTAAAGTTGTTTATACGAGTGTGTTTTCTAAATAACGGAGCACGTGGGAGCACAGTAATATGCCATCCTCCAGGCTCGAAACAACAGTAATAATTCACCAGTTAACTAGACTGTAATTATGCGCTAGATAGATTAAACGCGACGAGATGGACAGGACTTGAACAGGTAAATAGCGTTCCTCCGCGCAAATTTGAAATAAGACGAAGTACCTAGTAAATTTAGTCAATCTGTCAAGGAATTCAGTGCTGTCATTTTTTCGGTTATCTGTACACGAGAACAAAACTACAAAAAACTTACCAAATTTGACAATTACAGTAAAATCAGTACTAACATAAAAAATTATAAAAAAATAATATCACACAGCATAAAGTACTAAAAATTTAACAAAATTTATTTTAAAAAACAAAATATAAAGAAAGATTTTTTTAAAAAGTAAAAGACATGCACCTGAGATATTAATTCCTATAATCTTGATCAATGATAAAATTAATTTTAATTATTCAAAAAATAAATTTCTCTGATTCAAAAAATTGTATACTTCAGCTGAGCTCAAAATTCAGTTTACACAATTTTAACATTTTTATAAAAGTCTAGGCGATTTTTTAGATCATTTTTACATAATGGGACTTAAAATAATGAGTGAAAATGAAAATAAGGGAAGAGTTCAAACAAAAGAAAAAATGTCGAGTTTGATTCCACCTTTTTAAAATGCTGGTATTGTTAATTTTTGTGGTATTGGTGAACCTATGCGCTCATCTGATCCTGGATGTAAAAAGATATTAAAAACAAAAGAAAAAACTGTCCAGTGTAATGTTGCATTTTATGGCTGATCTTGTGTATTTTAATTAGTTTGATGAGTTCAATATGCTCCCACCGAACCCTGGATGTAAAAAGAAATTTTTAAAAAATGGCGAGTTTGATATTGGATTTTAAGAGGCGATCATGTGAATTGTATTCAGAAATCGTGAGATACGGTCTGGTGTGATGTGGGTTTCAGAAAAACATTTTCTTCGTCATGCCAACGTTTCGACCTTTATTGAGATCATCTTCAGACCTGAGAAATACTAATATGGTATAAACTTAAGAAATACAGGTAGGATGTGGAAAAAACAATATTGATATTAAATTCACTAATTTCGTGATCGGTTTGACCAATTAATATATTACAATTAATTAAAGTTTTCAGGTGAGATAAAAAAGTCAGTGTTATGAGTTGGAATCGAACCCACGATTTTCGGCTTGATACGCTGCTGCTCTACTACTTGAGCGATCGTGACTTCAATCCACTCTGACATTAACTTCCCATCTCAACCTCACCTATTTGAACTTTTCCTCCTTTTTGCCATTTTTCAAGTTATCGCAAAATTTGATTAGCTGAATTTCACTTTTTTCTTGTTATGTCAGGTATGTACAGATTTTATGTTATAAGTTAGAAAAAGAAGGGTGAATACACTAAAAATTTTATTTTTAAGGGAAGGACGTTGAATAACCGATTTTTTCCTCGGATGTCCAGTTGAAAATTCATAACTCCTCTGAATTCAATTGTAAAAGTTGAAAAGCTAGTTTTCTCTCTTTTTAAAATACGGACTCTATGTTTAGATTGCAATATTAATGATAAAAATAACAATGAAATGTACATTATTTTCATATTACAAGTGCGCGCTCCGAATTCAGAATCAGTTTTTTCAATGTCTACCTAAAATTTAATATCTTCTCTGGATTTAAATTGAAAACTGGATTTGATCTTTTTTTGGATTATATCTTCATTAGCGTTATACGCCACTGCTCTACCACTTGAGCTGCGGTGACTTCAATCCACTCTGACACTAACTTCCCATCTCAACCCCACCTTTTGAATTATCCCTCCTTTTTGCCATTTTTCAATTGATTTATCTATATTAATTAATTGAAAGAATTTTTTGGTCAAGCGGACCACGAAACCTAATAAAAAATTATGTTGAATATTTTTTTAGGCAGAAATAAAGTTCATTCTAAAAATACCTTGGATACGAATTTACGTGATAATCAAAATTGTTATTAACATTTTCCGAATATTGTTAAAAATTACGAAATTAATTATAATTTTAAATAAAATCCAGAAATATACAAGAATATTTTTTAAAAATTTAACCCACAGGGGGTCGAAATATATTAGAAATTTGTCCTGGTTTCTTGACAATCGGATCTAAGAACCAAAAAAAGTAAAAATAATTCGAATTAATTAATCTATCAGTTACTACGTCCAAATTAAATTTGGCAGCTAACTTACACTAGGTGGCTATAAGAAATTTTAAAAAATCATTTGTGAACAAAATTATGTTGGATTTTTTCAATTAATTAAGTTTTGGTTGCATGAGCGGGATTCGAACCCACGATCTTCGGCTTGATACGCCGCTGCTCTACCTACCACTCGAGCGATCGTGACTTCAATCCACTCTGGCACTAACATCCCATCTCAACCCCACATTTTTGAATTTTCCCTCCTTTTTGCCATTTTTCAAATGTCTTGTAATTTATTTGATTCTGGTCGACAAATGAAATGGCCACGGAAAGCTTTAGTGAAGGTATACTTCATTTTAACTTATTGACTTCTTTTTTGGCTCTTTTTATAATATACAATCTACAGGTAAAGTTTGAAAAACGAGTACACAACCCTCTCAAAAACGTAAAAATTTCTGGTTCTGCAGCTTCCTTTTCTTCCTAATACTTTACCAACATTTCTTCTTTCTGTACTCCTGTCTTGTGAATTTAGCTTTATCGAATTCCAACCGAAATCCTGGTTCTGTAGCAATTGCCCACGAAATTCCTTCATAAACTTTGCAAATGGTTCTTCTATGAATCAGTTTTACCTAAATAATCTCCAATTGAAATGTTTACTATTAGTATTTAATAATTCTAAATTTTATTCTAAAAGGTTAGAAATTGGTCAGGGACTTTAAGGAGGGCTTGATGGTATAATTAATCCAGTTTACTTTCCACGGTATTTTTTCCAAATGTATCCAGTAATCGCGTGAAATTTAAGATTTATAGCAGCAATCCCATTACATAGTTCATGCAAATTGTTGTTGTCTATCCTCAAACTCGGAACAATTTGGATATTGAAGTGACCTTATCCCGTATTCTGACGGGTCATCCCGTTATCGATTGCCGATATGGAGTGTAATTGAAGTTTGACGTCTAATACCACTTCTAACTTGGGAAGAGTGCGAAAGCCCCTTGTAGTAGATGGGCTCAAGTATGTTCCCAACTTGGAAGCGAATTGCAATAAACGTTTAATGGAACGCCCGGCCGTCGTTAATTTAACTCTGGTACAAATTCATTGGGCTGTTCGGCTTCGTCGAGGAATGTTCTGCGGCAAAGGAATAAAATCGTTAAACCATTTGTAATCGTGCTAAAATAATAACTCAAATAACCAGAGCTACGGAAAAAATTCGCAAATGTATTTTTTAAAATATTAACCTTGCATGCAATGGTGAGAATTTGTGATAAATAAATTAGCAATGGGATCGTCAGAAGCTATTTAAAATGGTATAGAAAATGCAATTTTGGTGTGCTAAAGGATAAATGATTTCACGCATAACTCTTTTGCAAAAAAGTAAATTTGCAATATAAAATTTTACTTACTTGTTTTTGTCGTCCGCATGCTTTGGGATTTATAACGTGACCATAGAAGAGCCACTGAAACCGGGCCTATTAAACAAATTTCTGGATGAAATAGGACTCACCGATGTCCTTTGGGCAAAGCTACAATATTTCTTAAAAGGCTCAGTTTACCAAACCGTGGAAAAAATGTCATCTACATCTACATCTACATCTACAAGGTATACTGATGGCTCCAAAACAACTGAAGGAACCGGATCAGGTGTTTTCTGTACAAGCCCAAAATATGAGCAATCAAACTCACTAGGGAAGTACACCTCGGTCTTTCAAGCAGAAATACATGCTATCAATGCTTGTGCTCTGGAAAATCTTAAAAGAGGTTACACTGACAAAAAAATCCTCATAAGATCAGACAGCCAAGCAGCTATCAAAGCACTGGCATGTACAAGAATCACATCAAAATTAGTCAGTGAATGCATCCAAAATCTCCAAAACCTGGGAAAACACAACAAGGTAACGGTATCCTGGGTGCCAGGGCATAGGGGAATTTTGGAGGATCCGCAAGACCATACATAGGCCCCGAGCCTATCCTTGGGATATCCAAAACAAACGTAGAATCCTCCATCGCAGAATGGATCCAAATAAAACAAAGAGAAAAGTGGATAAACTCTAGCAGTCCTAGACACAGCAAACTCATGATAAAACAACCCTCACCAAAACTGGCAAAAACACTGCTACAACTGGAGAGGGCAAATCTCAGAGGAGTGGTAGGACTACTAACCGGCCACTGGCACCTGAGAAAACATCTACAAAACATGGGCATATATAATAGTGATCCCATTTGCAGACTATGTAATGAGGAGGAGGAAACAGCCACTCATATCATCTTCGAATGCGGAGCAACGGCTCAATGGAGATTCAATCTGACGCACAAAATTGACTCAGAGAACCACATTGAAGCAATAATAGTCAATGACTTGATACTCCTGAGAAAAAGGATCGAGTCTATTGACTAAACTAAAGAACTAGGAAGGTACAATAAGCCAGAAGGCTGCAGTGCCTGGGGCACACAAACCCCATCTCCTAGTACCTTTGCCACCCTAACCCTAACCCCTACATCTACGAGAATTACCATTGCTTCTTCATGGAAGTATGAAAAGAATAAGGTTGGTTCTAGGGTGGTAAAATTTTGGCATTTTAGGCTTTCGTTCTATCCTGAGAATAAAAAACTTCCAATAGGTTGGAAAGCGGTTCTAAGATCATAATTGTAACTATAATTCGATTAATTAAGATTTTTAGTTGAGATAAAAAAGTAATTGTCACGAGCGGGATTCGAACCCAGGACCTTCGGCTCGATAAACGGCTGCTCTAACTGCTTAAGCTTGACTTCGATCCTCCCGTACAACTCTCCAACCCAACCGACAACCGTTCGAATTTTCCCTCTTTTTGCCATTTTCAATTCAGGAAAGTATAAATGATTTATTATTTTATTATTTTTTTTTTACGCCGTTCATAAATATTCGCTAATATTATTTATTCACGGGTTTAATCTGTCTCATCGCTCGTGGGAGAAAGTTATCTCTACTTTTTTTTTAAAGTACCGTGAGAATTTGTTTTTATACAAGAAATTAAAATTGAATTTTTTTATATTGGTTAAAACTTCGGATGCATGTACCGTTTATTATGATATTTTTAAAGGATTAAAAAATATTGGAGAATATAATAAGGCAATTATGTCTATTTTTATGCAAATTTATTTATTAGTTAATTCGTTTATGACTTATTTAATCTGATTTAATTTTAATCCAGTCTTCGGATGATCAGTGACGGATGATGTTCTGCGTAACAGTACGGGCCAACTGAGATAATGGGAAAAGCCGAATGAAATCCCATTAACCGCTTCTAAGGGTTAGTTCAACCCAAACTAGATCACGGTATGTGTTATGAGCAGGGGAGAAGTTGTTACGAACTTCTGACAACTAAACGGCCAATTCAATCAAACACAGTTCGAATATGATCCAAAAGCGAGATTGTTAGAATAATTGAACTTCAGGCAGTATTTCTTTTTACGTTGTTTAAACTAAATTCTATATGGAAAAACAGGATAAAATAAGTGCTCAGTTCAATGGGAATGTATTGTGGGACAGAAGTAAGACCAAAAGTTACCTAAGGGAGACCCCATACCGGCGGACCACGGCCACTAAACTAATTCAAGTGGGATACAAGTTTAGAGGATCTTATTGTGCTTAACGTCTTCCTTCGACCTTGCCCTGATTGGTAAGACGCAAGGAAGAAGGTAAATTTTATTTATTATTAATTTATCTGTTCTAATAGGTCTCCCCTTTGCTGGTTATTCCTTTTCAATACACTTTCTAATAAATAAAATATTTCAATAAATAAATAACAATTATGGGTATTATGGGTAACTAGCTCGGAATTAAAAGTTCAGGGGAACGTTTATGTATAACAAGTAACATCATAGGGAGAAAAATAAGGTAAAAACTAATCAGGTAATTTGTCCACTATAGATCGGCTAATAGGTTTGAGGACCTCAAACGTCCTCTTTTCTTTGACCAGTTCTTTGAGGGTCGGTGGGCAAGTGTGGCGGAAGAGGAGCTTTAGTGGTTCCCTCACTCTCCCAAGGAGGGGTCAGTTGAACTGTTAGCAGTTGGGCACTGTCATCAACTCCGCAGTCGGAAAACAGTGAACTGTTAGCTCTACGGAGTCGGTGCAAGTAAGCGTTAAAATTTCCGTGAGCTGTCATTACTTTGGTGATCCAGTAAAAACCACATTGCTTTTGCCCGGTCCTCAATATTTTGTAGAAACTCGTGGGCTAGCCGTCCGTTGGTGCTTCTGTCCCATCTTTCCTGCCACAAGTTGTTCATCCAACTGTTAGGATATCCCGGATCTGTTTTCTGGGTGCAGTTCGTAGCCTTTACCTATCTGACGCATACAGATTTACCATTGTTGGTAAATTCGTAATGTTTGAGATCAACGTCCCAGTGCCGGTGATTGTCTTTTAGGTACGAGGATATCATCGTTTTTATCACGCGGTTCATCCTCTCCACTGGGTTCGCTTGAGAGTAGTATTTCGGAGTGTACCACATTTTTATATCATAACGTCTGGCCATCTGTTGGAATTCCTGACTCCGGAATTGGACACCGTTGTCACAAATAACGACTTCAGGTGCTCCATTAAGATCGGCTCGTTCTCAACTACGGACACGACATTTTTAGCGGAGGCCGTCTTAAGAGGTGCATGATCGTGTACTTGGTCTGAACTTTTTGTCAACATTGCCTAACGGCAGATCGACTTCACCTTGGGCATTAAAGTCCATGTCCACATAAAAGTGCAAATTTGCATATTTTTTTTAGAAAAGAGAAGAAACAGCGGAAAGCGTCGTATTTGTAAAATTAGAAACTAGTAAGATTGGTAATTAGGTTCTAAAGGCTCCGGAGGCATATGGTTAGACACAAGCCTGTGCAGATTTAGCTAGGAGGAAAAAAGAACAGCGGAACGTGTCCTCTTTCAAGAACTATAAATATTCGGATGGTTGACTTACTGAAACCCAACACTTTGTAGATATTACCAGAAAAAGATCATGAGGACATGGTGGACTTAGAAAAGTTGTTACGAAGATTTGTTATCTTGAGAAAGGGAAAGCTAAAATTTAAAGGATGCTAAGTCTTAAAGGGCAGACAAGATTAACCTTTATGTTTATGTTGCAAATAATTAAAGTTTTTAGTTGAGATAAAAAAAGTCAATGGCACTAGCGGGCTTCGAACCCACGATCTTCGGCTTGATACGCCGCTGCTCTAACACTTGAGCTACCAGCGTTTTTCAAAACCTCCAACCTTCAACAAAATGGCAAAAAGGAGGGAAAATTCACAAGGTGGGGTTTAGAATGGGAAGTTAGTGTCCGAGTGGATCGAGGTCACGATAGTTAAAGTGGTAGAGCAGCGGCGTATCAAGCCCAAGATCGTGGGTTCGAATCCCGCTTGTTACGGCTACTTTTTTCATCTCGACTAAAAACTTTAATTAACTGTCATACATTAAGAATGTTGACTGACTGAAACCCAAAACTTTGCAATTAAAACCAGGAAAAAGATCATGTCCTACGTTGATACGAAGATTTGTCATCCTGCGAGAAATAAAGCCGAAATTTAAAGGACGCGATGTCTTTAAGGACAGACAAGACTAACCTTATTTATATGTTACAATTAATTAAGGTTTTTACTTGAGATAAAAAAGTCAAGTTGGGGTTGACATAGGAATTTTATTGAACTGATCTGAAATTAAATTATTTTCATACTTCCATGAGCAAGCTATGTCAATTCAGAAAGGTCATTTTAGATTTTCACTCGGGACTAAATTTACGTACCCAAACAAATGACTTTACACTGCTTTTCTGCATGTTCAGATGTACGGACTTGAACTAAGTCTAAGTCGTAAAGAATAAAGCCCAAGTTTAAAGCTAAATTTACACGCTGCAGTGCATCTATCAACCACCACAATTTTTTTTTTCGTTCTGTAAACTCATTAATTTCGTTTGGTATATGTTTGTACAATTCAGACTAATTGATTTACTAATTTTTTTAAAATCCTCGAATTTTTGGCTTAGCATTTTTTTCTGGAATTCCATGTGAAAATCTTTTAATTTATTCCTTTTTTAAAAAAAATCTGAATCTACATAAGTGGCTGTCGGATAAATCCTAAAATCCCATCCTTTAATATAATATCGAGGAGTGTTCAGGAGATTCGATTGAATAGAATAAAACAGCCAATTTACCTCCGTCGAAATATTCTAATTAGGTTTTTCCTGACTGAATGCAGATTTGGATTCATCCCGGCCACAAGTGGGGCTCTCCGGTTTAGAACGGTTTGTTTGATTATTCCCAATTACTTTTAGCGGCCGACTGACTGATGAAGCTCATTTTTAAGCTTTGTGGAGAAGGCGACAAGGGTTTTTTTTTTTTTTTTTTTTTTTTTTTTTGAAGACCGAATGGAATGAATGCATCACCATGAATTAATCCTTATTAAAAGTACGTTTCGACCAGGGTTGTTTTGCATGGAAATTCTTTATTATTATTCAAACATGCATTTTCTTCCCTACCAAAACCGTTTTTGAATCAGCAGGAAAATTTTTCAACTTTAAAATAATTCAAATATAAACGCGATGACAAAATATAAAGTTGTTAAAATTTATTTTAATAAATGAGCTTCTTCTTCAAATAAGTTTCAACCTTTGTAAGGGAAATATGTTCAATAAAGTTCGTTTCAACCGTTAAAATTATTTTTCAAAATGATATCTGTCAAATTTTGCCATAAAGTATAAATTTCTCGGTTTTTGATCATTTTTTTTTTTCAATCGATTTATTTTTAATAAATAAACAAACCTTGTCGTGGAAAGTCAGCGCAATTTTTTTTAGTATTTAGTTTTGTTATGTATGATTTATCTAACAATCAACGAATCATAGATATGATATTCTGTCAAAAGAATACACCTGAATAGATTGAGCAAAGTTCAACCGAGTACGCTGTGTTGCAAGCGACAATTTAAAGTAACGACCTTGTCAAGGAAAGCAAACTGAATTTACAGTTTAATCCGTAGCTCACGATAAATCGTCCTGTACGAAATCTGATCTATTACGGGGTAAACGGTATGATTTATGCAATTGATTAGTGGGGTAGTATGTTTTCAGCGAAGTTTAACCAAGTTTGCCGCATCACCACGGACTTGAGGCCTTGCACTTTAGCCCATTTTTAAATAGTATTTAATGAAAATGACAGATTGCTTAGTGAAGAACATGAGGTTGGATGCTTCAGCCCATATTTTATTACATACTGGGTGATTAGTTCTCATTCCAGATTAAATAATCTTCAGAACAAACTTATCAAATAAATAATTTCCCTTAAAATGTTAGGTTGTCAAATCTTTGGAAGTGGAAAGTAGGATATAAGAAGTATAATCAGTTTTGTAATTTTCATATTTTTTAAACTTATTTTCTTTGATTTGTAGGCATATTTAAAGTAATAAAATCGATATTCTCATATTATTTATAACCCTCCAAGGTTTCAGTAGAGCTTTACAGCTTTATCGTTCATATTTTCCAAAATTCTTTTGTCTTTGACGTTTTTATTTACGTGATTATTTTTGTAGTCTCTTGGCTAAGGATTGATGCCTGGTTTAGGAGATTCAAGTGCGATTTTTCAATCGCGATGCTTCAGAACAGAATTTACCCGATCCGGTATCCAGAAAATCAAAAATCTCAATATTACGATTAATTAAGGTTTTTAGTTGAGATTAAAAAAATCAATGGCACGAGGGGGATTCGAACCCTCGATCTTGGGCTTGATACGCCGGGGTGCGGCGCAGATATTGAGAAATATTCAGAGAGAGAGAGAGAGAGAGAGAGAGAGAGAGAGAGAGAGAGAGAGAGAGAGCGAGAGAGAGCG
>CM077113.1:7655360-7671063 GCA_039619505.1 Cimex hemipterus
GATCTTTATTGAGATCATCTTCAGGGCTTAAAGTGTTTGTCTTCTGTCGTGTTGAGAGTGCACTCCGTCTGCAGGGTGGCTGTGGCAACCGTAAGCCTCAAGTACACTGTTACCGCTTTTTGTAAGTTTTAAGGAAGACAAACGGCACAGTTACACAAAAGACTTTGAGCCCTGATGATGATCTCAATAAAGATCGAAACGTTGGCACGTTAAAGAAATCGTTTTTCTGAAGCCTACATCACACCAGACCGCATCTCACTATTTCTGAATAATTATTGATGATCTTTGCAAAAACAAAAAAATGAAAATTTGGCTCCTCGTGGATTATTATTTTGTGACGGCGGCGAGATGCTTAAATTTTAGACTCCTCGTCACGTGTTTAAAACGTAAACTTTCGCGTTATGAAATAAATCGCAAATAATTCCAGTTGGACCGAAGGGGTGGTAAATCGTAGAAAACCGGCAGATCGTGCCGAATTCGTTAGTAGAAGACGTGACCGGCTATTTGTCAGAGGAAAGGGTGAAGTATGGAACAAAAAAAAAACGAGAAGGGAGTAATGAAGGTGACAACAAGGGACTCCTTCGGCTGTAAATCTTTTCCATTGCCAATTTCCTCTCGGTAATATTTGTACGAACCGCGGACCCCCTCAAAAATGGGCCGTACGTACGAAATATACAAAGACGCTATTCGAAAGAGAAAAAAAAATACAATGATTTATTCTGGATTTCGCATTCAGGGGGTGTAATTCTGTGAGTCCGGATGATAGATCAGGTAGTTCCCAGAGGGAGCATTACTTCGCCGGCTTACTTTCTTTTCAGACTTGATAAGGCCATAACACAAGCTTTTATTACCCTATAATCTCATGTTCTCATTTGACAGTAATGTTTTATTAATAGGGTTGGAAGATTGCTTAAAATAAACGCACTTAGAAAGTTAATTATTCTTACCTATGCGACTAAATTTTTGATTATCATCGGTTTTTCTTTGTTTTTTGTGTAAATGTGTAATTCAGATCGTCCTACTTAATGAACAAGAAACGATCTTGTTACTGCGATTTGTGGTGAACATCGATTACGGCCGGTTCAACACGAAAGAAACTTCACTCTCCGAGATCAGGGTCCACTGGCCACAACAAATGCTCGGACATCTACGCCCTCCCCGTAGGAATTGGGATGGGGAAATGGGCTCAGCCCATCAGGGTAATCTCCTACTCGGAGGACTGGAGGGATTTTTTTGTCATATCAAGGAGGGGGATCGAAATGGGGGAATCTTTCCTCATTCCCATCCCGCCGTTTTCAGACGGGGGTTGTAAAATATCATTGCCAGGGTGCATTGAAAATTTGTAAGTCGAAAAGTCAACGTACAGTTTATTTACGGCTTTTCTATTAAAAAAAAAAAAACATCCTACAATACCATCATAATTTTTATACACTCCCCATAAAAAAACCGACCATCTGGGTTTTGCACGAAAAAATGGCCAAAATTAAAAACCCATATTTTCTCAGCTTTTTTAAGTCACAGACCTGCGCTAGGTCTCACTTTTCAATTTTTCAATTTGAAAATTTCAAGCTGAGCATGATGGCTTTTTTTTCCTATCTAGATTTTCTTATCTTCAGTTATTAATCAGTAAATTCAAAAACGTTCGCAAACAAATTTCTGTGGAGCAAGGAATTTTATTAAGACCGACGTAAAAATTAAATCTTTATCTCAACTAAAAAACTTAATTAATTACAAGATATTACTTGGCCAAGAGGACCAGGAAACCAGTTAATTTAATAAATTTAAAATGAAGTATACCTTCACGAAAGTTCTCCGTGGCCGAGAATAGATTACACGACGTTTGAAATATGGCAAAAAGGAGGGAAAATTCAAAAGGTGGGGTTGAGACGGGAAGTTAGTGTCCGAGTGGATCGAGGATAGCTCAAGTGGTAGAGCAGCGGCGAATCAAACCGAAGATCGTGGGTTCGAATCCCGTTCGTGCCATTAACTTTTTTATCTCAACTAAAAATCTTAATTAATTTTAATATATTAATTAGTCAAGCGGACCGCAAAACAAGTGAATTTATTAAGCTTTCAATTGATCGTTTTCCACTTTGGCCAATTGCTTAACCTATTTGGCAATTTTTGGCCAAAAAATATGGAGCCTATGGCAAAAACAGATTTTAGTATACACAAACCTATTTTTTTTTAATACGTTATTCAGAGCGGAACTGCCGCATCTTCAGTGAATCGAGAAGAAAAAGTTTAATTTTCGTTTTGAGGTAAAGAAGTGGTAATCCACAGCAGAAGCGTTCCGAATCCGAAAATGTCAAAATGAAATTTTCCCTTCCATGTACACCTTTTGAAAAAAGTCCTCGGAAAGAAAGTTGCCGAACGTAAAATTTGCAAAAACTTAACGGTTCAGACATTACGCATGGTTGGAAATCGGGAGAGAGATGAGAGATTATTTTACCATGTTATAATGTTTAATAAAAAATTACGCTTTTGCACAAAAATTGCGAACAACTCTAAAATAGTTAAGAAATCGGGCAAAGTGGAAGCCTTTTTTTCATACTGATTACTTACTATAGAGCTCCCCTCTATCCCTTCAATCCAAAGCTCCATTTACACTTTTCGTAAAAAGTACAAAAATTAACATGTTCCCGAATTTTTGAAGTTACTGCTGAACTTTTTAAACTGAAACGCATTCATTTTTTCTGCTTATTTTATTTCAACTTATTGTATTTTCTGAATCGTAAAATATCGATGTCGCGGTATTTGAATGTCACCCATGATCTACAAAATACAAAATTGATCTGAACATTTTTCTATTGCCATCTAATTATTTTTTTAATGTGATAATTCTTTCCCTTTCTTTTCATAGATTCAGATATTTTAATAGATAATATGCACTGCAATTTATAGCACGAGTTTAGAAGAAAAACATGCATTAAAAAAATAAAAAGGCAATAACATATGATGAATAAATTTTTCATAAAAATTAAGAATTAATTATAAGCTTTATTAAGAAATTTCGGTTTCTAAATTTGTTGTCTTTTCCTTGTGCTTTTTGACGTAATTCTTGTAAAAATGGTGAGATATCTCGACTACAAGAGGTTGACGGAACCTTTCCCCGTCAAAAAGTTCCTCAACCCCAAGAGGAGGCTTCGTATGACGGATTCTAGGGATCCGGCGGAGATAGCCAGGATGGAGCAGATAGAGCTGAGCAGAGTCAGGCGTAGGTACAGAATCGTCAAGACGTATTCTCGTCCGTATTGGCAGCTGTACAATTCCCAGATAAAAACCGATAAGCATAATTTTATGATAAAGGTCAAAGATCACGACAACATCTGCTTGGCTGGCATGCGTATAGGGTCCAGTACGTATAAAAAGATCGACAGCAAGGCGGCCAATTTCATCAAAACGTTAGTCGACGAGAGGCTGCGTTTGAAAGAGGAGGTGAAAAACACCAGAGACGGTCTGAAAGAACGAAAAAGACAAGTGTGCTACGCGAACAAGGCGATAATACTGAGGAACAGAAAGCCTAACGGAGGACCACATCGCTATATGACGAGCGAGTACGTAGAATCGACGATTCCGAGGTACGAAAACAAGCTTTGGGTCGTGACTACGCTCAAGGATAAAGCGATCGCAGCCGCTGGAGAAAGCAGAAAAATCGTCGCTTCCATGCTGAGTGAGAGAGTGATAACGAGAGAACAACTGGAAAAATGTCTTTACCATTTGCAGCGAGGAAAGAGGTACATGATCGATTTGATCGAACAGGCTTTGATCGCTTTCAGCCAAAGGGAGGAAGCGTTGCAGACCCTTTTTGCCGTCAAAGAACGCCGAACCGCAGAAATGGACAAGGCCAGGACTCTAATGGGCGACCTGAGCAGATTGTACTATCGATTCGAGAACAGAGCCAAACTTTTTACCGTTAAAAACCAGAGGAGGGTAATTCAAGAAGAGGTTAACGATAAATCCGGCGCCAACGACGAGTGCGAAGATACCGACGATGAAAACGAGATGAAAGGTTACTTGAGGTACACCCAGCCGCACATCATGGAAGTTGTCGTGTTTTTCCAAGGCTCAGATAATTTCGACATGATATCGAAGTACATCCAAGAGTGCTTGAGCGACAATCAGAACTTCTTGAAACTTCTAATCCACTACGCCCACGAAAGCGAACAAAACTTTTACCTCGCTAAACTAGTTTCTTACAATGTGGCGGACTCTCTGGAAATGAACAAGAACCGTCGGATACAACGGGAATTGGACTTGGTCACGTTGGAGATCGAGGCGAAAAAGCTCGAATACGAGTTCCTATTTTGTAAGAAGAAACTCGACTACATCCTGGCCTATCACAAGTTCATTTACGACGCGGTGCAGAAGATGGTGGAGAGCACGCCGCTGAAGAAATTGTTCGTGAACCCGGCCGATTGGCGGACTGTCGACCTCGTGGGCGAGTGCTTATACAGGATACAAGAAATGATCTCCGAAGGCCTCATCAAATACAAATACAACCACCCGGAGCTCTTCCCGAAAGTGTTCATCACGGACAAAAAGGGAAAACGGAAATACCTATTGCCCAAAGACAAAAGAGAGAGGCTGCGGCACATACGGATCGTCAACCAAGAACGGCGTCTCCTGAAGAAACTGAAGAAACCCTTGACTCCCTGCGCTTTCTGCATCGAGGAGGACAGGTTCGCAGACTTCAGGCAGTCCGAGGACAAAGTGAGAAGCCGGTTGGAAATATTTATGAAGCTCCAATCCGAATGGGACGCGCCTTTTATGATCGAAAGGCTCCATTCCCTCACTGGCTGCACATCCCCCAAGCACAAAGAGATATTCACCAAAGACATTCTCGAGTCGTAATCGTTGTAGCTAAAAGATTTATTAAAGAAATCAAAAAAATTGTTCAATCTAAATAAATGTTTTGAACATCTTCTAAAGCTCACTCGAAAAATCCTGATACAAGTTGGGGTTTTTAAAATTAATCTCTTCTTTAAAACTCGTCGTAAAAGGTGTCTTCCATAAAAAAACCATTAAAAATTACTTAGTATGTACGATTCCTTAAAATGATTAAGTTTTGAAATGGAAAATAACATCTGCTAGGAATGTTCAGCTGATGAATAAACAACTGCCTCGATTTCATCCTTATTTAACGGAGTATACACCACGCAAATATTTTCTCATGATTTTTCATTGTGATGTTAATTTTATTTTTCTTTTCTTTAGTTTTTCTTTTAGTTCTTATACAACCGAGTATCACTGCGATATTTTCCATCTCAGGCTTTTCACAGGTACTTCAAAAAAAATCCTTTATTTTTCCTTTAAAGGACCCGAAGTTCCAATATTATCCTCTTGTGTATTCCGACGTTTAAAAAAGGGCTGCATTGTTCGATTCCATTAGTTAGGCAGTTTCGCCGAGGTGAATGGATGAGGTGAATGGGGTTGCGATCAGGTGGCTAGGGAGTTGCCAGGGTAACGCGCCCTCAAATTGTTTTCTAACCTCCCGCCATCGTTTAATTACTTTCCTCTTATCTCCATATTTGTGTTAAAATTAATTTCCTTAACTGTCGTTTTAGTGGATTTTTTCGCCGGTTTTTACGTCCTAGGGAACGTTAAGAAAGTCTAATTACACGACGAAGGAAACTACTCTGCGCTAATGGTAGATTTTTTAAAAATATCAGTTATTTATTTAAAAAAATTTAAAACATATGCCAAGGAAATGAGATAAACCTATAGATAGTTTACAGGTTATATAAGAGAAAAAAATGGGGAAGCTGATCTTTTTACAACTTGTACACCATGACCAGTATTGGACTGTTGTGCTTCTCCATTTTTTCCATCTAGAGCTCGTCGATAAGCTTGAGACTTTTCATCAAAGCTTGTTCAACTGCGTACCTATGTATCCTTCCGGCCCTAGCTTTCCCTTTCTCAGAGTTAGGAATCGCCAGAATAGTTTGGGCCTGCATTAGCGCTCTGACAGATATTAGAGACAATAACGAAATTAACCTTGTCTGGGTGGCAGGGAGCACTGGGCGGAGGAGCACTGGGCAATGGAGGAACGAAGAGGCAGACAAATTAGCCAAGGAATTGGCCTATTGGTTCTGAGCGTTTTCCTGGCTTACCAAACTGCCAAAATCGAGGATCCATTGCACAATAGATAAGTCCTCCGCTCAATGGGACTCTAGTGCAGTATGCGAAAAAATTATCAAAGGACCATCGCAGAAACTAACAGCAGAACTACTAAATCTAGGACATGCTAGGATTACAATGATAGTTGGACTGCTAACTGAACACGCTGACTCCGGAGGCATATGTTTACATTGGGAGTGGAAGAAACAAGCTTGTGCAGATATTGTAGATGGTGGTGTTTGCTCTGCGAGTTGGTCAACTCGTGTTGAAACGGCACACGAGCCCTACTGGTCTGTCTCCGCTTGAATAACTCCAACAAAAAACCCGCGAGTGAAGACAGACCAAGTAGTTCTCGTGTGCCGGTTCAACTGTGCAGATATTACCGAGAAGAGGCAACAGCGGAACATGTCTTCTATTGGTGCAAAGGCCATGCAGGGTTTGATTCCTATTTTTTGGAGTTGAAACGTCATGACTTGGTGGAAAAAAAATTAAAAAAATAAATAGTAGAACTGCTTAACTAGAACGTACTAAAGTTAGAACCGTAATAGGGGTTCTGACTGGACCCCTTCTCAGATAGACTATGTATAAACTCGGATGCGTAGAAACAGGTGAAGAAGAAGAAAAAACACCCTCCATTGGTGCAAAGTCCGTGCAGATTGTGATTCCTATTTTTGGGAGTTGAAACGTCATGACTTAGTGGGAAAAAAATAATTAAAAAATCAATAGCAGAACTGCTTAACTAGAACGTACTAAGACTAAAACGATAATAAGGCTGCTGACTTGATCTTTCTATGGTGCCATATGTATAAACTCGGATCCGTAGAAACAAACTTGTTCTTGCCTGGAAGAAGAAGAAGAAACAGCGTACTGTGTTGGTACGAAGTCCATGCAGGCTGTGTTTCCTACTATTGGGAGTTGAAGAATCAAAACCTGATGGAAAAAATAAATCAAAGAATTAATAGAAGAACTGCTAAACTAGAACTTGCTAATACCAGAACGATAATTAGGCTCCTGACTGGATCTTTCTGTGGTGCCATGTGTATAAACTCGGATTAGTAAAAACAAGCATGTCATTGCCAAGAGGAAGAAAAAATGCCCTCTATTGTTGCAAAGTCCGTGCAGGTTGTGATTTCTATTCTTGGGAGTTGAAAAATCTAGACCTAGTGGAAAAAAATAATCAAAAAATCAATAGAAGAACTGCTAAACTAGAACGTGCTATGACAAGAAAGATAATAAAGCGCTGCTGACTGGGTCTTTCTCGGATGGAATGTGTATAACCTCGTAACTGGGAGTTTGTGGCCCTGAGAAGGGCCGGTGTTGTGTTTGGAGAGGCCGGTGACGACGGACCGTTTGATTGGCGCCGTTGCTGCTGGTCTGTGACCATGAGTAGTCTGTTGGCTAAGGTCCGATCGCAGTGAGTCGGTTGACTCTGCAGAGGCCGAAGTACTGAGGAGCAGCAATAGCCGAGAGCAGCGTATAGCGTTCGCGGCCAAGTGGGCCGTTAAGAAGGCGGGGTGATCAGGCTAATGCTGCGAGTACTTGTCGTCGTCCACGGCGTTCCTTCTGTTGGCATCCATTAGTGATGAGTGTACTCGAGTCTTATTGTGTGGTCAATAAGTGACGTTTGAGACTTCGTCGCATGGACGAGTCTGGCTAGAGAGGCAGTGCCTCTGCTTATATAGGGACGTGCTCTACTCTGATTGGCTGCAGTATGGAGGGTGAGAACATTCTACAGATCGTAGTGGCATCTAGCGGTAGCTTTAAGAGGCCACTACACCTGTATTAGTAAAAACAAACTTGTTATTATCAGGGAGAAAAGGAAACAGCAAAACTTCTCTCCTGTTGGCACAAAGTCTACGCAGGAGTCTGTGATTCCTATTCTTGGGAGACCCGATGGAAAAAGATAAACAATCAACAAAATAACTGCTAAACCGGGAAGTGCTACGGTTAGAACGACAATAAGGCTGCAGACTGGATCCTGTCTTGGAATATGTTTAAATGCGGATCAGCTTGCCACTGCCAAGAAAACGAACAAAAAGCGTTCTCTATTGGTGCGACGTCAATGCAGGGTGTGTTCCTATTGTTGGGAGTTGAAAAATCAAGACGTATTGGAAAAAGATAATCAAGAAACAATAGAAGAGCTACTAAACCAGGACGTACCAAGGCTAGAACCGTAGTGAGGGTTATTGCCAGGAAAAAGAAAAAGCGGAACATGTCCTCTGTTCGTGGGAAGTATATACATACTGAGATCCCTACCATCGGGAGTGGAAATGTAAAGATCAGATGAACCACCAAAGAAACGATAGAATAACAGCTACACCAAGGAAATGTAAGGCCTACGACCATATTAGGACGTCTGACAGTCACTGGTTCGGTGGGATACGTATAAATTCGAATCAGTAGAAACAAGTTTGTTGTTAATAAGAAGAAAAAACAGCGGAACGTGCCCATGTTGGTGGAAGTCAATGCAGGGTGAGATTCCTGATTGTCACACGCAGAAACCCTTAACTTTTGGGATCTGGTAAAGTGGAGATTGCACAACAGACCAATATCGGTCGCTATGGGAACGGCCGTAAAGAAGCTTTCTCCTTTTTAACCTTTTGATGTCGAAGTGGTAAAACTAGTCATAAGGAAAGTATGGACGCTAATTGTAAATTTTCCAACGTCGAACAAGACGTTCAGTCATTAAAGATTTTCTTTAGATTTTAATAATTAATTTATCATCCTGCGAGAAATCACTTACAATTAACTCGATTACTGTTCGGCAAGGCAGAACAAAATAAATTAAATTTCCCCGCGTTAATCGCATTATCCTTCTGAAATATGCTTGTCGAGCTTAAAGCTCCGTCAAAGATTCGCCAAGTTTTCGGTGCTTAAAACTTAGATAGAACATAATTCACGGTAAACTCGCTCTTTCTCGCCTCAGTAGGAAAATCGTGTTGATAGACCGTTCAAACAAGAAAATTACAAATGTCAAAAACAGCCTTTAAAACTGCCCGCCGAATAGAAAGTTTGTTTTATTGAAAAAGAAAGGCAGTTAATGAAAGAAAGGCGTTAGTGGTGAGAAACGGGCTGCTGCGGGTGTGCGTGATGCACTCTCTTAATCATCCGGTAATCCCTACCCGGGGCGGATGTGTCTAAGGCTTACGCCTGCCCAGGCACGGGCTACCTCTTTGTTAAAGTTTTAATTATAATGGGAGCGAAAAGTCCCATAACTTCTAAGTTGCATTGAAGAGCCGTCTCCCCCATGGGCCCGTCTTTAAAGTCATTATTCCGGTAGATTCATCCTGATAACCGCATCAGGGCCGAGTACAAAGACGTCGCTTTCCCTTCTCACTCTTATCGCCCTCCTCCGAATTCCTCTCGATAATTGATGGAATTCTATTTGCCCTCCGTGAAAGTAAGTAGTCGATATCGATATGTCAACTGTTGTGCGCATGGGTGAAAATTACAAAAATATCTAATAAGACGATTTTTAAAACAAAATGCTGGGAAAACGTCTCGTATTTTTAGAATCTGTATTTATGGACTTTAAAACCTTCCTCAGAAGGTTATTGTTCTTTTTACCTACAAAGCCACGTTTAGTGACTGGAAATTCTGGTGGCCCTGAAAAGGGCCGGTGTTTACTATGTTTAACGCAGCTAAAGTTTATCCACTTTTCCTTTTGTTTTGCTTGGATCCATTTTGCGATGGAGGATTGTTTGTTTTGTTGTCGCAAGTATATGTTCGCGGCCTGTACGACATGCAGATAGATCCTTATTTGGCAGGCCTATCTGCTTTCTCATCACCCAAAATTCCCCTATGCCCTGGCACCCACGATATCATTAGGCTGTTGTGTTTCCCTAGGTTTTGGCGGTTTTGGATGCATTCAACGACTACGTTTAATGTGCTTCTTTTACATGCTAATGCTTTAATGTCTGCTTGGCTGTCAAATCTCATAAGGATTGTTACAGTGTAACCTCTTTTAGGATTTTCCAGCTTATATTTCTGCTTCAAAGAACTAAGTGTACTTAGGTAACGAGTGAAGAACACGAAATATTACTGCGACTACTTTGAACATTCAGAGTGAAACTGTGGAGATCCGATGCTATGCAATATGCACTCAATGTCTTTGTTGTAGCATTTCGTATGTTTAGATAGCCAGTGAAGTATATCACTTTGATCATTGGTCCACCTTGCAGAACTAAATAATTATATGGACATGGTGATTCTTATGAAGGCTATTACTTCTCGATTCCTTTCTCTATTTCTTCATTAAACAATAAAAACTAGCTTGTATAAGAAGAACTACTTCACTGAGACCGAAATGACTATGAAGATTGTTTTTATTTTTTTTCTTCTTTTTTTTTTTGTTCAGTAAGATCACGAAGTACTCAGGCATCGAGGGCTCTAATTGCCCTACATTTTTTGTCCTTATCGAGCTCTTTGTTCTTCTCAACCTGAACACAACCGGAATGCAACAAAAAAATTGCTTTTATAAATTATTCTGGTCAATAAAAAAAAAGATCTAACAGTAAAAATGTTTCAAGTTTTTGTCCGAACTTCCCCCATTCGTGCTAAATGTCTGGATTTATAACATTAAAAAAAAAACCTCTTTCAGGGTTGTGAAACCTGCCAAGAAGGGTGGAAACAAATCCTCCTCGTTTTTGAACAAGTTATTCATGAAGGGTGGGAAGAAAGTCAATAAGTACTAAAAAGTAAAACTCAGTAAAACATTGGGTTGTTATTACCTGAGAACAAAAAGAGGTCTTTGTTAATAATAACTGTTTAATAAAGTTATAATTAAATTCGTTGCTGTTTTTCAAAAAATAGACCTAACTGGAAACTGGAACTGGAAAGTTCTACAGTAACTCAGGTTAAATCAAAATTATTCAGATATCGTGAGATGCGGTCTGGTGTGATGTAGGTATCAGAAAAACATTTTCTTTATCGTGCCAACGTTTCGATCTTTTATTGAGTTCATCTTCAGGGCCTGGGATTTACAAACAAAATTTACATTTAGAAAATACATATAGAATTTGGAAAAGTGAATTTATACAATGCAAAAATTATATTTTATATTCTATCGAAGTATTTCTACTCACTCAAAGTGTTTGTCTTCTGTGTAATTGTCCCATGTCGTGTTGAGAGTGCCAGTGACGTTTAAATTTGTTTTGTTCTGTATGTAGTATTTTTGGATTTTTGAAGTCAAAATTGTGTTGTTCAAAGTGGTGGGTAGCGAGCGCTGTATGGCACTCTCAACACGACATGGAACAATTACACAGAAGACAAACACTTTGAATGAGTAGAAATACTTTGATAGAATATAAAATACAATTTTTGCATTGTATAAATTCACTTTTCCAAATTCTGTATGTATTTTCTAAATGTAAACTATGTTTGTAAATCCCAGGCCCTGAAGATGATCACAATAAAGGATCGAAACGTTGGCACGATAAAGAAAATGCTTTTCTGATACCTACATCACACCAGACCGCATCTCACGATATCTGAATAATTATCCGTTAACGGTCACTAATCTCTACACATTAAATCAAAGTATTGTTGGCACATTTTGTACATTTTTAATGCAAAACAGTATGTTATGCAACATATAAAAATATTTTGTTAGATAAAAATCTTGCAACGGGTTGAAATGGGGTCTCGAGGTCCAAATTCGAATCCGCGAGCTATGTTTATTTGTTTTGCAACGATGGAAATTTTTATTATGGCGAAATTATATAGCGAAATTCCCTTCCTATTATTTTCCCGATGCCGATGTATCTTCGATGGGTGATGGGGAAAGAGCTATAATCTTATAAAATGCTGCAGGAAGTAATACGTGAGCGCGATCGGATCTACAATAGTTTACTGTCTGATAACACCCGGCCCGATACGCAATGTAGAGAGGGAAGGGAAGCTTAGTTTAAAGGAGTATAGCATTATTATCCTAGATGCCGTTGGGGAAAGCTTAAAGTGGCCAGCTTTAAATGGCTCAGTCTGCACAGCGCAGATAACATCGGCTTACCATCCTGCGCTATACTCACACAATCAAAACCTAGAAGGTGAAACAAAGCTCGTTGACTTTAGACCTTGTGTAAATACACGCTTTTATTATTTAAATTCCAAGATGTTTTTCTCATTTATAACATGATTTTTTTTTCTACCAAAGTATAACTTCAAATATTAAAAAAAGACGAAATAAAATAGAAATCCCAAGGAAGAAAGCCGAATGCAATGAAGGTAAAACTTCCTAAGTGTTCAATAAGTTGGAATAAAGGTGCTGCCGAGTGGTCCCAGGGACCTCTTTTTCCCCGGAGGAACACATTGTCATGCTGGCCCATCTCCCATTGACCCAACCAGTTTTTGCTCGGTGGGAACGAACTAGACCGTATCCTTCCTTTTCCCCTCTCTGTTTTATTGGGACCGTTCCGAACCTTCATACTAATATCGTATGGATTGGACAAACAAAAACTTTAAAAAAAAACTTTCCGTCTCTGATACGAAACATACTTCTATTTTTTTTTTAAATAATACTTTATTGAGTTATCGACGTAAAGTCATCTGCAGTAAAACATCAAGGTTAATCCCAAAGACAGCATTTACTACGAGATGCTGTGGCTGTTCAATGCTGTTCAAAAATATCAACATACTCGGATAGTCAGGCGGGATTGCAGTTCTCAACGCTTGGCGGCTCTCAAATTGCCGAAAACATCCACAGAGACACAAGGACCTTTGGGACTGGAATGATAGTACAGACTAGTGGGCATGGCAGACCTCAATGGTATATGGATATTCTCGGACCAATTCCTATTCTTGGGTGAGGAAAAGTCCGGGTCTGAAGCATTTGAAGCAACAAAGCGTTTGGGTATGACCAACAGCCATAAGTTCTAGGTATCAATTGGTGGATATGACAGATAATCTGGCCCTAGACCATTTTGATGCTTACTAAATTGTCAAAAAGTACATCCATTAGATGGGTTAAAAGCTAGTCCTTGGTTAAACTGGGCAAACAAGTTAAATCAGGACACCTATCGACCATCTTTGACCATATTTCCAAAATCTTAGATCAAGAGAGTACGTGAAGTATGAATTTATAGTCCACTGTAAATGATTTCAGAGCTGAGATAAGGAAAAATCAAATTAAATCTCACTATCTGCTTCTTATGGTTGATCTCACCAAGGTAAAGGTCACAAGCAGCGTACAGAATTGACAGCCCACACAATAATGGTAGAAGCTGAAATGCGACTGGCAGTATTTTCAGGAATAAGAAGGAACAGCAAAACGTGTGAGATTCCTACACTTGGGTAGCTCGGGTCTGAAGCATATACACTAGAGTTCTTGGCAAAGCAATTGGGTATGACACGCAAACAGAAGGTCTAAATGTCAATTGGTGGAGATCTCAGAAAATCTGGCCCTGGACCATTTTGCCGCATAGCAAATTGTTAGAAAGTACATGCATCAGAGCACGGGTTAAAAGGTAGTCGTTGGTTAAACTGGGCACACAAGTTTAATCAGGACACCTATCGACCCTCGACCATTGTCGTCATACCAAATTCCCAAAACGTTAGATAGTGGGAGAGTACGTAAAGACTTCATTCTTGAAACAATGTAAATGATTTCGAGGCTGAGATAAAGAAAACAAAATTTAAAATCCCATTAATGGTTGATCTCACCCAAGGTAAAGGATATAAGCAGGTTAAGGAATTCAAAGCCCACATAATACTGGGAGAAGCTGAAACCCGTCTGGCTGATATTTGCCATAATAAGAAGAAAAGACAAAACGTGTGAGATTCCTTCTCTTGGATGAGGAAAAGCTCAGGTCTGTAGCATACACACGAGAGTTCTTGGCAAAGCAATTGGATATGACCCGCAACCGTAAGCCCTAGATATCAATTGGTGAAGATGGCAGAAAATCTGTCCCTGGACAATTTTCCGCATACCAAATTGCCAAAAAGTAGGTGCATTAGAGCAAGAGTTAAAATGTAGTCCTTGGTTAAACTGGGCACACAAGTTTAATCAGGACTCCTATCGACCCTAAACCATTTTTGGCATACCAAATTCCCAAAACCTTAGATAATGAGAATGTACATAAAGAATCAATTCTTGGTTCATTGTAAATGATTTCAAAGACTGAGGCAGAAGAAACAACCAAATTAAAATCCCGTTAACGGTTGATCTCACCCAAGGAAAAGGATATATGCAGGTTAAGGAATTCAAGACCCATACAATAAAAGGGATAAGCTGAAATTTTTACAAACATAATTTTTAAATATTTCTCTCTCTCTCTCTCTCTCTCTCTCTCTCTCTCTCTCTTTTAATTTGCCTTGTTGTTATTGAAAAGTTTGCACTGTGTACCGTCTTGAATTCAAAATATTTTCTTATATTATTATTCGAAAAATCCCATCCCGTTTTTCTTTATCTGTACATGCCCCCCAATAATAATCCCAAGGGGTACGAGTCAAAGCACGTGCCACTCAATGGCCTCTCATAATTTCTCTCTCCGAGGGCTGGGTAGAAAACACGGGGCTTGCCCGGTTCCTTGAATTGCCCCTGGATAAAAGGCACTTGAAGGAAATTGGGCAAACCGTTTAAACCAGTGTCGGCAGGATCATTAGAAAAATTAGTCCAGAGGTCCAACTTGAAATTAAGACGGTTTCGTACGAACCAACGATCAGAATCCGTACAGAATTTACATTAGCACGTGAAATTTTCAGAAACATTCTCAATTGTTAATTTTATTGCCAGTAAGCAGCTTTCATTCCAATTGTTTCATTCTTTTTTGACTTATGATTTGTTATTTACCTACATAAGTAACAGTTACTATTGAACTGCGAGACGTTGAACATACGTTGAACTACCACTGTGTTACTTATTCGAAAAAAGCGAGTGTAAACGGATCCATTACCAGTTCAACGGTCATAATGTCAACCTTTTTTTAAAGATAGACAGCGACTACAGCTGTTTGTTAAGACAGCTAAATTAGGAAGCAGTCATACTTTTTAAATTATTAATAAGCAGGAGACACAGGATCACTTAAGAATAGTGAAAAATATATTTTTGTAGAGGGACTAGTGGTAATATGAGAAATTGAGAGCATAGAAAAGATGAAAGAGAGAGAGAGATAGAGAGAAATGTGCTTGAGCGGAAGTTCCTTTTTAAGAAATATAGAACAAACAGAAAAAATGGTTAAATAGAACTTAGCCAAAATATTTTAAAGCAAGAGAGAGAGAGAGAGAGAAATATTGACAAAGAGATGAAGAGGTAGAAAGAGAGTAAGAGAAGAGAGAGAGAGAGAGAGAGAGATAGATAGATAGATAGATAGATAGATAGATAGATAGAGAGAGAGAGAGAGAGAGAGAGAGAGAGAGAGAGAGAGTCAGACAGACAGACAGACAGACAGAAAAAATACATACAAAGTGATGACAAATGAAAAAAGAAAGAAAAAGAGAGGGATTGGTTGGAAATTATCAATAAATAACCACATAAGGACGACTCAGAAAATTAAGCAGAAAGAGCAGCTAAAACAGAAATTTGGCGAACCGTTTGAAGAAAGCAATAGAGAGAGAGAGAGAGAGAGAGAGAGAGAGAGAGAGAGAGAGA
>CM077113.1:7673177-7721997 GCA_039619505.1 Cimex hemipterus
TTTATCTGAAAGTTGTCCATGCACGTACGGTGACTATCAGGTTTATCCCTAAGTTAACATCCAAGTGCTATAACTGGTAGGTTTGTGAACTAAGTGGACCACCCACTTACAACTGGGAAATTTATCTGAAAGTTGTCCATGCACATACAGTGACTATCAGGTATACCAATAAGTCGTCAAGCGAAGTACTATAGCTACAAGTTTTATTACTACGTAGGCGATCCAAGAACTCAAACTGACATTGATTTAAACGATAATTTAATCGCCTGGTTTTTACTAAGTTGACGATCCAAGTAATGTTGTAATGAGATACGTTCTAACACCAGGATCAACCAAACTGTTTTTTACACTCCACCCAGGTGTTGACATAACATCTGCCATTGTGGACCCCGAATCCAGACCTTACAATGACGAGTCAGCATAACAACAGTAGTCGCATCGTTAAAGCAACAATGCAACTGTTTCCAATCACACCATAACAACATAAATGTTCCCATTTTAAATGAAGTTGCGAACGCCCACTATAGCAAATTCCACATAACCTCCAATCCCCAAGTACAGAGACCTACTCTGAGAGAGTACAAAAAAGTGCCCGTGTGCCAGTTCAACGTTCCTTTGCTATTGTATTATTTTGTGCTATGCTACGTGCAGATTGTTTATCGAATACTCAATGAAAAAGTAATAATATAAGTGAGGAACTGATGAAGCCAATAAAATACAGGCCAAACGTATATTTTATATCTGCCGGTCTAATTTGTTTACATAGGATATTTTTTAATTTTCAAAAATTGAAGGATTTCGACGGTAAACGCGTTGCAGAAAGTTTTCTATTCCGAGGTTCTTTTGCGTGTAAAAACCGAATAGCTTATATGTTTCTTGTGAATTTTCTTTTGTCTAATGTTACAAAAAATTGAAAACACATAATACATAATTTTAAAAAGATTTCTTAGTAAGATAGTTATACGTTTAATATTCACACTGTTCGTCCTATTTTCGAAGGAATTTTCTGATTAGTACATTCTATTTTTACTTGTTTATCCTATTTCTGCCTGCCACTGTCAGCCCCTGGTGCATATCATTCCTTCACTCTCGCAGTTAGCACAAACGCCAATTGATCTTGAATGTAAGAAAATTGGTGGAGTTTTCTTTAAAAAAGGCCCTCGTAACTCGCTCCCAGGCAGCTAACTCCTGAGGACAATGGGGTGCTAACAGGGCTCCTCTTTCATCCCGGTAATAAAATAAAAACGTCCTTTCATCTACAAATGTGATTTACTTCGTCCCACGACGTACAATTGACCGCTTTGCCAAGGGGAGAACGAGACAATAAAATCTTTCTTTGTATAAAAAAAATTATTTAAGTCTTGGCGTACCTTTTCGATTAAAAATATAAACTATTGAGATTATTATGTAAAATCCTTTAGAGAAAATATTTAAGGAATGTAGCAAAGGTAGACTGAATTAGTTAGTACATTTTAAAATTTTTAGGTTGTGTGTTGACAAATATAGATTGCGCCATGCTATTGACGTCAGAAGAGACATTGTAGAGTTGTAGAAACCGTGTCAGTAAACACAATGCATCTCGGCCCCATAGCCCATGAAGCATATTGATCAGGGGAGACCGGCTTATGCGATCACTGAGCTATTGCACCGCATATCTGACACACATTGCCTTTACAAAACGTCTGCTCTTGCTTCTTTAGGCTCGTGTCTTTTTATATTTAAGAAATAAAGGAGACATATTGCTTTATATACGAGCATGAGAGTTTATTGCGTTTTTAATATGGAATAGCTTCTGAAAGGATATGTTTTATTGCTTTTTCAAGAATTGAACCAGCCCATCAGTTACGGGTCATAGCTCTCTTTTGATTATGGTTTTATTCTTTGCCATCAGGAAATTAACTTTTTTCGAGCACTTTCTTCGGAGCACCTCAGGGAAAAATTGTTCTTTCCTCGCTTTTCAACGATGAAGGTCATTTATAATTGTTCAAAAATCGTGAGATACGGTCTGGTGTGATGTAGGTTTCAGAAAATCATTCTCTCTATCGTGCGAACGTTTCGACCTTTATTAAGATCATCTTCAGGGAGATCATCTTGTCTGCGCTCTAATTGATAGCCGATTCGAATTTCTTCTCATTGTTGGCGATATCCTTCAGAATACTTTTTTCTTCGTGTCCATATGGAGTTGAAATTTCTTCATCGAATCCCATGTTCTGAAGATGATCTCAATAAAGGTCGAAACGTTGGCACAATAAAAAAAAATGTTTTTCTGAAATCTATAACACACCATATCTCGCGATTTCTGAATAATTGTCGATTAACGTTCACTGATGAACACACATTTCTAAACGAGAAAACTGAAGGTGATGTCATTAAAGTTCGAAACGTTGGCACGATAAAGAAAACGTTTTTGTGAAACCTACATCACACCAGACAGCATCTCACGATCTTTGATTAATCATCGATTAACGGTCAATAATCACCACACAAACCTTGCGAAGTGCTTTAAGAATCAATAATCCTTCATTTCATTCAGCGTTCGAAAAGAACTTCACCGTTAGAAGATAATACAATAATTCAGAAATCGTGAGATACGGTCTGGTGTGACGTAGATTTCAGAAAAACATTCTCTTTATCGTGCCAACGTTTCGACCTTTATTCATATATCGTGAGATGCGGTCTGGTGTGACGTAGATTTCAGAAAAACATTCTCTTTATCGTGCCAACGTTTCGACCTTTACTGAACTCATCTTCAGGGCTTGGGATTTACAAACATTGTTTAAATTTAACAAATATGTTTTGCATAGTATAAATTCACTTTCTCCCCATCCTAGATGTATTTGTTAAATTTAAACAATGTTTGTAGACACTGAAGATGATCTCAATAAAGCTCGAAACATTGGCACGATAAAATGTTTTTTTTTTAAACCTACATCACACTAGACCGCATTTCACGATTTCAGAATGATTATGAATAATTAGTCATTAATATTTTTCATTTAGTTGAGATTAAAAAAATCAGTGTCACGAGGGGGATTCGAACCCACGATCTTCGGCTTTATACGGCGCTACTCTACCGCTTAAACTATCGAGATCTCGATCCACTTTTATCCCAAAAACAATTTATATTTTTACTAAAGCTCTTTGAAAAGACCGTCTTTCGGAGACGGATCTGGAGAAGTTCGTGGACGCGGAAGGATGCGGAGAAGTTTCTCATCCAAAGTACATTAATTCCCCCCCCGTAATTACTCCTGGCGAGAGTTATCTCGAAGGATTTGGATTAAACTAAGCCTGGATCAAAATGTTTACGTTTTAAAGGGCCCGAATGGGAGTAGGTCTCTCCTGAGAAGGATTGATCTAGAAACCAAAATTCATAGAGCATAATAATTTTATTTTTATTGGGGTGAAGATTAAACTTTTTCTTACAGAAAACCATTAAAACTCAAACAAACGAGATATATTGAAAATACAGCAGAATTTTCGGATTATTTTTTAATTTTTTTATTCAGCGGGATAAATCAAAACATCTGACTAATTTAAGTCGTATATGTTGGCTTAGTTGATTAAATACATAAATATAAATATAGCAGCATAAGGTGACTTAAGGTATAGAGGTATAGAGGTGGAGCTGACATAACTAGGGGCCATTCAGTTGATATATACCGTTTTGAGATAAGAAGCACCCTCAAATAGTTCTTGAATGGCTCCAGATAAACACCTACCTGCCGAGCGCACCCCGTTTTCTCCCCAACGACGGGCGAATATCAAACGAACCCATTACGGCTCATTAATATTTCATGGCGTAGAAATCACGACCGAGTCGCGGGGTGGGGGGAACCGGCGGGTTTTTTTCCCTCGTATTATTATTTTCAAATCGATTTCCAGCGCCTATTGAGAACGAGAATGTCGCGGGCCTTTAAGTCAACCTGTCCAACGTGATGAACATTTCTGAATAGGGAAAGGAGGAGATTTTCCGGTCGGTATTCCATTAGACGAGAGAGGAAAGGATCACTGAAAATTTAAACAGCCAAGGATGGAAAACGCAACATGATAAGAAGACCTGTAAGTTTTTAGTATGATCTCATTCATGTTTATTTAATTATTTATGATTTAAAATTCCCAAATAAGAAATGGCTTGGTTTTTGTATCAATACAGCATAATCTAGTCTATCCATTTTTGTGCAAACTGGCAGTTACTATCCCCACGTTTATAGTTAAAATTCTAAGAGAAAAAAATCTCTCATACCCTTTATTTAAAAACGTTAAACCTAAAAGCACCCATTATAAAAGTTGTGGACTTAATTTTTTTTCAAACAAATTAAGCACATATGTACAGTCATTGATTGAAATCATTAAAGTCGGCTCAAAGTGGTAGAGCAGCGGCGTACCTAGCCAAAGATCGTGAGTTCGAATCCCGCTCGTGACACTGACTTTTTTTTTATCTGTATTATAAACCTTAACCTGGATTAAACGTTCAAATGGAAAAATATAAGCCATCATAATACATAAATTATTCATAAAACGTGAGATGCGGTCTGGTGTGATGTAGGTTTCAGAAAAATATTTTCTATATCAACCAACGTTTCGATCTTTATTGAGATCATCTTCCGGGCTCAAAGTGTAATTGTGCCATCCTAACGTTTCGTGGGACATAATTACACAATAACACGTAATTACAATTTCTTCCACATTCTACATTATTTGTTAAATGTAAACAATGTATGTAAATCCCTGGCTCTGAAGATGATCTCAATAAAGATCGAAACGTCAGCATGATAAAAAAAATCAACAAAAACGTACATCACACCAGACCGCATCTCACGACCTCCAAATAATCAAAATATAATAGTCACTAAACACCACACAATACACACCACAAAGAAAACTGAACATGATCTCAATAAAGATCGAAACGTTGGTACGATAAAGAAAATGTTTTCCTGAAACCTACATCACACCAGACCGGATCGCACGATTTCTGAATAATTATCGGACGTTTCGGTCTTTATTGAGATCATCTTCAGAGCCAGGAATATTTGTTTACATTTAACAAATAATGTAGAATGTGGAAGAAATTGTAATTACGTGTTATTGTGTAATTATGTTACACGAAACGTTAGAATTGCACAATTACACTTTGAGCCCGGAAGATGATCTCAATAAAGATCGAAACGTTGGTACGACAAAGAAAATGTTTTCCTGAAACCAACATCACAACAGACCGCATCGCACTATTTTCTGAATAATTATCGACCGTTTCGATCTTTATCAAGCTCATCTTCAGGGCCTGAGATTTAGAAACATTTTTCAAATTGAACAAATCATTGTATATATTCATTTTTTTTACATCCTACATGTATTTGTATTTACCAATTAAGACTTACGATATGAATCTTTTCTTTTTAATCGAAGGTAAAACGAGAGGGAAAATACAGAGTTTGGAATTAAAATCTCCCTTGAAAGAGGAAAAATGAAATTCATTTTAAAATGCATCGATCAAATAGTTCAAATTTGATCATCCACGATTTCAATTTTCAATGAAAACATGCGAAAAGTTTTACAACGTACAGAAAAAAAACAACAAAAAAAACGTCGAATTGTACATCGTACTACGTTAAGCCCCTTTCCGCCAAGTAGGCGGTTAGCGTAAGTTTTCGACTTGGAGTTACGACATTACTAATTCAGCGCGGACTTAACACAACCGATAAACCCCTTTGTTCAACACTCGGCCGAAGAAGTTGGCTCGAAACTGGCCAAGTTTAATTTATCGGGGACCGTTTCCTTCCGGCTAATTAACTGATAAATGTCTACGAGAAAGGACGTTAACATCTCAATAATTCCATATGCGCCTTGTCCATTTTACCCGATCACAGTGTCAAAATTAAAAAAAAAAACACACATGTAGATAACTAACACAAACATATTAATAAAAAATCAATTAAAAAAAAACACAACCCAGTTAAAATAATTAGGTTAGAAGTTTAACATTAAAACTTTACCCATTATGCAAGTTGATTGCTTATGGGGTGAAAGTAAAGTGGCAAATCCGCCTTATAAGGCCGACATCTGGAACCGAGATGCATTTTATGACACGATCCCTACAACATAATGTGAAACTTTTAATGTTCATTGAATAAATGTTACGACAGTTCGACATGACAATTTACGTCAGAGTTTGTAAAAATATTAGACGAATTTTAATACCTAGCCGTGTACTTTACGATCCTTTGACCCCTGTCCGATTAAAAACATCGGATTTTATTTTCCCCAATCCTCAGGGACTTTATTAATTTTAAAAACTGGCTTGTTAACATAGATAATTATTTTCGATAATATTTTTCTTTTGTAAGGAGTCAGGAGAATATGATCAGTGTATTTGGTCCTCCGTGCCGGATGGGAAAAGTATTTTATTATTGGATAGTGTGTTGCGTTGTTAAATGTAAATGTTTAACTTTGATTATAACACCATTAGTAATACTGGCCCACCCATTCTCACCGACATATGTAAACATGAGAGAGAGAGAGAGAGAAACGACACAAAATTGAAGAGCGAGAGAGAGGGAAAGAGGTGATGACAAATTAAAAAAAGTCAGATTATTGAAAGAAAGAGATGGAGTGAAAGAGCCTAAGAGTGAGATGATAAAAGAAAAAATAAAAGCGTGATATATGAGAGCGAAAAGAGAGGAAGGGTGAATAAAAAAGACAGAGTGCGGAAAAATGTAGAAAGATGCCAGAATAATGAAAGAAATAAAGAGGGTGAGTGAGAGATCCAAAGACGAGATGAAAAATGAAGAAAGGCAAGAATACATGAAAGAATAGAAAGTGAGAGGGAAAAAATAAAAGAAACAAAGACTTGAAGAGAAATGTAGAAGATACGCTATATGGATGAGGGGGAGTAAGAGAGATAAAAAAAGACAGTAATAACAAATGAAGAAATAAACGTCCCATGAATGAAGAATATAAAAAAGAGTGTTAGAGGGAGAGAAAGAGAGAAAATGAGAGACCCAAAGACGGTGATGGTAAATGAAGAAAGAAAAGTTAGATACACGAAAAAAAAGAAAGAAACAGAGACATGGAAGACAAATGTAAAAGAAAAGTTATAATGAATGAAAGAAAAAGAAAGAGAGAAAGAGAGAGAGAGAGAAAATGGGAAACCCAAAAACAGGGATGACAAATGAAGAAAGAAAAGTTATATGCACAAAAGAAAACAAAGAAAAAGAGAAAGTGAAAGAAACAAAGACCTGGAAGACAAATGTATAAGAAAAGAGAGAGAGAGAGAGCGAGAGAGAGAGAGGGAGAGAGAGAGAGAATGAGAGGTTGATGGAAGGAGGGAGAGAAAAAGAGATAGACGAAGACGGAATGATCAGGGCGAAAAAGAGAGAGAATGAGAGAGCCTAAGGCGGGGATGACAAATGAAGAAAGAAAAGTTAGAAGGAATAAAGAAGGAGAGCAAAGAGAAAGAGAGAGAGAGAGAGAGTGAGAGAGAGAGGCTGATGGAGGGATGGAGAGAAAGAGATGTAGACAAATTAAGAAATAAACGTCCGATGAATGAAAGTGATAAAAGAGGGAGAGAGAGCCAAAGACAGAGATGACAAATCAAGGAACAATTCAGATACTTGAAAGAAACATAGTGAGAGAGAGCGTGAGAGGGAAAGGAAGTTAGACAGAGAGACAAACACAGTGATGATAAATGAAAAAAAGAACAGTGAGAATGGAGTGAGAGGGAGGGAAAGATAAAGCATATATAACTTTAATAATTAGTTAAGTGATTATTATGGTCCTTCTATTCTCGCTATGTACTTAGACACTTATACATAAACTGCTTGTTTAATTACGGCTTAATTATGTTTACAAGCAGAATATTTTGTCTGACCTTTCTAACGCTCTGGACACTCATAAAAAATTTAATATGCAATATGTTTTACTTTTTTGAACTTTTAATACGTTTACATCCCACAGTTTACAGCGTATGACTTTTAATGGGCGTCCAAGCCCCGAATATTGTGGTAAATGTTTTATTTTAAACTTGTCCCAGCGGCGCTATAATTCAAATGAGAACCATTCGGCCGAATTTATTGGTACTCGACTTCTCCCGACATCACGAGTCGTCATTTTTTGTTTTTGTACGTATGAGTGTGCGTGAGGGAACATTTCATACGTCGGTGACTCCATCCATTTAGTATGTCAAGTGCGCATCCACCTTTCCCCTCCGGAAAACAAACCGAGTATGGAGTGGCGGGTCGACCGCGGCCTGTACATTAATCATTCACAGCGCATTGATCTGCTCGTCGAATAAGCTCTAGAATCGCAGATTATCATACGGTCGGATATATTTCTCCAGAAAAATCCCCAATATTCAATGAATATAATGAATTCACAACACCTAAGAGAAAAGTGTAATTTTTTTTAGCACACTAGGTCACTGAGTGTGGTTGGCACGGGGAAAAATTGATTGTCAAGACGATAGAAACGGGCCCACCTTCTCATATCTCTTCCGTATTTCTGTTATATATATTATATCGATGTTATTGATTCCTTTTCGTTCCCCCTTTACCTGCCTATCTCGCTGACTGATGGATGCGCCACACCGGCTCAATCGGTCGCGAAATGGTTTTCCTACGGTGGTAAACTCCCAAGGAGATGATTTTATTTAAACGAGAAAAACATTTTTTTATCCAACCCAAACTATTTTGACCGATTTGGTTTGAATCCGGTCAATTTTCTAAAAGAAGAGATGATGAGTTCAAAAAAAAAAAAGGAATCTTTCTAGTGCACGCAACAATAACCAAAAACTCACATGAATACCAATACACACAGCTAACAAAGACTTTTGGTATGATAAGAATGTAAGACAGACAAGTGGTACAGTGTGCAGGTGGTGAGTGAATGATGGAGATAAATGAAAAGTAAAAAAAAAGAACACGAAATAAAAAAGTGAGTGAATGAGAGTGTCAAAGACAGTGATGACAAATGAAGAAAGAAAAGCTAGAAGGAAGAAGGGGAGCAAAGTGAAAGAAAGAAAGAAAGAGAGAGAGAGAGAGAGAGAGAGAGAGAGAGAGTGTGAGACGGACGGACAGACAGACGGAGAGAGTGGGAGAGAACGTGGGGAAAGGGAGAGTGAGTGAGAGTTACAGACAGTGATGACAAATGAAAAGAAAAAAGACGAAAATAAAAACAGGAGTGGGTGAGAGAGTCAAAGACAGTAATGACAAATGAAGAAAGAAGCGATAGACATTCTAAAGAAAGGAAAAAGGATTGAGAGACAGACAGAGAGAGTGGGAGTGCCCGAGGAAGAAGGGAGAGTAAGTAAGATAGACAAAATAGTGATGACAAATGGAAAAGAAGAAAGAAAAAATACCAAAGAAAAACCGAGAGAAGGCGAAAGTAAGTGAGAGAATCAAAGACAGTGATGACAGATAAAGAAAGAAAAGATAGAAATACTAAGGAAGGGAAAATGGAGATAGATAGAGATAGATAGAGAGAGAGTGAGAGAGAGAGACAGAGAGAGACGGACAGGGAAAGTGAGAGTGAACGTGTAAAAGGGAGTAATTTAGAGACAAATTAAAACTTAAAAATAAAAAGAAAGAGATGGCGAACGTGAATAACATGTGTGTCAAAGGCAGTGACGGCAAATGAAACTAGAAATACTAAAGAAGGGAGGAGAGAGAGAGAGAAACAGAGGGAGTAGGAGTGATATTGCCGTAAAGGAGAGTAAGTTAGAGAAAAAAAAAACAGTGATGAAAAATGAAAAAAGAAAACGTAGAAATATTAAACAAGGGAGAAAGGAGAGAGAGACAAACAGAAAGTGTGGGAAAGAAGGGGAAGAAGGAAGAGTAAGTTAAACAGACAAAAATAGATGACAAATGCAAACAAATACGGGAAAAATCGAAACAAGCCACGGTGAGTGAGAAAGTGAAAGACAGAGTTGACAGATAAAGAAAGAAAAAATAGAAATACTAGATAAGGGAGAAAGGAGAGAGGGAGAGAGAGAATGAGACAGAGACAGATAGACAGAAAAAGTGAAGGAAAAAGAAAAATATACGAAAGAAAAATCGAGAGAAGGCGAGAGTAAGTGATAGAGTCAAAGAGAGTGATTATAGATAAGAAAGAAAAGATAGAAATACAAGAAGGGAAAATAGAGAGCGAAATAGAGAGAGAGAGAGAGAGAGAGAGAGAGCGTGAGAGGAAGGAGGAGTAAGTTATAGACAAATGAAAAGTTAAAAATAAAAATACAAAAAAAAAGGAAGAGAAGGCGAACCAATAACGTGCGTCAGTCAAAGGCAGTGACGGCAAATCATGAAAGAAAAGCTAGAAATACCACAGAAGGGAGAAAAGAGAGTTAAACAAACCAACAGAGTCATGACAAATAAAGGGAAAAGACAGATGAATGAAAGAAACAAACAGAAAAAAGAATGGAGAGAGGGGGAGAGAAAGACAGAGATAAAAAAAAGGTGGTATTGATTGATTAACGTTTTGTTTACATAATTACTCAAAGTTTGTTCTCTAGGACCAAAATTAAATTACATCTTTATTTTTATATTAACACTACTTAAAAACTTAAAATGTGCTCCACGTCGAACGTGCTTGTTAACATTTTATGAAAAGAGGCGAAGACATGTCAAATGAAGAAAAAAGCCGGATGGATGGATGAAAGAAAAAATAAAAAGGTAAAGAATGAGAGAGAGAGAGAGAGAGAGAGAGAGAGATTAATTGAGTGGTGACAAATAGGGGGAAAGAAAGAAAGTAAAAGAGAATGTTAAAAAATAGAAAAAGAGAGATATAAAGACATCGATGACAAACTAAGAAAGAAAAGTCATAAAAAATTATATTTGTCTTTAATAATAAAATTAGTTTTTTCGTCGCAATGGAAATACAAATAAAATAAAATTCAGTATGAATATTAGCCCTTGGTCCAAACTTTGTTCTTTCTGGTCCGTCAGGTTTCGCTCTCTACATGGCCATTTCTCCATTGGAAACTAGTTTAACGGCTACTTTATTATTTCTGTTATATAAGGCAGTGTAAATACATTTATATAACTGATTTATATCTTATTGATTAAATATTTCAATATCATCGACTAAAAGCTAAAACGTAAAGATTTACGATTAAAAAGGAATTAAATATTTATGGATATACTTTTTTCTTTTTTTAAACTCAATTAATTGCGTAGTGTGTTGCAATTGGAGGTTTTTGATTCGCTCAAAAGCAGGAGATTGATAAATTGTTGCCGTGCTCGGTTAAGCCGGGTCTGAGTAATAATAGCTACATTGGCAATTGACTGTTCAGTATGCCTGAAGGCAAGAACCAATATATCCTTAGATTGAATTACTTTATACATGAGATGGTCGTTTATCACTCGGTAATGTTCTACTCGACCGAGTTAACTAGGAAACTAAGAATGTGAGGTCAATTCTCTCGTCTGTGCGAGGCCTCGAGACAAAACCGTCTGGTTCTCCCGACGTTATAAAGACCATTAAGCATAAATTTTTACATTTCTTTTGATAAACGAAAAAGCCTTTTTTTAAATTTACAAAGAAACAGGTTTATATTGTCGGAAGTATGCCGAAGGCGTGAAGTCGTTTTTAATCTAACCGGTTTGATTAAACCAGTGAGAGATAAATATGCAGACATCCACTGAAGATGGAACTAGCTACCTCGATTCTTCTAATATTCCTCTAATATCCTCGACAGTAAAGTTTGATTTATGAGTCACCTGTCCTCTGTTCAACAGTTTCATTATGATATGGTTCAACATACATCTCTCGAGAAGAAGAAAGGCTCGAAGTTCTTCTGACTTCGATTTGGCCTGCTTTCCTCAGAAATCCTTGAACACTTCTTTACTTTTTAAGATCTACCTGGCCTACAGGTACTTAACAGTAAAGATCTTTCTCAACGCGGGATACGGACGTCTCTCAGGGTGCCGTCTTTGGTCCACTACTACTCTCACTATATACTGTTTAGTATATGGCATACATATCCGCTACAGGATCGATGGCGGGATATTCAACTCCAGGCACTTGCAGACTTTCACAAAGTTGAAACAGGCCCTCGTCAGAGTTCGTTTGTTTGCTGATGACTATGCCCTCGCTGAGCAGAGCAGCAAAAGCAACATGAAATATTTTGCTTCTCTCAAGCCTGTGATAACTTTGGTCTAACGGTCAACACAAAAAAGACCGAAGTCATGTTTCAGCCTGCACCAGGAAAACTCTACCATGAACCTTTCATCACAGTAAAAGGACTTCACACTGCTGAGAAATTCACCTACTCAGGTAGCTTGCTCTTGAGAGAGATGAACATTGATGCCAAAGTCGGCAACAGGATTGCCAAGACTAGCGCTGTTTTTGGGAGGGTTCGCGCAAAGGTCTGGGAGCGGAGAGGACATAGGTTCACCACAAAGCTTAAAGTCTATCTGTCAGTCTTACTCATCACTCCTCTATAAACCAGTGAGCACTGGACTGACAATAGACACGCTACACAGCTCAACTACTTTCACTTGAGTTGCCGCCGTAGACTCCTTCACATCAGATGGCAAGACAAAATCCCAGGCACAGACGTGCTGGAGCAGGACAGCCTCCCCAGAATTTAATGCCCAAGTCAGATGGGCTGGGCATGTTGTCAGGAAGCCAGATGATTGCTTACCAAAGCTGCTGCTATATAGCGAACTGTGTCAAGGTAAACGCTCAGTGAGAGGATAAAAGATTCAAAGTCTCACTGAAAACATCTCTAAGTGACTTGGGTATTGACCTCAACACTTGGCAGTCTCTTGCTTTGGACCGTACAAGCAGCCGAAGCAGGCTCACCTCAGGAGCATGAGCAGCGGAGGTTAGACGAGCTGGAGATGCAAAGAGGAAAAGCATTATTCGCAGGCCCGCACCATCTTAACATCCAGTGCGGCACTCACCTATGTATGCTCGGCATGCAACCGAAGGTTCAGGGCTCGTATTGGCCTCATAAGTGGGACCGAGGGTGGAGGAAGCTATAAAAAAAGTAAAACGCCACATCCAAGGACTCCTCTAGGAAAACCACGTGACAATATCTAGTGTGCCAGGACACATAGAATTTCTTGGCAATAAAAAATCAGACACAGGACCTCTACATTAGGCCGGTAAGATCACACAAAGAATCCTTCATCTTACATCGGCTCCATTGATCGAACGAACTCCAGAGGCAGAAAAAACGCACACGAAAACTGGCAAATACACAGTTAGACAGGGTGATACTTTAGGCGATAGGAATGACAAAGAAGAAACTTATGGCACTTGGACGCTCAATGGTGGCATTGCTTAGGATATCAAGAAGGCCGTGTAAAAATGGCGGCAACGACAGCCATGATCTAATACTGCTACAGGCGTCAGGAGAATGATTACGAGAATGACCTTGATTGCTTCTTAAAAGAAAGCTCGAATCAAGTGAACTGGCAAACTAAGAAATGTTAATAAGGCAAAAATCTACAGTGGTCCTGGCATTTCGTTATCATCATTATCAATTTTCAATGCCGCTCTGATTTTACATATTTCTTCCTGACTTCTTTCCAGTAATCCTTCAATAGTAATAGAAAGTGATAATTATTCAAATGAATCAGTGATTTGGGAGTGACTAGCTTCTCTTGTTCTTTATTGCTATTTTATCTCTGTGATTTATATAACTTATTCTCGCGCAGATGTTTCTCAATTAAAAAAAAATCTGTAATTTTAACAAAGGGTAAAGAAAGTTGCTCAATTTCTTCTAACATCCCTGCGCTCAGCTCTCCAAATAAATACCGAGTTGAAAGCACTTTTAAACAAATCTGAGGTTTAAGCATGGAGTATTCTCTTTCTATCTCGCTACGAGAGATTAAACTCGAAGTTTTTTCCCCTCTCGGCCATCTTTTCTCAAACGTGCCGTAATTAAAAACTTGTGACCTGAGTTTTGATACGGCCAAAGTTTATAATGAGGAGGAGGGTTTGGAAAGATTTCAGCATAAATCTAGACATTTAAGGCAATTGTGCCCCAGAGTACATTATACCTTCGTATGTAGGTTTCATTAATGTATACATATTTCTGGTTTTACGATTATACAGAAGGCTAGTTTTCGTCTGCACATCTGTACATTCCCTCTCTTTAATATTGCCAAGGGTAAAGTCCAAAAAACAAAAAGACTTTACTATATACTTAATGCTTAAAACTAACCTTTCAATAGTGTTTTATTTATTTTAAAAATTCATCGGGAATGTGAAAACCTCCTTTGAAAAAGAAAATTTTGTTGGGTTTTGGTATAGGTTTGTCTTAACACGTTTACACTATTGATATTGCAAAATGAACTATCCATCAGTGAATTATTTAGTTTGATGACAAGGCTGTTAGTCAAAATTTTATGTGATGATATTTTATTGTAACTGTCCATTGTAAAATTACTCATAGCTTTTTCCATCGATTTTGAGCAATCTAAGGCGTCATCGATTGGAAGATTGTGATTTAAGTATTGATTTCTCATGTATCTAGTTTTGGCAAAGCTCGTTTTTTAATTTAATTAATTATTCTTTTTGTGTGAGGAGTTGGTTGGGATGAAAAAGTTAGTTTTACGAGCGGGATTCGAACGCACGACCTTCCGTACGCCGCTTCTCTAACCACTTGACCTACCGTGACGTGTTGTTAACGTATTAAGCCGAAGGTTGTGGGTTCGAAACCCGCTCTTGACATTAAATTTTTCATCTCAGCCGCATCTTATTTAGGCGGGGATGCGGTAGCAGAGTAGTTAAGGCGTCATACTCACGGCTAGTAGATCCCGCGGTCGTGGGTTCGATCCCCACCGTCGCCACTGGGCTTTTGCTGACGCCTAAGGGGACCGGTGGCCGCAATTGAAAGAAATTGACAGGGCACTCATCAATGGAAGAAGCGGGATCAGATCTCAGCGACCCTGAATTTGGTCCCAATCCCTTTCAAAATTGAGTTTCTTCTATGGAAGAACACCAGGACACGGAGGGCTCAATTTACACTTGTGGTAGCCAATGAAAAAAAAAAAAAATTGATTTGGTCAATTAGCCCACTAAACATAAATGGATTAATACTTTTTTTTATGTTCTTACAGTTAATTTACTTACTTGAAAAAACGAAATTATTAAAAATTAAAGTATTTTCCAGCTCGCGCCTCGTAGAACGGTCTGAGTTCGATTTGCACTTCAGCTAAGAAATTTTGTTATACGTTTTCCCCAAAATAATAACCGTAATGCACCATACTCTGGCTAATACATGAAAATATAAGACCATTGAAAAATAATAAAATTAAATTTACAACCCTTTACCCTTGGCCTTATTAATAATAAAAACTCGATTCAATTTTGACCGTTATTTTTAATTCGACTAGTTTTCATGGTCCGCTTGACCAATTAATATATTACAAATTAAGGTTTTAGCTGAGATAAAAAAGTCAATGGATCGATCGGTATTCGAACCCACGACCGTCGGCTAGATAGGCCGCTGCTCTACCACTTGAGCTACCACCGTTTTTCAAAACTTCCAACCTTCAACAAAATGGCAAAAAGGAGGGAAAATTCGAAAGGTGGGTTTGAGCCGGGAAGTTAGTGTCCGAGTGTATCGAGGTCATGATCACTAAAGTGGTAGAGCAGTGTCGTATCTACCCGAAGGTCGTGGGTTCGAATCCCGCTCGATCCATTAAATTTTTTTCATCTCAACTAAAAACTTTAATTAATTGTCATATATTAGGAAGGTTGACTGACTGAAACCCAAAACCTTTTTGAATTTTCCCTCTTTTTTTTCCATTTTTCAAACGTCGTGTAATATTTTTGATTCTCCGCGACAAATGAAATGGCCACGGATAATTTTAGTGAAGTATACTTTATTTTAACGTATTAAATTCATTATTTTACGTTGTCCGTTTGAACAATTAATATCTTTCAATTAATTAAGGTTTTCATTTGAGTTGCTCGATAAATATTTTGTTTGTTCGACTTGTCATATTTCATCAAGTGTTATCATTTACGAATTTGGAAGTTCGTGGTCTACCCACGCCCTTTGTTCGTGTCTCGCCTGTTGTTCTGGCGTGCCCTGTTCATCAATTCCATTTCATTACCTTAATTACTTTTATCAATATCTTTCTAGAGCCTCTCGTCGGACAGGATGACATTTAATTTAATTTTTTGTCCGATACAATTTGGGTAGGTGTCGAGGTATTGCGAGATGCAATAAGAAACCTTCAAATATTTCCATGTAACTTTTTTTTGATACATAAATAAATCTATAAATATAAAGTTTGTTAATAACAACAATAATGTTGAATAAAAAATGGCAAAAAGGAGGGGGTTGATATGGGAAGTTAGTGTCCGAGTGGATCGATGTCACGATAGCTCAAGATCGTAGGTTCGAATCCAGCTCGTCACACTGATTTTTTATTTCAAATAAAGCCCTTAATTAATTGCAAAATAATCATAATAATCATAATTTGCCATTTCTGTTTGATAGAAGACTAACTCAGTGTAAGTTAAAAAATTATTAGATAGATTAAAAGAAGGCAAAATTTTAATTATAATAACTTACGATTTTGATGGAGTTCTTAGACGGCTTTTATTATAGTGAAATACTCTTTCCATTTGAAATTTTAATAAATTATGTGATAAAACACTTGAAAACAAGACAATCGATTGAATTTAATTTTTTTTTTTTTTTTTAATTTAGACTGGCAAGACAGGAAAGTTGGATTCAACAAATACATTGGGTAAATTATGTGGGGATTATTTATATTTATTTATTTTATATATAATAATGTGTGGTGATTAGTGACCTTTAATCAATAATTATTCAGAAATCGTGAGATGCGGTCTGGTGTTATGTAGGTTTCAGGAAAACATTTTCTTTACTGTGCCAACGTTTCGAACTTTGTTGAGATCATCTTCAGGGAGATCATCTTGTCTGCTCTCTAATTGATAGCCGATGCGAGTTTTTTCTCGTTATTGGCGATGTCCTTCAGAATACTTTTTTCTTCGTGTCCATATGCAGTTGAAATTTCTTCATCGAATCCCATGTTCTGAAGATGATCTCAATAAGGGTCGAAACGTTGGCACAATACAAAAAATGTTTTTCTGAAACCTCACACCAGAGCGCACCTCACGATCTCTGAACAATAATTTACGAGATTTGTGATGTAGGTATCAGAAAAACATTTTCTTTATCGAGCCAACGTTTCGAACTTTTTTTTTTTTTTTTTTTTTTTTTTTTTTTTTTTTTTACTGGGGCTTTCGACATCTTGGTCATTTCAGCCCCACACTAGGTCTATATTCTATGCACGTTCACACACATCATTCATACGAATAAATACGTTCATACAATTAACCACATTCACACAGCACACTCATTCCGTTTGGTCGGTGGAGTACTTGATATTCCTCCACCGACCTACAATTAAACTAAGCTAGAATGGGGTCGATGGGGTACTTTTATTAATATTCCGCCATCGACCCCGCACACACACTCACTCGCTTTCATCGTTCGAGGGGCGATGGTGACGTTCTATTCACCCTCACCCCTCGCCATTCACACCAATAAATACTTGCACACAGACAAAACACAAAGACACATAACACATACTATATACAATAAAAAACCCCAATTTCCCGTAAAAAGCGGAACAGGGGACTCAGAAACTCGCTACCGTGTTCGAGGACTCTTCTTAAATCCGGCGGCATGCCTGCACGCTCCCTGTAAGGAGCCAAGGCATGACACGCCTCTATTATGTGGGACACATCGAGCAACCTTTCTCTGCATAAGGGGCACCTGCGCGGGCTTTGGCCCATAAGCAGGTGCCCATGTGTCAACCTAGTATGGCCAATCCTTAGTCGGGTGAGGACGATCCCTTGTCTCCTGCTCAGATTCTCTGAGGGCCATCTACCGGTCGTGCTCTTGACTCGCAAGAGCCTCTCCGACGAACTTTATTGAGATCATCTTCAGGGCCTTGTGTTGTCCGCATTGCGTAATGTGTCTAATTGTGCACTCTCAACACGACAGGCGTGAAGGGCACAATTACACAGAAGACAAATACTTGAGCCCTGAAGATGATCTCCATAAAGGTCGAAACATCGGCACGATAAAGAAAACGTTGTTTCTGAAACCTATATCACACCAGACCGCATCTCACGATTTCTCAATAATATATAATAATTTTATATATGAATCATGAATATTCTAATTGACCAAAGTAAAAAAAAAAATATAGTTCCTTTGGATTTGTTTTTTTTATTGTTTACCCGGGTGGCTAGCAGGTTTTCATTATGCAAAACATTTCCTTCAAAAATTGTGATGACACCAAAAAATAGGGATGGGTCAATTTTAATTTTTTTTTGTAACTGTCTTAAGATAAAATTTTAAAAACAGATCTTTCTGTCGTATTTATAATTATGACCTGGGTTCTATCATAAAGGATGATCTGCTGATTGATCAAATTTTATTTAAAAAAAACTAACTAATTAAAAAAGTCATGAAATATTTCCTTACAACAAAAACTCAATAATTTCCCAAAGATCAAATCCTATTAATTGCAAAAAAAATTGCCAAAACCTGTGGTACGGTTTCAGATTCTTTTTAACATTTTTTCTAAGGAATTTAAAAAAATCTGAAGTACAATTATACCAACGTTTCGTAGGTTAAAGCTCCCTCTATAGAATACTAATATTCCTAGTCAAATTTTAATTAAATATCTTTAAAAGAAACACCTATGTGAATTTTAATTGAACATCTGAGGAAAATTTTGATTGTAAATAGAGAAAAGATCAAGGTTAAGGATAAAAAAAAATAGAAATGTGAAAATACAGGTATCAAAGTAGCACTATTTTCCTGTTTTTTCAAAAATGTGATTGGAATGTCCAGGAGTAACATTAGCTCCAAGATAAATTTATAATTGATTTTAGAACTATCGAATATTTTATACCATTTTATATCGATTTTTTCCTAAAAGTGAATTGTGATATTAAAATGCAAGTATCTCAGGGATGACATGAATATCCGAAACTTTGATTACTCTGAGACGTTTTGCAATTAAAAACGCATTAAAACATGAGTCATCTAAACAAAAATTCACTAGTGTGAACAGAAAAAATGTTTCAAATTTGATCGCCATTTTCCTAGACTAGTTACTTGAACTTCGCTTTATACTTTTTATGCTTTTAAATAAATAAATAAATGCTGTATAAGAAAAAATTTTACATATCAAAAATTCAGAGTACAAAATACAAAAAAACTCAAAATGAATTTTTAGAGATTTGCTCTTTTTCAAATATAAACGTGTAATTGTTGAGTAGGAGTCGGGACCCAGGTTCACACCCAGTTACTCACTCGAGCGAAGCATAACTCAATTAGTTAAAACACATGGTTAATTAAATTTCGAGGTTTCAATTGTAAATAGTGTTTCCGAGCCGTGAGGTTTAATCAAATTACACCGATAATTCTAACTTTGTTTCATGTTTTTAAATTTAAGATTAAATGTGTGCTTGTAACGGTTATTTTATAATTTGTTGAAGCCATGAAGAGCGATCAAAATGAGGTAGTTTAGAAAAACACGTTTTTCATTTTTTGCCGACGTTTCGACCTTTATTCGGATCATCTTCAGGGCATACAGTGTGGTGATAGATTTGTGGTGTCATATTGGCTTTGTGTGAAAGTGTTGTGACAATATGCCACCACAAGAATAGCACCGCAGTTTATGCCCTGAAGATGAACCCGAATAAAGGTCGAAACATCAACAAAAAAACCGAAGCAGTGTTTGTCTAAACTACCTCATTCTTGACAACTCCCTCCGGTTTAAACAAATCTAGGACTACTCACCCTAAAGTCTTGATGAAAAAACAAAATCAATTGTTACAATCGAGGTTTCGACCTGTTTTAAGAACATCATCAGGGCTTGAATTAAGAAAGCAATGAAAACATACATTTCAGGTCGCTGAAGTGTTTTCATCGATTTTTTAATTATACCGTGAAGTGATGACTGCAAATAAAATCGAAAGTTCGCAGAACTGTGGGTTGAGAAACACCCCTGACCCTGACAACCAATCCCGATGACCACGTTAGAATAATTACAACTGTTTGGTCAATTCTATCAGTAATTTATATCGAGTTGTTTCACATTTTTTTAGTTTCAGAAATTCAGAGCGGAATGTTTGCTTCAAATTGTTTACATTATAATTGAGCAGTTATTAATCCTCCACTTTTGTTTATAATGATATGCTCCACAATTAATTAATTACACACTTTTTAGTGTGTCGTTTGACATAGTTTTACGAGTTTTCGAAAGGTAATACCGAATTGAAGGGAAGAAGGAAGAACTCCAACTTTAATTCGCAACGATGTCATTAAGCTACCTCCTTTAGGTCTTTTTAGGTGCAACTATCAAACAGTCAGAGGACTCGCAGCACAACTAAATCCAAATGCAGGTGCCGTGTCGAGACAATTAAAGAACATAGGAAAAGTCAAAATGCTTGATCTATGGGTCACTCGCCAGGCCAGTCTTTTCTTCAAAAAATAATCACCTGCGATGAAAAAAATATTGCGTATGACAATCAGCGTCGATCTGGGCAGTAGTTAAATATCGAAAAAATACCATGACACATTCCGAAACATACACCCAAAAAATGCTGGTGTCCGTATGGTGTCCCATGGCTGGAATTATTCACTACTCCTTTTTGCCCAGAAGTACCTATATTACCTCTATATCGTACTGAAAGGAAATTGACGAAATACATTAAAAAATTACTGAAAAAGTAACCTGCATTGGTAAATTGAAAAGATCTTATACCCTACGAAAATGCCAGGTCTCATGTTTCCAAATATACTGTAAACAATAGAACGAGATTGGCTGAGAAGTCCATCAGACTTCACCTTACACTACAGACTTGTCTCCAACGGATTTTCACCTTTTTAGAGATTTATACAACTTCGTCAAAAGAAAATATTTTAAAAATGATGTTCAAGACAAAAAGCTTTTTCAGAAAAACTCAGAATGCTTGAGTTCCGGCATAACAAAGTTGGTCGCGCGTTGGGAAAAATGAAGGTAAATACTTCAAATAAAATTATTTTCTTTTTATAGAATATTATTAAAACATCAAATACATTGAACGGATATTTCATGTGAACCAACCCAATATTTAACGATAAGCTCTGATGATGGCCTTAAAAGTAGGTCGAAATATTTTCTGTAACAATTTGTTTTTCATTAAAACCAAAACTTTTTATTAATACATACATTTTTTAATTAAAGCTAGCCAAATGAAGCCACCAAATAAATAATTAATAAATAACTTTAGTACAATCATCGGTGTCAAAATTTGTTTAATTTAGCTTCTACAGAACAGTCCAATGTGAATACTCCTAACAGAAATTAGAATTAAAACGATTCTTCCAGCCGCAGAGTTTAATTTCCTATTTTCATTAGTTGAAAACTTACGGGTTTAGGAAATTAAAATGGATAAAAAAGGGAGGAAAAAGGTCCGCATCTCAAGCCTTCCACTGGATCATTTTAATAAATGAGCAACTATTTATTTTATTCTTACTCTGATAAACGCGCCACAATTGCCACCAATCTAATAAAAAAAGGATTAAAGAATGAAAAAAAATTACTTTACATAATTCACTTTCATTTTTATTAAGCGAAGGAGTTTAAATAATTTTTTAAGATAAAATACTAAGCCATAAAAACAGATTCTTATATAATTGCATTTTTATCCTATAAACTCGCATGAAAACTCTTAATAAATTGAAGTATAATTTATTTACCTCGTAGTGGAAAGTCGTTTCAAATGATTTGGTCACGTCGTTCGAAAACGAGAAAGGACGGTGTTTCGAATCAGCTATTAACTGGCTTGTCCACATAAGAATTCCATGGAGGTTGGACATTAGTTATTAAAAAGGATAGAGAAGCCATTCTTTCCTTCTCAATAAATGACAAACCCTTGGCCCTAGAAGGGCTATTTCACTGGGACAAAATCTTCGTCTCACTTTGAATAAACAAATCCACCTCTTGAACTGACTGACAATTTCACTGTTTATAAACAGTACACGTGAGGTTTTTAATAAACGCTAATCTTTTTGACTATTGATTCAAATATTTTTATGTGCAAACAGCCAACCACTCGAAACATTAACGGCATTTGGGGGCAAGGAACCATAAAAGAATCAACAATGAAGAGTTGGTTTGGTAAATTCCATAACGGAGATAACCTCATGAGCCAAGAAGGTATTGGCTGTTGACAACGACCTGTTAAAAATCTATAATTGAAGCTGACCTCACAAAAACTACTCGAGAAATGAAGGAACAACTTGGTGTTGACCAATTAACAGTCGTTCTCCAACTGGAAGCTATTGGGAAAGCAAAGAAGCTCGCCAAGTAGGTTCCGCACGAGCTCAACAACCACGAAGAGGATTTCAGCTATGAAATCTAGTCATACTTTCCGTACTTACTCTTCCCAAAGCCAAGCTTAGGTCCAAAAGAACTGTGGTCATCTGCAGGACTCGTTCATTACAGCTTTCTTAATGTGGGTGAAACCATCACTGCTGGAAAGTACAGTAATTTGATGGACCAAAATCGGCGACATTTATGGCAGGAATGGGCCTGTCGTCCTTCACTACAACGCACGCCCACGTGTCGCACAACGGACTCCGGCACGACTTATGAGTCAGGTCACGAGGCTTTACCACATCTAGCATACTCACAGTATCATTGCGTGGTCATCTACAGGACTCATACTTTATTGCTTCCTCAATCTGGGTGTAACCATCATTGCTGAAAGGTACTGCAATGAGATTAATGAGATATACCGCAAACTGCAATTTGGATTGGATTTTAAGATTTTGAGTTGACATACCAAGCTGTTGATGGTATGTCAAGATTGCTGTGGAACCTAAATGACATCCTTTCTTAACCGTAAATCCATTCTAACAAACCGATATTTCCAAGTAAACCAAGACACCTTTCCCATTTTAGCCGGCATCCCCCAGGGAAGGACACTTGCCCCCTTGCTTTACTCCCTCTTCATAGTTGATCTCCAATTGTATTCCAACACCTTAACCTTCACATAACCACGGCAATCTTCTCTACAAACTTCGTCTTACTACATCTTCATACGCTCGAACACTGGCTTAGAGAATAGAACAACAAGATAAACAACCAAAAATATAAATACGTATGTTTTACTTTTAATCGTAAACCCAACTGACTACAGTACCCCCAATTTCTGCAGCAAATAGTATACCATATTCGTACAAAAGACTTGCAATCGACACAGGACGAAAACTTAGTGACGGTAACCTTATATATAAAATACTGACGAGACTACTTATAAAAAGATCTAGGCCAAGGTTACTTACCAAAACAAAACTATTATAGACTACCCTAATCGCCCTTCTTTGGACGGACGGACTTGAACTGCGGGAAAACCATGCGTTCCAATCCTGGCAATACCATTCGTACTAAGTCCGAAACCTGGGCCACTTTCGATAAAATAAATTTCACTCCACTGATGACAACTCATTAATTCCCTATCCAGTTCAACCCTCGTAGAAGACTGAAGGGCAGGTGGCCGACCATCTAATAGAGCTTCGGCAATGACTGCTGTTGACTTCAGCCATAATGGCCAATTAGGGCCACATTCATTTGACGGTGGCTGTCCAACTTAATGACGCTAGACTAGTATCGTAAAGTTCATGTGTATACGTACATCATTGTAAATCACTTTTATTTAGTATGCAGTTGAAAATAAATAGATTTAAAAAATTCGGTAAGGGTGCAGGAGGCTTATAAGTCTTGAACATATGGCATCACAACAACTTCCAATGCTGACTTGATTTCTCTTTCTTTCGAGCAATAGCAATAATTTTGTGGGGATCAATCCCTCGATGTGGCTTTTGGCTAGCGCCCAGAGATCCGACTTGTTTCCCATCGGGCGTATTTTGCCAAACGGGAATAAAGTCCTAGATAGACAGGAAAGCAGGCGAAGAAAGGCATTCCTGAAAAAAATTATTTTTGGCAGAGTGTATAATTAAAAAGAAAACAGTTCGTAATACTTAAAAAAATAGATCAAATTTTTAAATTATTTCTTCTGGCAAAACTTCTTGAACAAAAAGTTTCAACTTTTCATAACAAATCTCGTAAATTATTATTCAGAGATCGTGAGATGCGCTCTGGTGTGAGGTTTCAGAAAAACATTTTTTTATTATGCCAACGTTTCAACCTTTATTGAGATCATCTTCAGAACATGGGATTCGATGAAGAAATTTCAACTGCATATGGACACGAAGAAAAAAGTATTCTGAAGGACATCGCCAATAACGAGAAGAAACTCGCATCGGCTACCAATCAGAGAGCAGACAAGATGATCTCCCTGAAGATGATCTCAATAAAGTTCGAAACGTTGGCACGGTAAAGAAAATGTTTTTTTGAAACCTATATCACACCAGACCGCATCTCGCGATTTATGAATAATTGTCGATTAATGTTCACTGATGAACACACATGTCTAAACGAGAAAACTGAAGATGATCTCAATAAAGTTTGAAACGTGTCACGATAAGGAAAACGATTTTCTAAAACCTGCATCACACCAGAACACATCTCACGATCTCTGAACAATTGTGAAATTTAAAGTCCGTTATTTTTAGTTAAAATTAAAAATTGCTTTAACAATCAATAATACTTCATTTCATTCAATACTCATATACATCAAAATTGACTAAAACTGTTGATAAGCGTTAACAAAAACCATACTTACAAGTAGTAAAGTATCAAAGTGAGAAGTTCTTGTTTCCTGGCCTTACTTTATCCCAGCAAATTTTACTTGAGTAAAATACATTTTGCCGGATGTCGTCCTTACCCAACTTATAACCCTGAAATTTAACTGAAAACGTTATATTAATAGCAAAACTATCAAAATTACGCAAACTTGAATAATTTATCAAACGTTTGCAATATTTTTAAAAAAAAGTCGAATGAATTTTCTAACATTTAATTTTTTTTCGAACTTTTCCGCTCACCATCCTTAGGATTGTAGGGTGGAGACTGTGGTAAAAGTAGAACTACAGGAAAAGAGGAAAATTAACTTATAATTAAAAGTGAATAAGTACAGGAGGGGTGGCGTCGGTGGCCGCAATGTTTAGTGTTTGACACGTCGCTCATCACTGTAAGGTAAAGGTCCCGGGTTCGAATCCAGCGGCCTTGCAGAGGCACCGACACCACCCTGAAGGTTATACGACTATGACCTCTGCTGACTCACGGGAAACAGAGTTTTCCTATTGTATACCGTGGTGAGATTTCTGGGGGAGGATTAAACATATTGGAAGTGATGTGTTGAAATCCTTATCAAGGGAAGATTGACAAAGAGGGAAGTTTAAAGTTAAAATTTAGAGATAATTTAAATTATGGATATTGAACTTTTTTAGAAAACACTTCGAATTTTTCACGACAAACCTTACAAAGTTTAAATTTGGTTTGAAATCCGTTATTGTTCTATTTGATCAAATTTTAAATAAAAGTCCTTTAAGGAGTTAAAATTCTTCGTTTCATTAAATACTTGGACGTATTTATTAAACTGATTAAACATGTGTAAAAGTGTTTAATAAACCTCGTACTTACTTGTATTATTGGGGTGTTGCAAAACAAATACAGGTTGTCCTTTAATTCCTTTAAGAGCGATTTTTGATCAATTTATTCTATGAATTTAAACTTGACTGAAGTGCAGTTCAAACCGCTCGAAACATAATTGACCATTGGAGGCAAGAAACCATAAATGAACCAATAGTGAAGCGTTGGTTTTAAAAATTCCGTAATGGAGATGACCTCATGGGCGAAGAAGGTGTTGGCTGTTGTCAACGACCCGTTAAAAATCTGTAGTTGAAGCTGAACCCGCAAAAACTACTTGAGAAATGGTGGAAGAACTTCGAGATGACCAATCCACAGCCATGAGGAACGTCTCACCAAGTGAGTTCGGCACGAGCTGAACAACCGCCAAACGATCGCAGATATGAAATCTGTTCAATGCTTTCCGTACGCAACAAAACTCATACATTTCTCTGTCGTGTAGTAACGTGTAGGAAAATGCGTATTATACGTCCATAGACAGAGTACAAGCCAGTGGTTGGATATGAGAAAAACCAGGTCACTTCCTACAGCCGAGCTTACATCCAAATAAATTAGGGACACTGTCTGACGGTCATCGGCAGAACTCATTCATTACTGCTTCCTCAATCTGGGTGAAAACATCGCCGCTGGGAAGCACTGCAGTAATGTTAATGAGATGGACCGAAAACTGCGACATTTATGGCCAGCATTAATCAATCGGAATGGGCCTATCCGCCTTCACGACAACGCACGCCCACACGTCGCCTCTACGGACTTTATGAGTCGGGTTACTTCCACCATATTCACTGGATCATTCTCATGCAAATTATTACATTTTTGAACATTTCAACAACTTTTTGAGCGAGGAACGGTTCAGAAAAGAGAAAGACATTGAAAACGCATTTCGGGAGTTTGCCGATTCCAGAGTCCCATGTTTCTAATCCTCTTGGATTCATGCATTTGTTGCGCATTGGAAAAAAGTTATAGATCGTAATGTAAGTTATTTTGATTAAATATATATTGTTGAAGTTTGTTTTTAGTGAACATCAAAAAACTGCTGTGTCTCGTTTCGGCACCGATCCTTGCAAATTTTACCCATGCAAAAAGCAAACATGCTGGAAAGATTTCCTCACTTTGCACATAAACAATCAATTAATTAACATTTACTTACAGTTTTTAAAAGCCTTAATTAAAAATTTAACTAAAACAGCCTCCGGCAACCTTGGAAATGTTCGAATCAGGTGGTTGATATTATCTTTGCAGAAATCATGCTGAAACTTTCAACATTATCGCAAACTTGCTAATTACTCGACTTCCACGATCTACCGGACGAAGGTGCGGACTTTTGGGACTTGATGGTTTCCACCCGCGAATCTATACTCCGATCATAATTACTGACGCAATTGAAAATTCAACTATGGCGGGACTAAGTGAGAGAAGGGTGCATTTTTTCAGGCAATTCAACCTCCCAAGATTACAAGTTCCGAAAATGATATATCCAATAGTGAAAAATTATTTCGACATTTTTAGAAAAATTGGAAAATTGATTAATATAGGTTATACAAAACATTTTAAATTTATTTAACCCAAAGGATATGCCCATCTTTTAGTAACGCTCGACTGACCAGGTGGGATCCGCCGGTCCTACTTAATGACGGCACACGTGGATTTTACATAGGATTATGTACAAGCTGTCTCGACAAACCGGATTACAACTGCTGAAATGGAAATGAAAGGATGGCAATTTTTTTTTTTTTAACTGCTCGCACGTTTTAAATTCTGTCCTTTATAATAAACCGACGAGCGGAGGAAAAAACTTTTTCGTCATAACTGGTTTTTGGTGTAAAACGGTACTCGGGTGGACACAGGATATTTACATTAAAAAAGGAAAAACGCTGGCACAAATTGGCCCGCTGTCAGAATCATCTAGAAAATATTATCACACAAGCCTGGTAATACAAAAATATTACTTGGAGATTATATAGACATAGTTTTTGCCTGCTATTATTGCACTATCAAGTAAAGATATGAAATTTTGTTCAACTTAACAGATAATCTCAATGGAGCCCTATTACAAGCTTGTGGTATGTATGTGGAGAAGGGGACGACTGTACAGTAAAGTATATAAATTTGTAACTAAATTAACCAAACTCTAATTGAGGTTCGATGGGAGCATTCAATATAACAATACATTCACTCTAATAAATACAATCACTCTCAACATACACGAAAAGATAAGTTTATAACTACTGTTATTGTCGTTCTAAGGACCCCCCTACCCTTTCAATATTAAATTATTGTCATAGATTTTACATTCACTCTAATAAATACAATCACTTGTAATTTGCACAAAATCTAACAGGTTGTGCGGTTGAGTACTCCATATTTCACTCTTTAGACATAATATGTAAGTTTTTAACTGTTTATATTGACGTTAGATTGAGTATTCAATACCCCACTATTGGCTCAGACTACCCATTCACGCTAATAAATACAATCACTTTCAACATACACGAAAACGTAAGTTTATTACTACTGTTATTGTCGTACTAAGGACCCCTCTACCCTTTCAATATTCAATTATTGTCATAGACTTTACATTCACTCTAATAAATACAATCGGTTGCAATTTACACAAAATCTACCAGGTAGTGTGGTTGAGTACTCCATATTTCACTCTTTAGACATAATATTTAAGTTTTTAACTGTTTTTATTGACGTTAGATTGAGTATTCAATACCCCACTATTGGCTCAGACTACCATTCACGCTAATAAATACATTCACTTTAATAAATACAATTACTCTTAATATACACAAAATGATATGTCTTCCAGGTAGACTAGTGAAGTACTCAATATTCCACCATAGCCCTTTACACATAAAATTAAAGTTAAGATTATTTTGATTCACATTAGATGGAATATTCAATATCCAAATATTGTCTCAGACTACACATTCACTCTAATAAATACATTCACTCTCATGTACACAAAGAAGATACTGCGGGGGTACTCGATATTCCTCCATCACCGTTACATATAATTTACAAGTTTATAATTAATCTTGTTGACGTTACATGGAGTATTCAATATCCAACTATTCTCTCAGACTATGCATTCACTCTAATAAATACAGTCACTTTCAATATACACGAAAACATAATATGTAAGTTTATAACTGTTGTTATTGCCGTTCGAAGGGGATATTCAATATCCAATTATTGTCTCAGATTTCACATTCACTCTAATAAATACAATCATTCCCAATGTACACAAAATGAGATATCTACAAGGTAGACTGGTGGTGAACTCCATCCACATACACCTTTTAGACAAAATATTTAAGTTTATAACTACTTTTATTGCCGATAGATGGAATATTGAATATCCAACTATTGTCTCAGACTAAACATTCACTCTAATAAATACAATCACTCTCAATATACAAAAAACGACATATGTACCGGGTAAATTGGTTGAGTATTCGATATTCCTACATCACCCTTTACACATAACTTTCAACTTTTTAACTATTTTTATTGGAGTTAGACGGAGCATTAAATAACCAACAACACATTCACTCTAATAAATGCAGTCACTTTCAATATAAATCTAACAGAGGTTCGTTTGGGGGTATTCAATATCTAACCATCGTTTCAGTCTAGACTTTCACTCTAATAAATACATTCACTATCAATATACCAAAGTAAAGTGGTTGAGTATGCGTCAAATAATCTGATGGAAGTTTGATCGAGTATTCAATATTCCGCCATCGTCTCGCACTACACTTTTTGACGGTTTTATGAAAGTTGGGCCGATTTTTTTTTTTTTTTTTTTTTTCAGTAACTTCACATATTAATTTACAGAATTAGATCATCTTTGCAGGCAATAATCTTTCGGTGGAAAGTGCTAGATAATAAGAAATATTTCTTTTTCATAAAAAATTCGGTATCCACTATATTTTGTTTGTTAAACAATAAAATCTTGAAACAAAGAAAAAAAAAAGTATAAATGTCTCTGAGGGGAGCGAATTAATTCAAATTGACAACCCAGTCTTTTTTTTCGGTTTAAAAGCTTCGTCTTAGGGTTTCGAATGTTTAAACAAGAATAAAGCTCAGGACTTGCACCCTGTGAGTTTTCCCCCTCGCCGGGGATCGAAGGGAACGAATCAAAAAACGCACCCCCAGGCATCAAATACGTATTAAAGTAGGAGTGCACCAGATGAAATGCTAATGCTCTACTTGTGAAAGCTAATACAGTTAATGTGGTGAAGAGTAACGATCTCGGGCTCGACAAATATTTGCTAAGTAGTCCTATTTCCGAGCAATCTTATCTTATTCTTTAATGATATCTGTACCTTGGAAAAGCGCGCATCATCAAAGCGCAAAGATCGTCCTTTTAGTGTTAAATTAGAAATTTTTATTTTCCTAGGATAATTTGTTTAACAGACAATAAAAAGATGGCAATTTTTTAAAAACTTTTATAGAATAAAGCTGATTATGTTTCAAGCTGAGACATGCACTTCTTTTTAAACCTGGATATTTCGACAAATGTTCTGAAGGTCTAAGACGTCCATGACTGTCAACTTAAAAAGGAAAAATGCCTCTTATGAGTATGATTGGGTCATAAAAGATATGAGTTGATTGACAGTTGAATACGCTTGATATCGAGTAGAAAGTTTTTTTTATGTTGCGTAGGACGATGACTAAGAATATGGAATCGTATTCTTTTTTTTTTTTTTGTATTTGTGTAGGGAGAGAAGAGAGTTGCCGAAGGAAACTTGAAAACGGTCCAGAAAATTTTTATATTCCGGATAATGGGACTCGGTGCAGCGGAAAAACAAAGTTTGCGGAACAACTCGGCAATTCGGATAAACTTATGCAAGAACAAGAAACTCCCATTAAAATGCAATTTTCTTCGCTGAATATCTTTTCAGGCCGGTCGCTCCTGGGTGGATAAAGTAGGCCCTTCTCGGATTGAACTTACGAGAAGCTGAATAAAAGTTTCGAGCTGAGACATGCACCTCTTTTTCAAACCATCGAGGGGACATTTATAAAAGAATTATTTCAGAACCGACGATGTTTCTAAGGGAATACGATCGACAGGATATTTAAGTCCTCCGGGGAAGTTCGTTCGTATAAACTCAATAATTTCATTAGTATCGTGAGATGCGGTCTGGTGTGATGTAGGTTTCAGAAAAACATTTACTTTATCGTGCTATTTTTCGACCTCTATTGAGATCATCATCAGGGCCTGGGATTTACAAACATGGTTTAAATTTAACGAATACATGTAGGATGAGGGAAAAAATGAAAATATATTCAACGATTTGTTAAATTTGAAAATGTTTGTAAATCTCAGGCCCTGAAGGTGATCTCAATAAAGACCGAAACGTTGGCTCGATAAAGAAATTTTTTGTTCAAAAACTAAACATTAATTTTATAATTCGCAAACAAAAATATAAATTGAAGTATTAAATTTGGTTGTTTTGTAAAATCTGTTTAAATTTATATTTTGTTTCGAACTTTATTGAGATCATCATCAGGGCCTGGGATTTAAAAACACGGTTTAAATTTAACAAATACATGTAGGATGAGGGAAAAAATGAATATACACAATGATTTGTTAAAATTGAAAATGTTTGTAAATCTCTGGCTCTGAAAGTGATGTCAATAAAGACCGAAACGTTGGCTCGATAAAGAATTTTTTTTTCAAAAATTAAACATTAATTTTATAATTCGCAAACAAAAATATAAATTGAAGTATTAAATTTGGTTGTTTTGCAAAATCTGTTTAAATTTATATTTCGTTTCGAACTTTATTCAGATCATCATCAGGGCCTGGGATTTACAAACATGGTTTAAATTTAACGAATACATGTAGGATGAGGGAAAAAATGAAAATATATTCAACGATTTCTTAAATTTGAAAATGTTTGTAAATCCCAGGCCCTGAAGATGATCTCAATAAAGATCGAAACGTTTTCACGACAAAAAAAACGTTTTTCTGAAACTTAACATTAATTTTATAATTAACAAAACTAAAATATAAATTGGTGTAATAAATTTGGTTGTTTTGTAAAATCTATTTAAATTTATATTTCGTTTCGAACTTTATTAAGATCATCTTCAGGGCTCAAAGTGTTTGTCTTCAGTGTTTGTGTCACGTGCCATTCTTGGTGTCGCGTTGGGAGTGCCAATTGTATAAATATTCTCACTCGAATTTTATTAAATTATTTTTTTTAACAAAATCAGACAAACCAAACACTGTTATATGATTTACAAGTAGCATAATCACATGTATCACAAAACTACTTGCTCATAGGACATATAACCCATTTCATAAAAAGGTTTTGTGAGAATTAATTTTATACATGTACATTTTATAATGTTTTGGTGTTTAGATCTTAAAAATTGATTAGCGTTCTTAATAGTCATAGTTTTGTTGTTATTTTCACTGTTGTGACAATTTCTTTAGTATTTTCTGGATATGAACAAAGCTTTAGAAAATCTTGAGAGTATTGATATCTCTAATATTCTCGTTAAACTCCTTGAATCATATTTATCGGACAGAATCCATTCACAAAGTTTGGAACAGTTTATAGTTCTTCTTTACGCGTTTAACCGGGAGTACCGCAAGGAACAGTCTTAGGCCCACTTTTGTTTCTTTTATGTATTAATGAATTTTTCGAATATTAACTTCTCTGTATAAATATTTAGTTATGTATAATTTTCTCAGGTGATAATTTAATTAATTTAACTAAAACTATAAATAGTGATTTGAACAGGATTAATTTTTGTTTTGAGAGACGTCGTAGATCCCGCTGTCGTGGGTTCGATTCCCGCTGTCGCCTATGGCCTTTTTTTCAACCTACCCTTTCCCCACAAAAACGAATACGCATGATAACATTGTCTTTGGCTAATATGCTCAGAACATAAAGCCATTAAAAAAAATTTTTTTTTAAATAAATAAATAAATAAAAAAAAAATAAATTTAAAAAAATGAAAAGACTTTTCATTGAAAAAGAATATAAATACTAATAATTTAAATTTGTTTTTCATACTTGTGATGATATGGTGTTCTTGCTTGCCTGTCAGAATTGCTTACATTGTTAGAATTTTTGGAGTCACTTTTTTAATAATTATTCGTAAACCGCCAACTTCCCATCTCAACCTCACCTTTCGAATATTCCCTCCTTTTTGCCATTTTTCAAATATCCGAGTGGATCGAAGTTACGATAGGTCAAGTGGTCAAGATTAGCCGCGTATCCAGCCGAAGGTCGTGGGTTCGAATCCCGCACGTCACGCTGACTTTTTTATCTTAACCAATTTCTTAAATATCAATTAATTATTAAATTTAACAATATTTTACACATATTTATTCTGTCATATACATTAGTCTTTCTTATTAGTCACGGCCCGATTGTCTTGTAACAATGGACGCCATGTTGATCCGTACAGATGATGACAGAGTATAATGATGATGTGGACAAACCCTGAGTAATTTAAAATCCGACTCCCTGTAGGCACGACAGGCTAGATTGGAGGGTTTTAATGATCATGCCGATCCCACACATGTAGTGCGACCCCTGGACATTAAAGTACACATGGTTACTGGACAAACTTGCTCTACCCATATTAAATGAAGCCTGGGGGTAAAGTTCGAAAAAATAATTTTTCTAGTTTCATTTTACTAGTGAAGACATGTTGAATGAATTTTTAAGCAGGAGAATATAAGGTTTTTTTTAAATTCCATTCGAGTTAGTACTTTAAGGCTAGTGAAGTTGAAAAAAAAAGCACGCGTCAACTTCCTTCCAGGGTCTGACTTCATGATCGAGATTCAACGAAGCCCGAATTCCCGTCGGATCCGCCGATTGATGAAAAATCGATTGTAATTACACCCGCGGCAAGAAAGAGGAATTGAATGACACATCGGAATGGGGATCTGATGGCGGATTAAGCGCGTTATTACTTTTCTAGTCGCCAAGCCGAAAAATCCAATCCCGCCGCGCAAAAGTTGGAATTGAAAGAAAACACGTAATGGAACTATAACCGTGAAATAAGCCTGACGAGATTCCGGTTTGTCTTCGGTTTCCCTTTGGATAATAACTTGTATAAACCCTAAGAAAACGCCTAAACCGCTTCATGATTGGATAAAACGGATAAAATAAAAAGAGAACGGAGATAAAAATAATGATATAACACCGCAAAGCCTTTTACAAAATTGGATTTCTTTCATAATTCGACAAAATATATAATAAAGATAGTAATTTTTCAAATAGCATTATTTTTTAGATAATTCAGAAAAAATTACCCGCCGTAAGGTTTCAATGAACGTAATAGATAATAAAACTTTATTTCTTCTAAGTCTCCAATCCTTTTACTCCTTTGGATAATGGTTCATTAACTGATTAAACTTAATAGAATTACAGTTCTTTCATTCAGTTATTATAAGAAAACATAAATTTATCAATTTGGAAGAAAATTTCCCTGCTGAGGGGGGCTAGGTTTATATGTATTAACATTTTTTTTCCGAGCCTGGTATTCCGTTTTTAAAATTTTTATTTCATATTTCATTCGTTTTAAAAGCAAATAAACCGTATTTTATTGTACGTATTTGTAAATATTTGGTGGGCTTTACACATAATTACATATTTTACTTTAATTTATATATTTTGGTTCGTATTTAATAGGCTAAACAAGAAAATTATTGCAAAATGAACAAAAAACATATCAAGTTACTGAGAAAATTAAAATTTTCCACAATTAGAACTGTTGTTTTTTTTTCAAAATTAAGGACATCATTGCAAAACTCGAAAAAATGCCTATTATCCTTACAAAGACAAAATTAATACATAGACTTCTGCAAAATTTAGCATTTATTGCATCCAAATTGTTTATTTTTATTTGGGAAATAACATAAAAAATATATTCCTCTTATTTCAAATGTACTTTTTAAATTTAAAAAAAAATATATATTTGCATTTTATAATTTTTTCACATTTTCAAACACTTGTAACTTAGCCAACTAAAAAAAACAGGCTTTTAATTTTATACATTTATGGGAGATTGGTAAGATAATTTTTCATTTGCAAAACTAACCAAATTTTCAAATATAAATTTAACTAAAAATTTATTCTATCATTATTCAGAGATCTTGAGATGCGGTCTGGTGTGATGTAGGTTTCAGAAAAATATTCTCTTTTCCGTGCCACCGTTTCGACCTTTAATGGGATCATCTTCAGGGCCTGGGATTTACAAACATTTTTACATTTAACAAATCATTGTATATATTCACTTTTTTCCACGTCCTACATGTATTTGTTAAATTTAAACATTGTTTGTATATCCCCGGCCCTGAAGATGATCTCAATAAAGCTCGAAACGTCAATAGTTATTCAAATTTGGTGAGATGCAGTCTAGTGTGATGTAGGTTTCAGAACAACATTCTCTTTTTCGTGCCACCGTTTCGACCTTTAATGAGATCATCTTCAGACCTCAAAGTGTTTGTTTGGTTTTTAAATTAAAATCAAGAAAAAGTAGGGTCAAAATAAGACATAATAGCCTGGGAAAGTTACACACCAATTTTTTTCAGCTAGAATTCATACAGCTTCAAATGAAATGGTTCTTTAACCTTTAACAATCCCCAGTGCCATTTTGCGTTGTACACTTCTTCATTTTTGTAGCATTGTACTGTTTTTTTAGTGCTCCGAGCCGAACTGGAGCGGCATACGACAGGATGGGAAGAATCGCCCCCTTGTAGATAACTTCAAGAGCAACCCCAATCCCCAGTAGACCTTGGCTGATCTGATCAGCATATTAATAAGCTGGGAAGCCTTTTCGCAATATAATATAATTACTTTTTTCTATGATGATTTTTTAACTTGAAAGGGCAGAATAAAATTGTTTAACATCATGGTTAATGTGTGGTTATTAGTGACCGTTAGTCGATTATTATTCGTGCATCGTGAGATGTGGTCTGGTGTGATGTAGGTTTTATGAAAACATTTCCTTTATCTTGTCAACGTTTCGACCTTTATTGAGATCATCTTCAGGGCTCAAAGCGTTGTTTTCTGCGTAATTGTGCCATTCTTGGGTGTCCGGGCACTCTCAACACGACAGACAGAATTTGCCACATTACGCAGAAAACAAACTCTTTGAGGTCTGAAGATGATCTCAATAAAGGTCGAAACGTTGACACGATAAAGGAAATGTCTTTATAAAACCTACATCACACCAGATGGCATCTTACGATCTCCGAATAATCTCTGAAAGTTTAAAAAGTCATGTAAAAAAACCCAGTCTGATATACCGAACGACTTGAAATCTTTAAATAGTTAAAATTATTTCCCAAATAGATGAATCATCTATGAAACATTTTGGCAGATATTTCTTGATATTAGTGTCGGTTTTTTCTTTATTCCCCCTTTTTTTCGCCCCGACAATATTTTGTCTTGTAGAGCTGATAAAAGACAGGTTTATCCCTAAGGGCGGACTCCAGGGCTGGCCGGATAATTCTATCGGGGCGGGCCCTTTACAAGCTATCAGCCGTCGCATAGGCCTCAATGCCCTGCCAGGACATTCAGGATTTTATTAAGGCATCTACGGCTTTTCCGTATATAGGCGTATATTTCGAAGGTGAATTATAAGAAGAATATGCTGTCCAAAAAATGAAATTCGCGATGAATATCGATATAATTTACTATGTACTGTATATGTATGGTCCTTCTGCTACTCAGAATTGTTTCTGACATTTTATCTGCTTTTTCCCATTGTATTTGAATAATTAAATGTTAAAATATGAGCTTTTTATGTAAGGGGATATTTTGTTTTACAAAAGGTTAGGATTTTCAAGATTCGATCATTGAAGATGAAGTCTGACAGCCATGATGAATAGATATGATCAGCCAACACTACTAATCATTTTCAACATCTGTTTAATAAAAAGGTTTCTTTCCATAATTTCATTTCTTAACTATTTTTTATCCGGTACACGGGCACTACTGGGGGTTCTGTTTTCTTTCGTGGGATTTTTTTAAGTTATGAAAACGCGTTTCGCCATTACGCCATCTTCGGTGAAAAACTGTCTGCCACCGAGTCTGAGACGGGTTTATATAGTAGTCGCTGGGGGCGTTGCGATAGGGGGCGTGGCCTTCGTGCACGTTGGTCGGTCTCTTTGGCGGTTATTTGCGTTGTCAGTTATTATTTATGCGTTGTTGGTTGTTTTTTCCTGGTGTAGCCTGCGATGTTTTGTTTATCAGAACGTTTTCCTTTCTTGTTATGAAGTGTTTTTAAAGGCCACGAAGACCACGCCCCCTATCGCAACGCCCCCAACGACAAGCGACGGACGCAATATTATATAAACCCTACTCAGACTAAATGAAATTCATTCCGGACTTATAGTCTGGATGACATGAGGATTTTTAACGTCCGTACCTAAGCAATTAAGCTCTTACCGGACAGTCCGATTCTCAAAATGGGAGCTGACGCATCGCCGCCTCAGCGACGATTTAGAGGTTTCGCACCCCGAAGGGCTGCTACCGCCACGCTCACATCTCGTCAGAATGGTTAATGCTGCACGCAAGGCCAGCTGACCGAAATACATCGGCCCGCTCACCAGCGTACTCCGTTAGATAGAGAAGGCGACTCTATCTTTCTGAGTGTAGAGGCTCCCCTAGCGTAGAAATTTCCAGGAACGCCCCGGCAACGGTTTCGGATTTAAGTGAGATTGATACCCACCCCCTAGGTGAGCACTGTCTACGGTCAAAGGTCTCTTACCGCGTTCAGAAATGACAGTTTTTTTTACTGAAGATGGCGTAATGCCGAAACGCGTTTTCATAACTCAAACAAAAACCTCGCTAGTAATGACTGACCCAACTCTCGCCAACTCGCAAACCATCCACTTTTGTTTTGTTATTTACATCACACACTTGTCTTGTGAGTTTTCGCTACTCGAATATACTCGGAAGATCATACGGGGCAATATAGAATAAACATTCTCGTTTGTAAATTTTACTGGCGTAAATGAGACGGTCTGATACCTGCCAATATTCCCACCCGGGACGGTGTACAAAAGGAATTCCACCGTTGAATATAAACGAGCGAGCGAATGCCTGCGGAAGAACGCCGCCGGCCATTACCCGCGATCCGATGAAGAATAAAATCCCTCTTTCTTTATTTCAAACAGGTAATGGCAATAATAAAAAGGGGGGGGGAAATCAATTCAGCCACCACCGTACATTTTACGGTTTTATAACATTGTTTATATTCGGTTTTTCCGCCCTTGTTGATGGAGCTTTTAAATTATAACAATAAACCAGTCGGTAGTAAAGCTTTGGAAGCTTTCTGGCTTTGAATAAAGAAGTCCTGAAATAAATCCTTCGTGAAAATAAATGGATGTGCTTTTTACGTCTAAACTTTAACTTTTCTATACTAATTTCGAGAAGCATTTTTAATCAAATTAACCTTTACGCTGGTCCTTATAAGCCAGGGATTGAATTATTAATATTAAAGACTAACTTGAGATGTTAAAAGATGATGAAAAGTTATGTCGATACTCATTTAAATACAATTGATTAAAAGTGCTAATCCGCTGTTGTCAAAACACCGAAGAATCGAAATGTTTAATTTGTACAATTTTCATCCACTCTCTCTCCCCCTCCCTCTTTCTCCCCTCTCTCATTCCCGCCATCTCTGTCGCCTCTTCCCTCTCTACCTCTTTTTTCTCGTCTCTCCCTCCCTCACTCTGTCGCCCCCCTCTCTCCCTCTTTTTTTTCTCGTCTCTTCCTCCCTCCCTCTCACCCTCTCTCGCCCTCTCTGTCTTTCTCCCTTTCAAAAAACCCATCTCCTATCTACTTATGATTGATGTTTTAAATTTAACAACTTTTATTTTCTCGTATTTTTTTAGTTTTTTATATTATTATATATATATATATATATTATAAAACAGATGGGACGAAATCTTGAGTGATTGGTTTGACCATTTCTCTTCTCTCTCTCTCTCTCTCTCTCTCTCTCTCTCTCTCTCTCTCTCTTTCTCCTTCTTAAAAATTTAAAAGGAGGATTTAATCAACCGAACTGAACTACTGAACTCAAGAACTATGAAAAATACTATAAATGTCAAACAAGCTACTCAAAAATTAGTGAGATTGGATATATGCAAGACAAGGGTAATGACAGCTACCCTATCTTACATTTAAAGAAAACATTAAACCTAAATCCGAAACGTATATACGAGAAGAAACATAGCACGACGACTAAAGATTTCGGACAAACAACGATAAAAATATAAAAACTCATTTCACTAACATGAACACGAAAACATGCTTGGTAACTACCTACGAAAATTGAACAGACAACAAGAGTTAAGAAATCTGTATGAGAAAAAAATACAATTATATGTTTAATAGACGGCTCCAAAACCAATTGAGGGATCTAGTCAGGAATTAATTATTAAATTTGTTAGGAATGTCTCGCTATGTCAAGACTCCAAAAAAATGGAATTGAATGATTTGGATAGTGGAAATAACAAGAAAAGCAACATTGAAACTTAAAATAAATTATAGTAAAAAAATATTTCCGCTGGTTCGAAAAGCAAACAATTTAAATCCGTCATTCTGGAGAAGGGAGAAGATGTATAAAGCATGTACGAGCATAAATAATTTTTTCATACTTTACATTCTTCAAGAAATGCCGTGATATTCTTGATTAATATGATATAGCAGTGTTTTGTTTACTGATGTAATTTTCTTTACTGTCATTTTTGTAGTGTATGCTTATGGATTGATTTTTTTTCTTTTATTTCAGGTGGGTGATTTGAAGCGAGAGGATTCTTCCTCGGGACAAAAGGGTCTGTAGTTCGTGTAAATTCGTCCGCCTTATCAACGAGTATTTCCTTAGCGAAATGTACAAAAGGGCCTTCAATTAGAAACTCTTTGAAAGTCAAATACTCTAGGAAAATTATGGTCGGAAGGGAGCCCCCGAGGGAGCACAGGTATCAAGGGCTTTGAGCCCTCTCGTACGCAAATTTGCCAATATCCACCCCCTCCTCCGCCGACTATATATATCCCGCTTTGACGTCGCAAAAAAAGGAGGGGGAAGATTTATTTATAAAGAAAAAAATAAATGAGACAAGGCCTAACAACAATATTCAAATTTCAAGATCTTCCAAACCTACAGCTTCTCTGTGCAATCATAATAAATTTATATTATTAACTTTTTGCTTAACCACATTATAGTTTTGTAAATATTAAGTTCAATTAAAACTTTTTTTACTCCAAACGGTTTGAATTTGCTGATATTAATCTTGAATCAGAAACATCATCTTATTTTTATCATTCAGACTTTTTTAAACTTATAAAGTTTTTCCCTTTAATTAAAAACATATGCCACAGATTAGTCATTCCATATCAGGTAGTACACAACGTCAGGGGTGTAAGCACGAAGAGGCAAAAAAAGACGTCCTCAATTTTTTTCAAAATATTTTCCTCACTTTGACAATTTCTGGCTAAAACGTTTGAATCAGGTGATTAAAGAAAAATCGCCGAAAGTTTCTCCCTTGCTGAGTACCGCTGTGTCAATAGGAAAAGATTATAATTAGGTAGCACGATGTCAAGGATATAAGCAGGGAAAGGCAAGAGGACGTGCCCGTCTATTTTTTTATATTTGCTTACGGCAAAACAAAAAGAGATAAGTTGAGTCATCCTGCTTCACATATTCATACATCTGGTTGATCAAAGCTGATCACTAAAAATATGTTTCGCCACTTTGCCCAATTTCCGGCTGAAAATATTGAATTTGGTGTCGTCAAAAAAATCACCTTGGTTTTCGAACATTATTTTTTTCCCAAATTTCTCCCTATAAATAATCGTACAATTGTTGTGTTAGAGTAGAAAACGATCACAACCAACTGGCACGATGTTCATTGGAGTATAGAATAAAAGGATAGCAGGGTTATAAGCTGGGAGAGGCAAGAGAACTTCTCCGTCAATTTTTTTTTCTTAAAACTTAGCGATGTTCTGTGTAACTAATGCTAGTAAAGGTTTAATTTCTTTTAGTCGAACAAAATATAAAAAATTCATATTCCATTCAAGTACAGAATAGAAAAGGAGTAGTTTCAGGTAGCAGGGTTATAAGCAGGGAGAAGCAAGAGAGCGTCTCCGTAAATTTTAGTGAAAGTTATTTTTCTGTTAAAACTCAGCTAGTTAAGATTTAATTTCTTTTAGTCCAAGCAAACATTTAAAAAAATCACACTCAACGTTTTTTCCACCGCTTTGACAAATTTCTGACTGAAAAAACAGAAGTTGGTGAGTGCAGACAAATCACCCCAGTTTTTCAGCGAAGTATCGAATAGAAAAGGAGTAGTTTCAGGTAGCAAGGTTATTAGCAGGGAGAGGCAAGAGAACGTCTCCGTAAATTTTAGTGAAAGTTATTTTTCTGTTAAAAGTTAGGAATGTGCGATGCCATGCTAGTTAAGATTTAACTTATTTTGGTCGAGCAAAACATACTAAAAAAATAACTTTGTGTGTGTGTGTGTGTGTGTGTGTGTGTGTGTGTGCAGAAAAATCTCGATTAATGTGACATTTTCTTATTTTAATAAATGAACCGTGTAATGTATGGAGTATGGAATGTTTAAAGATATTAAGCAGATGTCTCGATGTCAGGGTTATAAGCAGGGAGAGGCAAGAACAAGAGTCGACAAGATCTGTATGAACAAAAATCTAAAATAAGCGAACGATTTTCCACTCCATGTTATATAATTTTTTGAAATAATTATTAAGACAAAAATTAACATTTCTGTGAGTTATTCTGCGGATGCGAAATACGTTTATCTTTTTCTACTTTTCTTTACAAACAAAGTAAAAATCTATCTTTTTTTTTCTCTCTCTGCCAGATGGAAGCCGCAATTGAATAAAATATACGAAACAAGGGTGGGAAAGCTGAGCCCACATTGGTAAATCGAGCTGCCATTTATGGAAAATTCTCTTACTTTTATGGTAAAGTTGGTCAGCCTTTCCGAAACCGACCTGACTTTGGTCGTTTTGATTTAATTAGGGATTTTTAACGATTCCTAATGAAATTCGTTTCGTTTGACCTGTCACGGTTTAATTTAAAATAAAATAAATCGTGTAAATATTGATAAATTCACCTAAGGGCTCAATTTATTTATTTTTCTCTTTAGAAGAAGTCGACTTTTCCCTCATCTTTGATTTTAACGAGCACCCTTCGGCGATATTGTTTACTTTTAACTCCAAAATAAAAAATTAAATCTACTTAGAGGAAAAAAAATTTATCTTTCCTTGCGCCGCTTATAATGTGGCTGTTAGTAAACGGCCTCTATAAATCAAAATACTATCCTCAATATTAGTGCGGCTTGATAAAGGGATCATAGGGGCGTTATTGATGATGGGAAAGCTGCGATAATGAAACAACTTCTGGTCAGCGATGATAGGGGGCTTGGTTTGTACTTTATGGGCCATCTACTTTAAATCTCTTAACATCTATTTAACTATTAGCCACAGCGGTCTGATTTAATGTAGCGTACATTTCAAATGATTTATACTTGGAAAAATCCCTTTGGCAACATGATAAAATGTCAGGTAGTACGCATTGAACATGGTTAACAAACATACACAAATAATTTTCAATGTAAAAGAATGCTGGAATGGTAGAAATGCTACCTTCGGTAAATAAATATTTCGAAATTGTACTATATCAGTCGATTTGTTATTTTACGTAAGATCAAAAAATAATATGCGAGATAGCATAAAATCACATCAAATATAAACAATTACAAAAGCCAAAGGAGGCTTTTATTAAACAATTAAAAAAAAACAATCCGGACTGGTTTCATGCACCCTTCAAAATCTTTAGACAAGAATTTTTACAGCAAACAAAAGTATACTTATTAGAAAATTCATAAATGTTCTGGATTTATATATTATATATACATATACATATACACGATTTATACCTGTTGGAGAGTTAAATCGTTTTACCTTAAGCCTTGGACAACAAGATTTAAATTTTCACTGATTAAAAGCGAGAAAAACAATAAAAATAAACAATTATCCCTCAAACATTTAGTTTTATTCTGTTTGAATGTTTTCGTTTTTTTTTTGTTTTTTTTTAACTGAACCAAATTTGTGCCTGTATGTATAATTTATATATTTCTGAATAAATGTAAAAGGTTCTTGCAAATCATTGGATTTTATTTAAAGCGATAATTAATTTTTGTAATTTTTGACAAAAATAGTCGAAAATGTTAAAAGCAATTTTCGTTTCACCCCATGGGATTTTTAGAAGGAACTCTATTTCTTCTTAAAAAAAATATTCAACATAATATTTTCTTAATATTAAAAAAAATTTCAATTAATTAATTGAAAAATGGCAAAAAGTAGGGAAAATTCGAAAGGTGGGGTTGAGGTGGAAGTTAGTGTCCGAGTGGATCGAGGTCACGATAGCTCGAGTGGTAGAGCAACGGCGTATTGACCTCAAGATCGTGGGTTCGAATTTAGCTCGTGACACTGACTTTTTTATCTCAACCAAAACCTTAATAATTGAAAAAATTCAACATAATTTCGGTCACAAATGATTTTTTCAAAATCCCTTATAGCCACATAGTGAAAGCTAGCTGCCAAATTTAATTTGGGCGTAGTAAACCGATAGATTAGTTAATTCGAATGACTTTTACTTTTTTTGGTTCTTAGATCTGATTGTCAAGAAACCAGGACAAATGTCTAATATATTTCCACCCCCTGTGGGTTAAATTTTTTAAAAGTATTCTTGTATATTTCTGGATTTTATTTAAAATTATAATTAATTTCGTAATTTTTAACAATATTAGGGGAAAACGTTAATAACAATTTTGATTATAACGTAAATCCGTATCCAAGGGATTTTTAGAATGAACTTGATTTCTGCCTAAAAAAATATTCAACATAATATTTTATTAGGTTTCGTGGTCCGCTTGACCACAAATAAATATTTTTCAATTAATTAATATAAATAAATTAATTGAAACATGGCGAAAAGGAGAGAAAATTGAAAAGACGGGGTTGAGATGGGAAGTTAGTGTCCGAGTGGATCGAGGTCAGAATAGCTCAAGTGGTAGAGCAGCGGCGTTCTAGCTGAAGGTCGTGGGTTCGAACCTAGCTCGTAACACTGAATTTTTCATCTCAGCCGAAACTTTAATTAATTGAAAAAATTCAACATAATTTCGGTCATAAATGATTTTCTTTTAAATCTCCTATAGCCACCGACTGTGCTAGCTGCCAAATTTAATTCGGACGTAGTAACCGTTAGATTATTATAAATAAATTATTTTTAATTTTTTCTTGTCAAGAAACTGGGATACATATCTAACGTTAAAAATTAGGCGACAATGTTAATAACAATTTTGATTTTCACCTAAATTCGTATCCAAGGGATTTTTAGAATGAACTTTAATTTCTTGTTTTAAAAAAATATATTCAATTTTCGTTAACAAATGATTTTTTTTTTTGTGTGTGTGCAAAATCTATTACAGCCACCATGGGTAGGCTAGCTGGCAAATATTATTTGGATGTGACGACCGAGAAATTATTATAAATAAATAATTTTTAGTTTTTTTCTTGGAATCCCCGACACATGCCTAACAATGTTTCCACCACTGAGAGTGAAAATTATTTTTTCTTTAATATTCTTACACATTTCTCGTAAAATTATGGGTTTTTAATTTTAATTTTATTTTAATTATTTTTTAAACCAATGAAATCTATTATTTTATGGATAAAAAACCAGTGTACTGTAAGAAAAAAATTGGAATGTTATAGAAATGAGAGGTCAGGCAAATTTGAAAATTTAGTTTTCCAATCTTTTGAATTTAATTTTTATTTGCGAGTGTATTCAGCCTTAATTTTATATTCTCTGAATGTAATATCTTCAAAAGGAAGTTTATTGAAAAAATCTCAAATTTTCGTTAAAGGACCAAAAGAAAACTTAAAATATTATAGATAATTATGATTAAACAAATGTATTCAGTATACCATGTGGATCCGTTGTATTTGACGTTCACCCTGAAAGTGGCCGAATGGGAAATTAACAGGATGCGAAGGGTGAGGACAAGGAGATGGGATTTCTCCCGCGGGAGAAGACGAAGACCTACATCACTGGAAACGAAACGTCAGCACTTCTGTTATACACCAGCTTCGAATTTTAACAAAAAATTATTTAATTGTTTCGAAAAGATCCAAACACGCGCACATGGCACAGGGGAAGTCTACGAACGCTATAAGACGAATGGGCCTAATCGAAAGCAGGGGGTGAAAGGAAGAATTTCATATTGTTCCAGCTGACTGTGGCATTGACAGATCATCGAGCATCGATTCAAAATTCTGCGCAATCCAAACCGATGAAATTACACTTGCAATCACGTCATTTTTCATTAAAAATTTGTAATTTAATAGAAAATATCCATTACTATGATACGTACATTTCCATTTAATCATTAAATGGTTCAGTTATTTACACGTTGTTTTCAAATATCACATTAAAGGGACGTAAACAGAAATAACAAGGAATAACTTGCCTATAAATCATCCGAGATAAATTCACATTATGTAACGCAAAGGATGTAAGACGATGACTAGTTGTTATCATTCTCCAACGCAAAAACCTTTTAACTCGATAACAAACAAAAAATAGAAAAATATTTTTCCATGCAATTTGTTTACAACTCCAACACACAAACCTTGCTTCAACTATGACAACAAATAATGGCCAGTCAAAGCTTTTCGAGGAATACAGTGTCAAATTTAAAAAAGTGACTAAGTACTTGATTATTTTATTAGGTAATTTAATTGTATTACAACCGGTGGATGGCACGAAGGGAACATGAGCAGGAGACGAGGGATCGTCCTTACCCGACTAAGGATTGGCCAAACGCGGTTGACACACGGGCACCTGTTTTTGAACCAAAGTCCGCATAGGTGGCCCTATGCAGTTGCTCGATGTGTCCCACATAATATAGGCGTGTCATGCCTTCGCTTCATACAGAGAGCTGTAAGCATGCCGCCTAGACGCCAGTAGACCCTTACCAGCCCGTGGTTACAAGGGGGGAGGGGAGTTACAGGCATAAAATATGGTGTAGCGTTGAGAACGGGACGAACACTCTAAAACAAAAGCTGCCTCGTGTTTCCTGGCACATAGTCCTTATGCAGCCCCTGCAAGCATTTGGATGGCAGGACCAAGGAAAAGTATAGCGTGCGAGAACGCTAGGGCTACGATCACCTAGTCCCTTTAGATGCATTAAAGGAGGTGCTGGCTTGAGAGCTAGACCAGAACGGAGGGTGATGTATCAGATGACACACTGGTTAGGATACCGGATCCTGTCTAAATATATATTTCATATATACTGACGGAGGGGGTGCATAACCATCTCTACTGTACTGTAATAACCCCGGCCGGGGAGGATCCGGTAGTTTTTTCGCTAGGTAAGCCCCTACACTCAGGGAGATAGAGTCGTCTTTTCTATCTAAGGGGTACGCGGGAAAACAGGCTAGTTAATTTCGGCCTGTTAGCCGTTTGTGTGCGGCATACGACCCAATGCACACGGTGGACCCGGCCATTCGGACTGGACAAGCGGAGAGGGAGGTTGTCTTAGGTCTTAGGGGCTGGGGATCCTCCTCACCAATGCTGCGGCGTACACACGACCCCCGTCGTATGCAGAAGTGCGTCAGCTCTCATTTTGAGAGTCAAACGTCCGATAAGGCCGAACAAGCTAGGTGCGGACGTTAAAGATCCTCTTGCCTTGTTGACAATGAGTACTCGGGAACCATCTGTACTGCGGCGTAGCGCATTTTTATTCCAAGTTCAAGCCCAGCTGTGGTGAGACACCTGGCAGGTACCTTTTTCCTTTTTTTTACCGACTTCAGAATTACCACCCGACCACCTGGGAATCGGACGGATCGGATTGCCGAGAGGGAATAGCCAACGAGGATCTATGACTACGCTGCCGGCGTCCTTCAAATGCGTGAGGAATGGTGGACGGGGCGGGTGCTTGTCGGTGGTGGTCCTTTGGGCTGCCTTTACCGTACGCATGATACTCCTCTAGAGATTGGTTGGAGATACACTAAAGTCGAAACCACGGCCGGATCGTATCCGGAGGTTTCGACGCTAGCGGAGCCCCTACACCCAGGAGAGAGTTATCTTCTATGTAGGGAGTGGGTTGGGAGACTTGGCTGATGGCGGCCACTTTTTAGGTAGCCCTTTAGGCCCGGCACTGGTTGAGTGCACAATGTTACGGGGGTAAACGGGTTAAGGCAGCAGTACATCGATTAGTCTATGATTTGTGGTCTTCTACACCGAACCGCGCAGAAGAAGCAGATTTTCCGCGCGCGGAAGTAAGTGTGATAGGACTTAATCGGCCAGGTGCGCACGCTAAAGAATCTCAATGTTATATCACATTGCGACATCCAGTGGGAGATTTATACTCAATACTTTTTCCGCATAGGTAGCAACCTCAATTGTTTGAGTACAGTGTTATTCTTCCAATTATGGTTTATTTAATACGTCAGTTTAAACTATTATGTGTTTACTGCTGTCATTGACGTTCTATTGAAATTGATCAAAGTTGACCATACATTGTCCATTCACGCTTTAAATTTGGTTTTTCGACACGATCAGTTTCCGACAAACGGCTGACGTTCGTTGATATTCCCGCTTGGGGTAACACGAACCGAATTCCCAATGCGTATAATCGTTTAGAGATACCGCCGGAGTTGACATCCTGTCAGAATAAAAACGTAGGATTAATGACAGCAGTTGGGAAAAAGAGGGCGAAGGCGTAAGATTAATCGAAACCTAGCGTTGATTGGCCGCCCCATCATCCCATTGTACCTCTCCGTATCGGCCTCCAGCCCGATTTTTCTTTCGTGAAATAAAACAATTTCTCAAATGAATTATTGTTTCTCATCTTTCCTTTTTTATTTCCCCTGTACCCTCCGCCTTGGAAATTTAATTCGCAGGCACTTAATCTGCTTCGCTATATCATCATTTTTCCCCTATTTTTAAACATTTTCATTCTCCGTTTTTAGTTCTATTAATGATACGTTTAGTTGTGTAACAATTTGTGATCTATTAAAGAGATTTCGTATGTTTACTCCTCCCGAAACAGTCAACCTTCACTAATACCTTGCAATTAATTAAGGATTTAGTTGGGATAAAAAATCAGTGTAACGAGCGGGATTCGAACCCACGATCTTCGGCTTGATACGCCGCTGCTCTACCACATGAGTTATCACGACTTGGTTCCACTCGGACACCAAATTCCCAGTTCAACCCCACCTTTTGAATTTTACCACATTTGGCTATTTTTCAAATGTTAAAATTTTTGAAAACCATTTTTTACTTTTGAACGGATACTTTAGATTCTCTACAAAAAATGTTAATAATTCAGATTTACTAGGCTTTTGTTTAGATACATCGGATTATATATACTTTTCTTCTGATTCTTCAGATTATGGATACTTTTTGAACCCCTACTTTTGAACTGATATTTTTTTTAATGGTTTTATGTTCTAGCATATTAGCTCATGACAATGTTATTAGGCGTATTCGTTTGGGGGAAGGGTAACGTGAAAAAAAAGGCCTGAGGCGACGACAGGAATTGAACCCACGACCGCTGGACCTACGACGTCTCTCAAACCAAGAATTAATCATGTTCAAATCATTAATTAAATTATCACCTGAGAAAATTATACATGAGAACTGAGACTTTAGATTCTGTATACATTTTTTGAATACGACCTATTTACTAGAGTTCTGTTTCGATATCTCGTATTATATATATTTTTCTTCTGATACTTCAGATTGTGTATTCTCCTTGAACCTCTACTTTTGAACTGATAAGTTAGATTCTCTATACATTTTTTTAAATAATTCAGATTTACTAGACTTTTGTTTAGATACTTTGGATTATTAATTCACTCTTTTCGTGGTCGCTCGACCAATTAATATATGACAATTAATTACGGTTTGTAGTTGAGTTGAAAAAAAGCTAATGGCACGAGAGGGATTCGAACCCACGACCTTCAGCTAGAAACGCCGCTGCTCTACCACTGAGCTATCGTGACCTCGATCCACTCGGACATCAACTCCCCATATGTAAAATATGGCAAAAGGAGGGAAAACTTGTAAGGTGAGGTTGCGATGGGGAGTTGATGTCCGAGTGGATCGAGGTCACGATAGCTCAGTGG